>JAZKJV010000339.1:94464-589204 GCA_037367405.1 Ottelia alismoides
TATTCTTCCAGACGATAAATGAGCACGCCGATTCATCCTCCAAGCCTGCAGATCCAACAATTCGTCGGGAGACGAATTTTTAAAAGCGGAGGAGAGTTGATGCAGCGTGGACCCGAAATATAGGGCCACCTATTTATTTTAAATTATGGTAGTTAATTTTATTTACATTTTTTAGGTCGTCGCAATTTTAATTAAATAATTGAGATCGCCTGTGATCTCCAACATTTATTCGTAGATTTAAATTTAAATTTGGTCGGTTAATTAGTAGAGTCAGTTTAGGCAAGTCGGTTGTCAATTTAAATTAATTTACTATTTTTGTAATCTCATCCCTCCTATATAAAGGATGAGGGTCCAGTGTTTTTATTGAGTCAAGTATTAAGAAAAAAATTGAGATTTATCTTTCTCCTTCTCTCGTCTCTCTCTCCCCTCGCTATCTCCGCGTTCTTCTTCTTCAATCCCTCGTTACCGACGAGATTTCTTCTTCTCAACCCCTCTCTTTTCTCCACCGAAACTCCACCGCCCAATTTGTTCTATTTATCGACGACGCACATTTTCCAATCCACATCATCCATCATTCAGATTATTAAGGAAATGAACTATCCTACCATTTCTGACCCTTCTTCTCTTGTTTTTTGGATATACTTACGGTATGGTGTTTGGATGTGTCCGTGAGCAAGGAGATTTGTACAAAATAATTTGAACGCCTTATGCTAGCAAATCTTCCATATCCACAAGACTAGTCTCAATGTACCTATGGCATCTTCGATTTGGTCATCTTCCTTTGCATAAGTCGTGCAGAGTCCTCTCTTAAATCTTTTCTTTGTCTAGTTTTCAGTGTGAGGCTTGTCACCATAGGAATCATCACTGTACCGGTTTCCCAATCGTCAAAGTCGTAGTAGTACTTCTTTATTCGAGTTCTTGCATTTTGATATTTGGGGTTTCGATCGTGTCCCTGATAATACGTGGGTATACATTCTAATTGGTCGCTATTGATGATTTTTCCATACTTTTTTTGATCTTTTTGATGAAAAATAAGTTTGAGGTTGGGGTCTATTATGAAAAGTTTTATGATTTAACTAAAGGATCTTTTTATGCTACTGTCAAATATGTTCGCTCTGACAATGCTTTGGAATTTTGTACTGGTTAGTTATCTTAGTTTTTCAAGTCTCTTGGGATCCAACATTAGATGTCATGTGCCCACAATACTTCCCATCAGAACATTGTTGCTGATGCAAACACCATCATCTAGATGTCATAAGGACTTTTCTGATATAGAGTCATGCTCTTTACTCCTAGTGGGGAGATGCCATCCTTAATGTTTGTTATCTAATCAATTTTATTCGTCTTTTAAGTTAGAAGAAAATATTCTTTATTCGATTGCGTTTCTCGAAAAGAACACGTTCTCCTTAACATGTTGTATCTTTTGTTGTGTGACCTTTATCCATCACTTGACTCTTGGTCGTGACAAGCTCTCTCCCGGATTTGTCATATGCTTCTTTGTTGGTTATTCTCGCACCCAAAAGGGTATTGGTGCTTTGTTGGTTACTAGCTATTAATCTGATTGATTTTATATCGTTACTTGCAGTAGTTCATTGTGTTGTGGTTTGAATTATATCTATATAAGAATATATGTATAAAAATATATTTTATTTAATTAAAATAAAAAACTACTAAATCCGGGTAGTTGCTTGATTGTCGATTAATTGTTAGACAGTGACCCGACCAACTAAATATCGACTATTGACATTTACAACATTGAACTTAGGGATAATCGACCGTTGCACTCTTGAATGCAATTTACTTGATTGTGAAAAAAGTCCTTGCGAACAAAGCTTGAAGGAGTGTTGGATTCGCTTATCAACATGTTGTAAATGACTTTTGTGCTTGGGAGGTTGTTGATAAGTGTTGTGGTTATGGGGAAAGACCGTAAGAGGAAACAAATGATGTGGGTGTTGTGAAGTGGATTTTTTCAAGACTCACGATAGTGTGGATTGAAGATATTTGCAGAGCTCTCTTAACAATAATGGGCTCTCAGCTATGTGGATTGCTTGGATGCTGATGTTTGTTACTACCCATTTTCAATATTGATCAATGATTGTCTAGAGGAGGGTTTGTTCGAAGGGATTAGACAAAGGTTCCACTTGTTGCTGCTCTTGTTCGTTCATTGCTAGAACACACTTGCAATTACTATTGCACGTGCAAATCCTCTTTCCAGGCTACTTACCAGACTGAATTGAACATTCATGTATCAAATATGGTTTATTTGTGGTGCTTGTTATTTAAACCTATCGGTTCCTTTGTTAAAAAAATAAACTTATCAGCAGGTATTTACTTGTGGATGGAATTTATCCATTTTATCTAATTTATTAATTCTTGATATTTGGGGGGTGGGAGGGTGTTTTAAAAGGACATTTGGTTTCTGATGTTTTCATCTCATTTTTGCTGATGATACTTTGTTCTCTCTGGAATGGAGTGTTTGTGAAGCTAGTCGGCTATTAACTTCGATTGAAATCTTTAGAGATTGTTGGGGCTGTAGATAAATGGGGATAACTTAACATTTGTTCCCTTTGTGACGGTTGATGGTGTGGCTGATGTGTGTAGGGTGCTAGGATCACCTAGGTGAATGATTCCCTTGACACACCTTGGCTTACAGCTGGTGTCTGGGAGCTTAAAATGACTGTTTGGTATCCTTTGTAAGATTTGCTGATTAAGTGAGTGATGAGGGTTTGGTGAGAGAAGGATGATTTGCTTTTCCTGTTAGATAGAAGCATTTATGGTGTCTCAATTGACCTGGATGTGACACAGGGGAAAGGTGAAGACACCCTCAAACTTTTGGAAGGGCCTATTTCAATCACTGTAAACATGACTCCTTTTTTACGACAAATAATTGGGGCTGAGGGAGCTTCCAAATTCTGATGGGATGATTGGACAGTTAAATGAGCCTTATACGACAGGTACCCTCGGCTCTTCATGTTGCTTTCGAACAATAGTGATTTAGTTGTGGAATGTTAGTTGACACATGGAATGAGAGCTGGTGTTTGGGCACTTATTTTCTTTTTGAGCTATTGAGGGACGTGACATGGAGTTTTCTCAGTTCTTGGAGGTTTTGGAGAACAAAGATTGTCCTTAATTGCATCGTATGGGATGTTGAAATAGGATGACTACATGATCAAGAAGGCATTTAAGGCGATAAAAAGGTAGCGTGAACAGGGAGACACTAAGGTGGCTGAGTACTGTAGGCTTATTTGTTGTTTGCGCGCTCCTGGGAGGATAATGATTTTCATGGTTGCTTTGGAGGGGGAGATTGATGACGAGGACCTTTCGAGCATGATTTATCCTGGAACGGACGTGTGGTGCCCGGTTGGTGGTGGTGAAGAGTAAGACATTGGTCACCTTTTATTCAGATGTGTTTTGCTAAGGGGATTTGGAGAGCCATGGTCGGATTGATAGGATGTGTCATGTTCGAAGCAGCTTGGAGCGCACGATTTACCCAATTGAGAGGGGAGCGAGCTAAACCTGAAGATCTTGTTGGTGCGGAACACTTCGGTTTTTTGGGGGGTGTTTTTATGTTGAGAATGTGTTTGCACATGCTAAGTTTTTGCCAAATTCTTGGATACTGTACTTGTAATTTTTTACTTCTGATCAATGGAAATTCTGGGTGAGCACCTACCTTGTGAACACTCTCTGGTTTTATAAAAAAAGAGACATGCCTTTCCATTTGTGTTATATGACATGAGAGTAGAATCTTTTACAAGCATGGATATGGTCTTATAGTTTCACCCAAAAAAACACACTTGGATGTCACACAGACATTGATGCAACCCAGATTTGAATTTATTTTATTTTTAGTTCTTATAATATTT
The DNA here is from genome assembly GCA_037367405.1 of Ottelia alismoides. NCBI lineage: Eukaryota > Viridiplantae > Streptophyta > Magnoliopsida > Alismatales > Hydrocharitaceae > Ottelia > Ottelia alismoides. The sequence continues at coordinate 98,328 of JAZKJV010000339.1, forward strand.
TCTATCTTGTAATTTCAAGCATTGCAACCTTTGGATGTGTCCTTTAGGCAAAGTGATGTGTCTTTTGAATGAAGAGGTACACCTCTTAGTTAGTATTGGATTTTTCTATAAAGCCACCTTCCATTTGTAATAGATGAAATAAGGTTATTAGACTTTGGACACTAATCTCCCCCTTCCTATGAATTCTCGCTTCTCCTTTCATATGTTCCCTTTCTCTATACCCTGCTCTCACTTCCTCATGCAGCTAGGCATGCTTGTCCTCTCCTTAGACCAAGTTCCTACTTCCTCACTCCTCCATAATTCTCTCACAAAATTCAGACTGCACCGGACATGCATGATCTTATTCGTAGTACTAATTTGCACACCGTCTTTGATATATCTGATTTATTTAATAAATGTCATCCTGTAAGAGTTTTTGTGTTATTTTATTTATTCTTATTTCAGTCATGTAACCCCCCTTTGAGGTATCTATGTAGTTTTCTCTTTTTGCTCCTCTTGGATTTCACATTATATAAGAAACTCTAGACCCATGGAATAAGACAAGTCATTTGTTCTCTCATCTTTCTCCGCATGGTATTAGACAAGGAAGGTCTTATCGATATCGATATCGTTTTGGTCCGTCCGAAAATGAATATATCAGGATATATCGCTGATATATCAACGATATCGGTGGAAATATCGGAAATGGCTCAAAAAAGCCATTTTTTGTCGTTTTTTCAGAAATTAAGACCATCCAAGATATTAAAACAACAAATAACCTACAAATACATACTTATGTCATACATATCGGGCATTTATAGCTCATATATCGCACATAGCGGTCATATCGAACATATCGTTGTTAATGTTTATTCCTGGCCTATAGATATTGGAAGTGGATTCCATTCAAGCTCTTATAGCATTAAATAACTTACAAATATACATTTAGATGACACATATAGATCATTTATGAGGACTATGTATTGATGGTACTATTAGTTGTTTACTTATATATATTGAAAATGGAGTTCATCCAGGTTTTTAGATCATTAAATAACTTACAAATATACTCTTAGATCACACATATTGATCATCTATGAAGCTTATATCGCATATATCGATCATTTCGAACATATCGATATGAATGTTGATTCTTCACTTATAGATTTTTTTGAAGAATTGACTTTATAAATATTGGAATGGATTCCATTCAAGTTCTTACAACATGAAATAACTTGCAAATATATACCATGTTGAAGAACCATTTGTATGCACCCTCCTGTCGCACCATACCCTACCAGTACGGGGGTCTTGCTGCCCGGTCAGCGAGCCTGGGGGGCCTAGGTTGGCCCCCTTGCGAGGGTGCGGGGGCGAAACAAAATATATATAAACCATTGTGTGTTTTAATACTAGGTGTAGCTAGATATGTGTTTTAATAATGGGTGTAGCTAGATAAGTAGTGGAATCAATCTTGTATAAATAACAGCATTGATATATAGAGATATCAGCGAAACATCGGCGATATCGATCGATATCCGGGATTTTTTTACCGAATCTAGTCATTTTGACCGATATGAGCTGATATAGCGATATATCACCGATATATCGGCGATATCCCTGTAAAAAGACATACTAGATGATATCGAAACCCCTTCCCTGTCGAAACCGATATATCGGCGATATATCACCGATACAACCTTCTATGGTATTAGAGCAACGGTCCTAGATCGGAGTCCGTACCTAGCACCCGCTGCCATCGCCAACCTCTCCTCCTTTTCTTCTCAGCCCTTGTGCGAGCCTCCTCCTCAGCCTAGGGCCTCGTGCAAGGCTCCTCTACTGCCACTAGGGTTGTTACGCGTCGCCCAAGCCTCTCCAGGTTGCAACATTGCTGCCTCTCTAGGTCTCCGCACCGTCGCTTGGGCCTCTCGCCCTCCTTTCGTGCTGCCCAAGCTGTTATGCATGCACCACCGCCTAAGCCTCTCTAGCACCTGCGCCCATGGTTTTAAATCTCGATTTCGATTTCATTTCGAGATGGTAAAAAGTGAAACAATTTTGAAATTTCGCCAATTTCGGTCTAGATTTGTGAAGGAAGGGTCCATATCAGGATTTTGATTTCGTTTTCGGTGGACTGTCGGAATTGAAATTTTGCGAAATTTGAAACACTGCCTACGTCGTCGCGTAGGAGACCTCATGGGGCCACCACGTCATCTCGGGTGCTCTAAACCACTCTAGGGTTGTGTGTGGTCATCTAGGTCAGCCCTGCCCCGTTGTCGACTTTGCGAACCCACCATATAAGCCCATGTTCGTGAATCCTAGGGCACTTTCTTGCCCTCTTTGGGCACCATAGCGTTGATTTAGTCACCCACATGCATGACTAAACAAACGATTCATCTTCTTGATATCTTTATCTAACCATGACGTCGTATGGAACTTCTATCAAACTCAAGGGTATGGAAAACTTTGTGCTCTGGTATCGTTCTTTCAAGATCTTCATCGTTGGTCAGCGAAAGATCTATATTCTGAGGAAAGATCCTATGAGACAACTAAGGATTACGATTCTTGGATTGTCGATAACTATCAGGTCATTACTTGGATGATCAATAGCGTTGAACCTCACGTTGCAGCGAACTTGATTTACAAAGACACAACGAAGGAGACGTTGGAGGAGTTAGAACGAACCTATTCTCAGAAGACGACCAAGTCTCAACTCACTGACATACATATGTGGATCTGGTCAGCATCTCAAGACGATTCCATTCTTGTTGAGTACTACAGGCTCCTTAGCGGTATGTATGAGGAGCCTTGCGGTATTCCAGCCTGCATGTTGTATTAAATAAGTAAAGGAGAGATCTAAATGGCAGGTTTATCAGTTTCTTGTTGTTTTGCATCCTTGATGCCAAGCAATAAAGAAATAATTTCCTATGTCTGATACACTGCCATTCCTCAAGTTTATCTTTGGTTGCCTTAAGGAACTTGGGACATCCACTGGTTGTACTTCCTCTCTATCCCCCATAGAGAATTCTGCCCACCTTGCCCCTGGAAGAGGAGGATGATATAGTTTTCAAGGAGGACGTGGTCGTGATGCTGGTCGTGGTCGTGGTCGTAACATAGGCCGAAGTCGTGACTCAGGTCATGGTTGTGGATGTGCCACCAACTCTCCACAGTATCCACAATGCATCCACTGCTAGCGCTTGAACCATCATTCGGTATGTTGTTGGGCAAAATTTGGCTATCCTCCCCCATGCCGATAGTGCTTATGAGACTACTTACGATATTGTAGAGGCATCTCCTTATCCAGAATCCAGTGGACATACAATCCAACTTAGTGCTACAGATTACTCATGCTTGATGCATCTTCTATAGAACTCCAGTTCTTCCACCAGTGAGAATACTCGTACTACTAGTCTACCTACCACCTCCGGCACAATAGCCAACTCTGCCACTACTTCTGCTCTTGCTTGGATTATTGATTATGGAGCCTTCATCCATTTGATGGGAGAAGGTTGTATGCTGACCTCCTCCAAACCCTTTTCAATTGTGAAGTCAGTTTGGGCTGCCAACGGGGCTTATTCTTCTGTTACTAATGTCAGGACTATGGAGTTCTCCTCCAAGATCCGACTCATTGGGGTTCATTATGCCCCTGATTTTTCTCTGAGCTTGTTGTTTATTCATATGTTTGTACCAAGCTAAATTGCATGGTATTTTTTTATGAGTTCTACTGTTATTTTCTAGACATCTTGACGATGCAGATTTTTGGTGAACATGAGAAAAATGATCTCTGTTATCTTGACATTCCCTCTGATTCCATGTTTGTCGGTGTTGCGTCTATTTCCATCGATCCATTCTTGTGGCATCTTCGTCTTGGGCATCCTTCTGCCAAGACCCTCTCCATGATGCTCCCTAAACTCTCTACTCTGAAGCCATTTGAGTGAGATGCGTGTGAGTTTGGCAAACATCATTAAACTTCATTTTCTGTTTATGTTGAGTCGTGTCATACCCCTTCTTTTACATTGGTCTATTATGATATTTGGAGACTCATCAATCCGCACTTTGAGTGGTTACCTATATTTTGTAGTTTTTGTGGATGATTATTGTAGATCTTATTGGCTTTATTTTATAAAGGAATGTTCAGAGATTAATAAGATTGTCAAAACTTTCTTTTAGTTTATCACGTCCTTTTCTGCATGTGTTCAGATTATGCGAATTGATAATGTTCTTGAATTTACCCAACTGGATTTAGCATCCTTCATCAGACTTTTTGTTCGTATACCTCCCAGTAAAACAAGGTAGCAGAAAGGAAACTTTTGCATCTTCTTGATATAACACAATCTTTACTCACTCAGATGAAGGTTTCAAAGTCCTACTGAGGGTGCCATTCTCACAACCATTCATTTCATAAATAGGGTTCCGCCATTCATTTCTCCTTGTTATACTGTAAGACACTTTTCTCGTTGCCATTTGTTAGAAAATAAACATGCGGAAGCGAACATGGAAAAAGATAAAGAAATATAAAGAAGACGGGATTTTTACATGGAACCCTACTCCGTGAGGAGCGGGATGAAACCACGGGAGAAGCGCTCAAAGGGGCGGATATTCTGTTGCTTTTCTCAATGGATACAGGAGGTCTGGGGCTCCTTATATAGCCTCTCCAGAGCCTCCAAGTCCCACCACTGGACGATGTAGGACTAAACATTGGATGGGGTAAATGGATCTCCTCCAAGATCCATTTACCCTGCTACAACACAATAGGCGCACTACCTAATACTCCAGCACTCCCCCTCAAGCTGGAGCATGCAATGCTCAGCTTGGACAAACAAACAGAAAGAAACTCAACTCAACGCTACAGGACACTACGGACAATATCAACCCAACGCGCACATGCTGCAGTCGAGGACGTTGCTTCTCATGCGGTGCAGGTGAGGAGGACGAACGGGCTGGAGTGTGAGTCAACTGAAGACTCGGAATCTGTCCATCGAGTTTGAACTGCGCCTGAAGTCTCCTCGTCGGAGAACTGGGTTTCTCCCATCTGGCTCAGAGAATGGTACACTGCTCTGGTGTACCTATGATACCACATGAAAACCCTTGCCAACATATGGCATAGGGAATGGTCCTCTGCTCTGGAGTCCGTATGGCTCACATGAAAACTCTGGCCTGACAACAAGAAGAATGATGGGGACCTCTGACAATGATGGCAACATATGCTCATCTGAAAATGACCGCAAACTCGTGCGTGTCTGAAACTGGACTCGAAACACTGATCGTCGAGTCTGAAACCAAACTGTAGAGTCTGATCATCTGGCTGGTCTGGAGACTGATATCTGAATCTGGAATGTGGATCTAGACCTGTGACTCTACATATATACTCCCCCTTTCTCCCATACTTGTCGGAAAAACAACATCGACCAAGTTGGGAGAAGACAATATAATGGGGAAAACAACATGAAAATTCACAACAATTTCTTGCGGCTTTTCCATTTTTTAAAAAAAACAGCCATAATCATTTTTTTTGAAATCAAAATTTTCCCTTTTTAAAAAAAAAATTGTGCGCGGCCTTTTTTTTTAATGCACGCGTCTCTTTTTCTTTCCTTTTTTTCTTCTTTTTTTTGCAAAATTGTACTTCTCCTTCTTTTTCTCATCCCCGCCTTTTTTTTCAAACCTCTCGTTTTTTTTTCAAGGGCCCTTCCCCCCCCCCTTTTTTGGACCCAAACATATCTGGGCCACTCACTTTTATTTGCACATACGACAAGGCATCGGGCCCCCCAAACATTTAGCCCCAATTGGGCTTCAAAGCATAGAACCCTATTTAGGGTTACCATGCATTCACATCACAAGCAGCCCTACAGGGGAAATAAAGGGGTATCGGTCCCCTTCCGTTTCCACGCATTAGGGTTCCTGGGAAACCCTGTCTTCACCCATGCACCGCCGCCCCCAAAGAGGTTTCTCTGCACGGGGGCCTGAGATCGCCAGGGACTGGATGCCACTGCCTGGGCGAGAGATGAGGACTGGAGGGCACTGCTGCGGGGTCGGGGCGGCATCGCGCCGCCAGGAGCATCTCGCCGTCGCGTTTGCGACCTGGAGTCGCCGCCTGGATGAAGGGAGGCGCGCTTGTGCGCCCGGAGGGCTGCGCGCTGGAGCAGAACTGCGCGTAGGGCCGCCGCCTCTTGCATGTGGGGAGATGGTCGCCAGGATCTCTGATGCGCGGTGGCGGATGGGCTGCTTGAACATCGCCGCCATGCTGGGATGCGCGAGAGGGAGAGTGTGAGGGTCGCGTCAGCTTGTTCTTCGGCGCCGCCTGCGCCTGGGAGATGCGCGAAGAGATGGCGCTGAGTGGAGGTTGTTGTTGTATGCAACGAGAGGCATCGCCCTGGATGTTGCTGATGCCCTGGTAACCCAGGATGTTGCTGAAGCTGTTTGGAGCGCCAACCGAACGATGCAAAACCATATCTAGGGTTCGTGGAACCCTCTTCATCTTCAGGAATCTTCATAAAAATGGAGTTTCATAAAAATGGGGTTTCGAGAAAGAAACCCTCCACGATGATCTCACTGCCAGAACAGAGATTAGGGTTCCTGACGGGAACCTTAGAACTTAGAAAAAAAACTCAGAATAATTTTCCTCTCAAACAATCTTCAAGAATAACGAATCGAATCTCGAATACACAAAATAAAGAATATAAAATTCCTCGAGAATCGAACCCGCTCTGATACCATGTTGGAAAATAAACATGCGGAAGCGAACATGGAAAAAGATAAAGAAATATAAAGAAGACGGGATTTTTACGTGGAACCCTACTCCGTGAGGAGCGGGATGAAACCACGGGAGAAGCCCTCAAAGGGGCGGATATTTTATTGCTTTTCTCAATGGATACAGGAGGTCTGGGGCTCCTTATATAGCCTCTCCAGAGCCTCCAAGTCCCACCACTGGACGATGTGGGACTAAACACTGGATGGGGTAAATGGATCTCCTCCAGGATCCATTTACCCTGCTACAACACAATAGGCGCACTACCTAATACTCCAACACCATTAATTTTTTTTGGTGTACTACCTTTGTTCCTAACTTTCATATTGTTGACAAATTGTATCCTAGGATTATCAAGTATGTTCTTTTTGAGTAGTCTCGCACTCAGAAGGGCAATAGGTGTCATGATCTTGTTGGTCATCGTTAATGCATTTCAGCTGATGTCATTTTCTTTGAATAGACTAGCTACTTTACAAAGTTTGTCAATGATATCCCCTTAGAGCTACCGCCTCCACCAATTGTTTATAAACAAAAACACACTATTTTTCCCGTTTTGAAAATTTGCATGTCACTTCTTTGTTGAATAATGTACCTTCTTCGAGTGCTCCCAGCATTACTGCATCAGATGCTCCAAAGGACCTCTTGATCGCTTTGCAGAAGTAAAAAAAGCAATATACCTTTTATCCTATGTCACATTTTACTTATACTGATGGTTTATCTAGCTGTGACAGAAGATTTACATATGCTCTTGTTGAAATCTAGAATGCGGAAGCGGAATCGATAAATATAGCAAGCAATATAGAAATAATAAACATGAACACAAAGATTTTACGTGGAACCCTACTCCTTAAGCAGTTGGATGAAACCATGGGAGAAGGCCTCAAAGGGCTGGATATTCTATTAGAATTTCTCTCATTGAGTACCGGGGGTGTGGGGCTCCTTATATAGCCCCACAGACAGAACAAAGTCCTACAGATAGTAGACGCGGGACTAAACATGAGTGTGTGGTAATTGGATTCTAGAGAGATAAATTTACCACTCTATTACATTCTCCATCACTCTCCCTCAAGTTGGAGCTGAGAAAGTTGCAACTTGCAACAAAAAGAAAAGGTATACATCCCATCTTCACACGATACATCACAAGAAGGATATATATGCCCGTTGTTAGTAGAAGACCTCGCTCAAGGACGGGTCTGTGACTTTCAAATCACCGGAACGTATATCTGCCATGTCTATAGAGTCACGGCGATATCAGGTTACCGGAACATATCTCTGTCATGCTTGTAGGCCCTCGGAACGTATCTCTGTCGGCATGGAGAAGAATCGCAGTAGAAGAAGTCTAACACAGAGTAGTAGTCAGTTAGTAAAAGAAGTATACCCCGACGAAAAAATCGATGCTTAGTGAAGATGGCTGATAGCAACAGTAGTCTAGAGTGGTGGTATGTCAGTCGTGATCGGGCAGTAGAATTCCTGAAGAATCCATCTCTAACTCCCCCTTTCTCCCATACTTGATAGAATAAAGAGCATGGAACATCAAGTTGGGAGAAACAAAACATGCATTTTTTTTTTGTTTTTTTCGCACAAATCAATTTTTTTTGCTTAGTCGTTTCTTCTTCTTTCGGCTATTCTCTTGTCCTCTTATTTTTTTGGCGTACGCAACCCTTTTTCCCCTCAAACCATCCATTTTTTTATGTACGGCTTTTTATGTATGTAATCCTTTTTGAAAAAAATCTTTTTTGTAACCTTCCTTTTTTTCAGCTATTCATTTTTTTAAGCAAAGAATCCTCGTTTCTTCTTTTTTCTCTTTTCTCAACTCACGGCCCACCTGGGCCCATACTTTTTTTAGAAGCCGAATAGCAACCAAGCTCATGGGACCCTCTTTTTTTATTAAAGGGATACTTGCACCTCTTATCTTTCTTGCACTAGGGTTCCCCAAAGGGGAGAACCCATCTCCGCCGCCGCTGTTTCAGAGTGGAGGAGATCTCGATCGCTGCCACCATCAGGATTGGGAATTGGCTTGCGCATTGCCTAGATTCTATAGGGGTGTCGCCAGGTTTGTAAGTCTTCACCATCATCATCATCTTCTTCGTTGCTTTGGGTTTGGGAACCTAATATTGCCGCATCTTTCGCTATTGCCGGTGCATCTTGCGTCGATGCCATCGTGAACACCAGGGAAGGGGATAATAATTGAGAGAGGCTTCGATTTTGTATGGTTGGTGTCACGGAGAAGGTGGTGCTGCCTTCGCCCTGCCTGACTGAGTTTTGCGCCTATTGTTGCTGCTATCGAAGCGATGGAGTGGAAGTGCCACATGGTTTAGATGGAGACGGTTGCTGTTATCTGTTGGAGAACCCCAATCGGGAGGAGCTCACGTGGAGAGACCCTCCAAATTGCCGTTATTGATGGCTGATTGCTGGAGTTGGGAAAGGGGTCCTCTGTCGGAGATCTGCAGATCTGGAGAAGAACCAACATATTTGGAGAGTGACTTATGGTTTCAACGGGGAAGAAGAATTCACAATGGAGAAGAACCCACAACAAAGTAGGGCTCACGGCGATCTAGAACCCAGTAGATTCTTGAAGAACATGTTTCGCGGAGCAGTTTCTTGTGCATGGATTAGATGGGATGCGCCACCACTGCTCGAGGATATCGATTCAGATAGGAAAATCTCCATCTTTGGAGGGATGCAAAGGCTAGGGTTTCAGTGAACCTCCAAACAATGTAGCACATCAGATCTAGGGTTTCTCGAACCCAGTGATGGTAGTACAAACTCGGAAAAAAATTATCTCCAAGATGAACCCGAAATCGAACGCGCAACCTTGCTATGATATGGACATAGGAAACTTTAAAAAATAAATCCTAGAGTCGAATCGCCTTGGTATGAACACAAAGATCTTCACAATAAACCCTATAATCGATCGCTTTGATACCATGTTGAAATCTAAAATGCGGAAGCGGAATCGAGAAATATAGCAAGAAACACATAAATAATAAACATGAACACGAAAATTTTACGTGGAATCCTACTCCCTAAGGAGTGGGATGAAACCACGGGAGAATGCCTCAAAAGATCGGATATTCTATTAGAATTTCTCTCACTGAGTACAGGGGGTGTGGGGCTAAACAGGCATACCAAAGTCCCACAGATAGTAGGTGTGGAACTAAATATGAGTGGATGGTAATTGGATCTATGAGAGATCCTATTACCGCTATATTACATTCTCCAACAGCTCTAATGGTTATTTATGTTACTTGAGATCATCATAGTGCATTGTAGGATCATGGTTGGCGAAAAGCTATGGATGATGAGATAGATGCACTTATATCCAGGGGCATGTGGGATCTTGTGTCGTGCCCTCCGGGAGTCAAAATGTGGCACGTAAATGGGTCTTCTCAACCAAACAATCACATGATGGCTGCATTAATAGCATGATTAAAAAAACGTGCATCAAGGCGCAAAGGCGCTCGAGGCGAAACGGGTCGGTGAGAAAATGACCTGAGGCGACCGCCTCGGACCCCCTGGCGGAGGCGTGCGCCTTGGATGCCTGAGGCGGTCGAGGCGAGGTGAGGTGGTGAGGTGGGGTGAGGCGCTAGGTGAGGCGTTAGGGGCTTTTTCAAGTATTTTTAAAGAAAATAATTAGTCCTATTCGTATTTTCATATGTTTATAAAGGTCTAGTTACACACACTCAGACCCTTTTTCAAGTATTTTTAAAGAAAATAAACTTAGTCCGATTCTATTTTCATATGTTTTAAAGGATTCTTAGTTAACTATGATTATTACACCCTTAAACATATAAGAAACTGCGTGCGAATTCGAATATCTGTATAAGAAAAAATTTTGGGTACGAACAACGAGACCCCCATACTGGTAGGGTATGGTGGCACATGGGAGGACATCAGACCGTTCTTCATCTGGGTTTATTAGAGCATATGGTTAGGATTCAAATCATATGATTCATGTCAACAACTTGGATATCTATAATGACTACCATAGCCAATCCCTTTTTGATAAATATTTTAGTGATAGTTATAGCCAATGATTTCCTTTTGACTGGGTAGAAATTTAGTAGAGAGATTTATCATTTATGACATTGACATATCCTTTTCCTTCATGTTCTTATCTTCATAATATCATCATATATTACATTGTTATATATTATATGTTTGTCAGATTATATTATTTCACCAATATATATGAGGCGGTGAGGCGTTAGGGGATTTTTCAAGTATTTTTTAAAGAAAATAATTAGTCCTATTCGTATTTTCATATGTTTATAAAGGTCTAGTGGTTGAGCATATATGCAAGATGAATGCTTAAATTTGACCTTTTTCATATTCATATTTACCATTAACATGTCCAATTATTTTAGTAAACTATGATTATTACACCCTTAAACATGTAAGAAACTGCGTGCGAATTCGAATATCCATATAAAAAATGTGCTAAGCCTTCTCCCATTATATTAGGGTCAGCTACATGGATTCTTGCTCAAATCCATGTTGAAAAATTCGACTATTTTTTACGCTAGCCGTCGACTACCTAACGCAACCCCTGCAAGAGTGGGATTTGAACCCTGGTCTTTTGTGTGGTAGACACACTGTACTGCCACTAGACCATTAAGTGGATTTTAAAATTCGAATATCCATATAGGAAAAAATTTTGGATATGAACAACGAGACCCCCATACTGGTAGGGTATGGTGGCACAGGGGAGGACATCAGACCATTCTTCATCTGGGTTTAGTAGAACATATGGTTAGGATTCAGATCATATGATTCATATCAACAACTTGGATATCTATAATGACAACCATAGCCATTCCCTTTTTGATAAATATTTTAGTGATAGTTATAGCCAATGATTTCCTTTTGACTGGATAGAAATTTAGTAGAGAGGTTTATGACATTGACATATCCTTTTTCTTCATGTTCTTAACTTCATAATATCATAATATATTACATTGTTATATACTATATGTTTGTCAGATTATATTATTTCACCAATATATATGAGGCGGGGCGAGGCGCTAGGTGAGGCGTTAGGGGCTTTTTCAAGTATTTTTTAAATAAAATAATTACTCATATTCGTATTTTCATATGTTTATAAAGGTCTAGTTGTTGAGCATATATTTATGCAAGATGAATGCTTAAATTCGACCTTCTTCATATTCATATTTACCATTAACATGTCCAATTATTTTAGTAAACTATGATTATTACACCCTTAAACATATAAGAAACTGCGTGCGAATTCGAATATAAAATTTTTGGATATGAACAATGAGACCCCCGTACTGGTAGGGTATGGTGGCATAGGGGAGGACATCAGACCGTTCATCTGGATTTAGTAGAACTTATGGTTAGGATTCAAATCATATGATTCATATCAACAACTTAGATATCTATAATGACAACCATAACCAATCCCTTTTTGATAAATATTTTAGTGATAGTTATAGCCAATGATTTCCTTTTGATTGGGTAGAAATTTAGTAGAGAGGTTTATGACATTGACATATCCTTTTTCTTCGTGTTCTTATCTTCATAATATCATCATATATTACATTGTTATATACTATATGTTTGTCAGATTATATTATTTCACCAATAAATATATTTGTTATACATTTTATAATTATTTTGCTATACGAACTGAGGGTTACGCCTCGATCGCCTCGAGGCTACGCTTCGCCTCGCTTCGAGGGAAAATTCCTCGTTCCGCCTTTCGTTTTTTCAAATCTTGATTAATAGATTGAAAGCCCGGCTTGTAAATAAAGGGTTCATACATACCTATGGTATGGATTACTTTGAGACCTTTTCTCTAATGGCTAGGACGGGATCTATCCACACCATTCTCTCTGTTGCTGCTAGTAAAAACTGGCATGTCTTTCAGTTAGATGTGAAGAATGCTTTTTCTCTATGGGGACCTCGAGGAGGAGGTTTATATGATGCAACCGTCGGGTTACTCAGTCGAAGGGGAGTGTGTGCCAACTTTGTAAGGCTATCTTTGGCCTAAAGCGGAGTCATCGAGCTTGGTTTGACATGCTTACTACTGAGATCGACTCTCTTGACTTCCATAGGATGACATCTGACTATTTTGTCTTTGTTAGATGACGATCTACTGTCACAGTTATAGTAGATGTCTATGTTGATTATATAGTTGTCGTTAATGATGATAAAGCAAACATTTCAGAGACCCGAGTCTTCCTTCATAAGGTATTTGTGACGAAGGAGCTTGGACAACTCTGCTATTTCCTGTAGCATTGAGGTGATACATATTACAGAGGAATTACTTCTATCACAGCAAAAGTATTGCCTAGTTATTCTTACAGAGTTTGGACTACTTGGATGCAAATCATTTGGCATCTCTACAGAACTGAGGAAACATTCTACATCTACTGATCTTAAATTTTAGGACACTTCACGATATAAAAGTCCAGTGGGCAAACGACTTTACCTTATTGTCATTAGATCAGATATATCGTATGCTGTAAACAGAGCGAGCCAACACATGAAGAGACCTCTCTATAGTCATTAATAGAATGTTCTCCTGGTCCTTCAATATTTGAAGGAATCTCCAGGCATGGCCTCATCTATGGGGTCAGTGGTCATACTAATGTCACTGCTTATGCCGAAGTATATTATGCCAGTTCTCCATAGGATCGACGATCGACTACTGGATATGCTATGTTTTTTATGACAATCTTGTTACATGGTGCAGTAAGAAGTAAACAATGATTTCTAGATCAAATGTAGAGATATAGTACAAGGAAGTGACCCAAGCTACTTGTGAGAAAATATTGCTTTTCTTTTTTCTCCAGGCACTTGGGCTTCATACTACCACTTTAGCCCTCTTATACTGCGACAACAAGTCTGCTATATATATTGCCACCAATTCGGTTATTCATGAGCGGACTATATTGAAGTTGATTGTCACCTTATTCGTAGTGTACGGGATCTTTAGCTTTTGGATATAGTCATGAGGTGCTATCCAAGAAATTCCTCTCGCGAATCGTTTTCAAGTAGGGCATGATTGATAAATATGCTCCAAGTTGAGGGGGAATGTCAGGGTTATCGGGTTATTTATATTTATTCTTATTTCAATCTTGTAACCCCCTTCGGTTTATCTATGTAATTTTTCCTTTTTGCTCCTCTAGGGTTTCACGTTATATAAGAAATCCTAGACTCGTGAATAAGATAAGTCATCCATTCTTCCATCTTTCTCCACTGTTTTTTTACTTTTAGATTTGATCCCTCGATTAACGTGTTGCTAATATAGTCTCCTTCAATATACTGCTGGTGCCTGCTTTTCTATTCAATCCATCAGGATTTTTGAGACGAGATACATTTTGCGAATGGGGCGGGCACCTTAAGCGTGATTACCCCTTTTTTTGAGTTTAAAAAAAAAGACATTTTGTGGGCCTTGAGCAGCAAGCATAATAGATGATGCAAATCATAACCTCACTCTGATGAAATTGATATCGTTGGAAGACACCCCAGGAAAAAACACTGATATAGAGAGCACCAGGCATGGACTTAGATGGAGAAACTTTAGACAAACTTGCTCACATGAACTCTGAAGAAAAAAGTGGTGGCAACAATGCCACTGAGCAAATGTGCTTTAGTACCACAGTGCAAAAAGAACTTGCATAGTACGGTCCATAATAATCAAGTAAAGCAACCTTGAAGATGGTCAGATGGATCTTTGGATCATCCTTCTCAAGCAAACTGAACAGCATAAGGATTCTTCTATTAGTCTATACCTTACGAAATTTAATCTTGAGAAGGATGCACCAAACAAAACATTAAGTTCTGGCCTATTGTATCTTTCAACAGCATCACTGGCGATGCTAGAAATGGAGGAGAGACCTACATTTTTGCATAATTTATAGATCTGTTGGATAAAAACTTATGCTGGCGTATGGCTTGCGTCAACACTGTGAATTTGTCCCATACAGTGTAGGTGAATGGATTCTCTGAGATTTTGAACAGAGAAGTGAGCCCGTCTTAGATAAAGTCCCAAAAAAACATTGTAAATACTTCTAATTTCTCTCTTTTAACAGGCTGTGGTTGCTGCGATAGCAGTAATTCTTGGTGTGACCAAAGGAGTTGATGATTGGTGATTCAGGACGCCAAGTCTATCTTGTATTGTCCCATACTCTCATTATTCTTACCAAAGGAGTTGTGATGTCGATCAGAGACTATGCATAAATAGTTAGCAACCTGGTGATATTCTGTTATTGGCAGTGGAAATTTGGCGTTTGTAATCCGATGAACAGTTATCTTGGGACGACATTGTAATTATGTTTGTGTAAATTTATGTCGGAGCATCTCCGGTCCTTGCTTGCTCGATAATTGTGTTTTTTTTTTCAAAATTACTACTGTACCTTGAGTACGCTTTGCTTCAAAAAATTATTCGACATGGCTCGTCATGAATATTTGAGTTCGTGTTTGACCCGTTTCCGTGTTCAATTTCCATTCTAAATCTTTTGTATGTATGTTACTTTCAATAGCCATCACTGTCCGATAACTTTGACGTATGGGTAAATTATCTATGATTTTCCGAAGAAAGGACATGGAATCATTTTCCACGGTTTGGTCGCTGCACAATCAGCTTTCACCACTGTAGATATGTTTCGACTATGTTTCTTTTCAACCTAAAAGAGGGAATACCACTTTTCGTGTTCTTTAAGCATCTTTTTAGAGATATGTTTTCCATATACGTATTTCCTTGTCTAAGAAATGGATATATAATGTTATTAGCGTGCTAATTCAATTTATTCATTCGAGTTTGATTAAGATTAGTTTGATAAAAGTTTGAAAAAAATTATTTTGGAAAAAAAACAAAGTGACTTTGACTTTGACATGTGGACTCGATTCACAAATGAATCGAATCTGAATTGTTGAATTTGTTTGGTAATAATTCGATTCGATATCTACGCACACACATATACATCTATACATCTATATTTATATACATGTTACATTCATGTATACATACGCATTTACATACACACAAGCAACAACCCGACCTTGGGTCAATCCAGATCCTGTACAAATGTTCCGTGCATGGATTTATAGTATACCAACATCAAAGAGTTTACATGCATTTAATCTAATTTCATTTGCAAGCAAATAGATGCAAGAAACGTTATATGAACATCATTTAGTTCACATTGAAAGATTTAATATTTGCATTTTATCATTAAGTATGCTACGTCAAAGTATGACAACGAAAATAAGCATTTTTTTCATTTTTACTTTGATTTATTTGTTCACAAAGTTATTAATCATATTTTGATCGTTGAGTACACGATAAGAAAGTGTTGTGGTTGATGTTGCGGTGAGCTTATAATTGACTCTCAAGCCCTAGCCCTTACTACACGTGATTAACTGGTTGCTCTTAAAGTTATTATCATACCTAGACTCCACTAGCATGATTTATCACGTCCAGACTTCACCGATATGAGTTCCTTACTCACACGATATACTAACCTCACTTGCTAATGCATGTTGTGTATACGCAATATAGAACCTTGCAGTGCATCCTAATCTCTTTAAGTTCCCCTTTACAAGTTTAAGTTGAGACATCCATTCAGTCTATCCAAAGTCTATCAGGTTCATGACTCCTTTGGGTTATTATCTTTGTATTAGTCCAATTACTATTACTTAGTAATCAAACCTAATTTATTATCAATTTATGACTTTTCTTATTTTTTCTCAATTCTCATGGTAGATTATTAACCAATATCTTAAACTAAATTCAAACGGTTCGACTCCTAAACTTGTTGTAAGCCGGGGCAGGGGTTCCACATCCATCGATTATAGAAAAAAATTATATTCTCATTTCTACTTGTTTTAGCCTAGTGACAATAGCTTGGGTATGAGTTACTCAGTATAAGTATGATGGTCAATCTTAGTACACTATTCAAAACAGTTGGAGACGTAAAGAGAATCACAAAATACTCTAAGCCATTCCCAATCTAATATATACGTATTACAATCCTATTTATAGACAAAATATCTAATACAAAAATAGAGTAAAAAATATTAGTGAAATGTATAGTAGAAAAAACCATTTTTTTAAGATTTCTATTCCAATTCAATATCCCACATTTATTTCCATGTTTTGGTATTTGTTTCCCTATCTTTTCCCTTCCTCTTTTTCATTATTAACTAAGATCCCACAAATCCAGATTTGATAATGGTTCTCATTCTCCTTGCATGCAAAAATAATGACGAGCTATTTCAAGTTCCTTATTAACATTTATCGTGGTTCGTGGTCTATCTAGATATCCCTCATCCACTTGTTTTTATTTTGATTTTCTATGCACAATAATCCATGATGATGGATATAAATATCAAGATAATATTTATCATGACATGAGTAATTTACAAGCTCTCATTTTTTTCTAAATTAGTTTGTTTTATTTTTTATGAACTTGCTCTTGTCTTGCTTTGGCATTCAATGGTAATCACAATGCGTTCATTTTTTTGTCAATAATATTCTATCTTTACTAGGCCTTACATAATTACATTGTTATTCATGCCTTTCTTTTGTCACATGAAAAAAGAAGCATATTTAGATTGTAAAAAACATATAATGGTTGTAAAAACTTGGTACTTTTATCCACTCAAACTATATATATTATGCTGGATACTTTCCTTGATTATCATGCTTTTTTTCAACTCATCTTAGTAATCTATATTCAAAATTAGAATTATACATTTAAAATTATAATTTTGTTCACATAAAATTGTTTTGAGCTTTAAAAGAACAATTAACATTTTCAAATCGAAATAAAACGGATCAAATTTAAATATTTGAAACTCAAAATGAGTTGAATCAAGCAAATTTGTTTTAAATTGATTCGAGTTCAGATTCAAAATTTTTAAAATGAATTGAATCTGAATATTGGTGGTTCGAATGTATTTGACTCGATTAGCACTCCAAAATCTCATTGACTTATTTAAATGATCTATGATTGAGCATATGTGAAATTATATTAAAGAGAACCCAAATAATGATGTTGTCGTTCTCCCTTGAAGAGGCATTATATTTATACTAGAATTATAATGATGCAACCTCTTTACACCATCTAAGTTAGTCTTTCTAAAGGAATAACTGTTATCATTGCTCAACCCACAAAACAATACATCATTTCCATTAAAAAAGCACTAGATAGAGAACAAAATTGAATTTTTTATTCTAATTGAATTAGACAACCTTACGTGGATGTCCTTAACTTTTTTTTGCAATTACATAATTATCTTGTGTTCAACTTGCAGATCTAACAAATTCATATTAGAATGTTGTGATCAACTTTTTATTTCTTTCTTTTCTTAACTCTAAATTTCCACCTCTTGCAAAACCCCTCCATAGTCGCAAAGCCACCACCATTCCTCTTTCTCTTCCTCAACCTCCTCCATCACTCCTTTCTTCCTCCTCTGCCTCATCTTCTACACCTTCTCTTTGTAACACATTCCTCTTCCTTCATAGTCACTCCTTGTCCTCTCCCTCTCATTGTTGTCGTCACTATAGTACACGTAAAGATACTACCACCCCTATAGTTTCTCCTATACCTAAGTCCAAAGACAAAGTTTTCTCCCACTATAAGTAGGGTCGGCAACATGGATTCTTACTCAAATTCATGTTGAAAGATTCGACTATTTTTTACGTTGACTGTCGACTACCTAACACAACCCTCACAAGGAAGGATTTGAACCTTGGTCTTTTGGGTGGTAGGCACACTGCACTACCACTAAAAACCATTTAAGTGGGTACTCTTTCAAATTCCATGCACTTCAAAAGTAGACTCCTATTCTGAAAGTGGATATCCATCGATAATTTTAGATATGCTAACTCATAAGGATCGAGCCATGAATTATTTAAGATAGTCAATCAATATGCACTAGACTACAAGAGGATATGATGAGAGTAAAAATCGCAAAAATAACGATGAGAACAAACCATAAAGCATGAAAATTCAGCTAAAAGGGCCCTAATGACCACCAAGTCGATCATCCAATCCCAACTCTCGAGAGTCTAGAATGGTCACCGACATCTTCGAAAAACTCAAAGATTCCAATGCCAACCCCTATAATAGAACTCTCAAACATGTCCACGATACTCTTCATGTCTCATAAATTATATAATCGATTAAGCTCGATTACTTGATCATGGAACCAACCCAAGGATACTCTCCACCACCAATCAATTAAGCATGATTGTTCAACCACATCACCAGTAAACCTCTCAACTACCAAGCTTGGTCACTTTGATAATAATGGCAATGCCAAACCAAAGTATTAGGGATGCCGAAGCCAAGATTCCTACGATAATGACTCCTTGAGAAAGTGAAAGATATAGATTTCTCTTGAGGAATTGCAAAGAAGGATCGGTGACATAGCAGATGCCAAGGCCAAGAAAAATTAAGTAATTCCGGCCCTCGCAGTTAGTCCCCAAAACTTCACCTTTACTCTTAGATGTAATGGAGAGCAACCGCCAACTATTAGGGCTATAGAGATGAAGTTGTATGATGGGACCTCTGATTCCGGGCATGGGTATCCCCCTTTCATTAATCAAAGAAAGTTATTCCAATGGCACACTTATGATGTATAGCCTCTACAAGAAACGTGTGGCCTTCATGGCCTTCTCAACACCTGGTCAACGGCCTTCGAACACGACACATGGCCAACATGGCCTTCAATGTGACACATGGCCAGACTGAAATTTCTCTCTATGTCCATCAATAGCTATGCTCCATTTTCGGTTGATTTGTCCTTCATAGATCCATATTCTAAATTAGATTTAAAATATTGGTCCTGGATATCCCTCTTGGGATCCAAACCATGTTACTTTGGGTGGTAGACTCACTATACTACCACTAAACCATTGAATGAGTTCTTCTTTCACATTCTACCTCATATAGTAACACAATAATGTGTATGCAAATTTTGTACCTGAGCAGAATAATTGAGCACTATTTAAAACACTAAACCCTTGATCCATCAACTTATACTCAATATTCACCCATCGGTTTATCAAGCATTTCTTATTAGTCATCAATTCATCATTGCTACAATGCTTGATCACTATCGATCTTGAGTTTAGAAAGCTAATATGTATGTATGTATGTATGAATGAATGTATATGATTTCCTTTTAATAGGACGTAGTTCTTCATGAATTCAAGAAGGCCGCCTCTTTTTTTGTAGAAAACACGATGACTTTAGTAGAATACGTATACAGTTTGTACTAGAATATGCAGTTTTAATGTTTATATTATAATGTGCAGTTTTGTGTGCGGTTTTGCCTTTATAATGTGCACTTATAATAAAATTATATACGTATTCTACTAAAGTGCTTTTATTTTCTACAAAAAGAGGGCGACCTTCCTGAACTCGAGAAGGATGTATCCTATTGGAAGGGCCTCCTATATATATAAAGAGAGAGGGGGGGGTTGATCTTGTGAGAGCCAAGAATTGTGAGAGCATGAGAGCAGAGATTCTGGACCACTGAATTCTGCCCATCTCTCTGCTCCTCCGATCAACCAAGAGAGAGAAGACATAATCTAGTGGTCCAGAATCATTACTCTCATGCTCTCACAGTTTTTGGCTCTCACAGGATCAACCCCCCTCTCTCTATATATCTTTGGTCGGTTTCTTCTATAATACTATCACCAATTCTTTAGTATTAAAAAACAATTTAAGAATGTCTAGATGTTGATACAGAACTTTAGACTTGACCCGATCTCCTCTCTACCTAAATCCATACATGCACCTTCTACATGACCTAATCCCCTTATAAGACTTAAATTGAAAGGAAACAAAAAATAATGATAATAAGAAGAAAATCCTAATATTACTTATTCTACCCAAAACCATGTTTCTATGCTCAAACAACTATTCTACTTCCTAATACCATTTCATTTTAAGCCCTAAGGTACACTACAAGCAAGTACACATTTTGCAATGGGCACCGGTCGTCCCTTGTGCTAATACAACCGTCTCCTTCGGTCGAAGGGGGTGATTGTAGAAGTGTCATCGATACATCCATCGCATTTGACTACAAGGGACGTAAAACCAGAACGTCCCCTATTCATTAAGGATGGGATAGTTTGGGACCATCCCTTCTATGCACACTAGATGAGACAGTCAACGAATGTCCTGTTAAGAAATCGTAGAGGGAACGATTCTAAATTGTCCCTATTGGTTTCTATCCTAGCCCAAGTGGGAAGATCTATGGAGACGATTGTTTACCGTCTCCTCAGCAGGTTGTCATGTTTCATGGACGGACACAGAAGCCATGTAGGGACGGTTAGAACCGTCCCTCTTGTCCCTGCAGTCCCAAAAATTGAACTAGTAAGCTCGTCCCTGGTTCTACCTAGGGTATCGAGCTAAAGGGACGTGCATAAAATACTGATAGGGATGGTTATAATCGTCCCTACTGGACACGTGCCCTTAAAATGGACCAGTAAAGCCACCTCGACCGGAGGGGACGGGTGCAACTGTCTCCTATAAATATTATAAGGGACGATGCGCAACCGACCCCGTTGGTTGTCCCCAGGGTATGGGGTTAAAGAGACAGGCACATACGACCTAAAGGGATGGTCGTAAGTGCCCTGCCTGCCCCCCCCCCAACCCTAAATGGAGCAATAAGTGTGTCTCTAGTTCTCCCCAGGGTATCAGGTTAAAGAGATGGGCATTGACCTCCTATAGGGACGGTCGTAATCGTCTTGGTTGTCCCTACGCCCACAAAAAATGTCGTAAGTGTGTCTTTGGTTCTCCTCATGGATTCGGATTAATGGGACGAGCACAGAAGACCTATAGGGACGGTAAAACCAATTTTTCTAGACCCATGCCCCCAAAAATGGACTTGTAAGCCCGCATAGACCGTGGGGGACGGTCACGACCATCTCCTACAAATATTACAAGGGACGGTCGGTTATCGTCCCCTCCGGTTCTCCCCATGGTATCAAGTTAACGGGACGGGCACTGAAGACTAATAGGGACGGCACTAACCGTCCCGCATGGACTTGTACCCCTAAAAAAATAGACCAATAAGCGCACCTCGACAGGAGGGAACATGCATAACCGTCCCCTATAAATCTTATAAGGGACAGTTATCGATAGTCGCCTCTGATCATAATAAAAGAAAAAAATATTTGCTACATTCGATTCAGTGCCCTTCTACTGTAATGAGTTTCACAAAAAAAACAATATACAACAAAAATATACCCATCTCAACACCATACCAAAGTACTTCATGCATAACTTTAAAGATGTTTTACATAAAATCGAAACTACAAACTACATTAAAGTGTTCAAGTTAAGTATAAATACAAACAAAAATTCTAAAATCTCGTCTACTCCTCGCTCTCCTCCTCGCTCTCCTCTTCATCGTCACTGTGTTGTGTAGGCGCTACCGGTTGGTTGGCCTCTCTCTGGGGATGATGAATGTAAGCCATGATGTTCGCCATGTCAGAACGCATCTTTGAAATCTCCTCATACTGTGTGGACATTTTCTCCATGTCAGAACGCATCCTGGCCATCTCCTCTTCCTACGCGGACATCTTCCCCTTGATGCCTCGCAACTCTCTTCAACTCTCTCTCCCTCTCGCTTCATTGCGAGGATATTCCAGGCCCACTAGCACTAGTTCCATATCACGTATGAATTGTCACTCCCCGTCCGCCACATCATATACATCCAAAATGTTCCGGACCTGTGGCTTGGACAAGTGCCTCTTCAGCAAATAGCGGTAAGATTCTTGTACCCATGCTATATAAGGAGCCAGTTGTAGTGATTCTAATCATCTCCTCTTATTTATTTGCTTTAAAACTAAACTAAGAAAAAATCATATGGACAATTATTGTATATCATAATTAACTTACATGAATTGGTGTGTATGCATCAGCGACCTATTGCATTTGTTCGTTGATGTCTCATCGAGGTATCGACTCTCCTCTAAGTCATTTTCCTTTACCAAAAAATAATACAAATTCTATTTCAAAGGTTTTTTGTATTATTTAACTCCCATCAATTAAACAAACTTAGAAAATCATGCTTGAATTGATTTGTATTCTTCCTCCCCATATTATGTGTCGACTTGAATCCCTTCGCACGATTCATGATATTTTTCATCAATGTCGTCAGATATTATTACAAATTACTAAAATTAAGTAATAAATAAAGAGAAGATACTTTACATATCGTAAACTCCTTACTAGATTAGAAGTTGATTAGATCCCTCCACTGTTTTAGAGTCACGCCTGGAGGAACATTCTGAACTAATTGCTCGTAAGGTACAATAAGAAGGAATATAATATCACAAAAGATGCCATTGAATAATTGATTAAATATATGTTAAGATTTTATCCTTGACTTAATGCATCCTTTGTAATGATCGGTGTTTTTGAAACCGGACCGGACCGGCCGGTTCAACCGGTCCTACCTGTGAACCGGGCATGGATTGGTTCGGTTAACCAGTTTATGCCAGTTCGGTTCGATTATTCAAATTTTTATTAACTCATCTGGTTCAACCTATTTTTTGACCCGATTTAACCATATTCAACCGAAGTTAAACCACATTTAATTTTTAAATTATTTAAAAATTTTGTTGGTAGTAGGAGTTGAACCCATGATCTTTAGTTACCTATTTCACACTTCTAACCAACTACACTAACACAACTTTTTGTATGTATTGTGTTTTAAATATAATTAAACTATTATCATGTTATAGATCATCTAGTTCAAATAATATATATATATATGATATGTATGATATTTGATGGTGTATAAAAAAATACTTTATGTATAGTGTGAAATATATACATTATCTATGTATTTTATATATATTTCAAATATATTAAGTGTGTATTATATATATATTATTTTATTTCGGTTTGATTAGCCGGTTCAACCACTTTTTTCACCGGTCCGGTTTAATCCAGTTTTAAATATATATGACATCATCATCCAGTTGAACCGGTTTGATTACATGGTTCGACCCGATCCGACCATTTCAGCAAGGTTTCCAGTTCGGTGTCCGGTTTGGTTTCAAAAACTTTGGTAATGATGAAATAGCTCTGTTGTGTGACTAAGGATCTGTCCATCAACTATAAGATCCCGATCCCAAAAAATACAGCTTACAATGAAGGCATAAAAATTAGAATATCAGTCGTAACATATTTAGTTATTATGTTAAGGTTTTACCTCCAGGTTTGATAAATAGTGACCTTCATAGATTGAGCAAGTTCTCGGAAGTCCTGGGTAATGATGGGAACCCGACTACATGCCACTTGTCCGAGGTAGCACTAGAACTCTGTAGAGTTCTCACCCACAACGTCACCCCCTACAATCTGAATACGTAAGGTCTATACAGGTGGAAGGCAATCCAATAACCTACAATGGGATGATCCTCGTCGGTGTTGAGAACCGTCGCTACCTGCATCTGAAGATTCTGCACATGGCTGGGGAGTAGGTTCGAGATTTTCTCGAATCCGGAGGAGCCATACCTAAAAACAACAAATTAATTACAAATTATTTATTAAGACATCAATCATCATTATATAAATATAAGGGAAAATAGTACCTTAGTTCACTATTATTTTGAGTTACATGTTAATGTGTAACAACGTTGTCATAATATCTTCTAAGAAAATGGAATGAAATCTAGTAAACGCCAAGAAGATTAAAGGTGAGATAAG
Source organism: Ottelia alismoides (assembly GCA_037367405.1). Lineage (NCBI taxonomy): Eukaryota > Viridiplantae > Streptophyta > Magnoliopsida > Alismatales > Hydrocharitaceae > Ottelia > Ottelia alismoides. Next base: position 122,751 of record JAZKJV010000339.1, read on the forward strand.
TTCGGATGGACTGAATGAAAAAGAACCGCCCCAAAGAGAAGGAGGTGATGTCCCTATCTTCTTAGAGAATGTGTGGTCATTCGCTTCGCTCTTAGGTCCATGAATCCTACAACTAGACTATAGGGCCCAAAGCGGTTATTAGAAGATTGAACTACTAGTCAGTAAGGATTTCTCTAAACAATTCAATTCTACCACCACATAAGCCACCTTCCCGACCTGTATTTTCAGTCCCCTTGCTTCCTCGCTCTTGGACAGCTGGCCCGGGCAACTAGATTATAAGCTTCCACTGCTCCTTCCAAATGTCAGCCGCCACTTGAGCTGAACTATATATGAGGGCTCAAAAGTCCTCACTACTTTCTAACTAGTTAATCATGAGACATGTCTCTCTTCGCCTTTCTTTATGGGATTCACTAGTAGATACTTACGGTCTAACAGATAGCCCTCCGTCTGACTATGCATCATCCAGGAGCAGCTAGATTGACCATCAATCAAGCAAACTGATATACGATGAGATAGAATGAGGAATGAGACTCAGATGTACCTGGTCCTATGGTGGGAAAGTTTCAGACCAAGAAGGCTCGAGGCTGAAAGGGAATTTCAAAGTACCATAAAGACTTTAGTCGAACCCAATCCACCATAGACGATGCTGACCGCTTTCGTAGATGGGGATTTCACCCTGGATTCACAATCCACTGCCGTGATCCACTTGGCTACATCCTCCCCTACCCTCGCTTAGGGTTTCAGTCTCTATCTACGATAAGATCCTTTCCCTCGGTTCTTTGACAAAAAGGACTTTCCGTGTCAGTCCGCTCTCCTATGATCTGCTTGATTGAGATATTCTATAAAGATGTTAGTCAAAATGAGCTTGGATTCTAATTAGAAGCTCAGACTCAGAAGTAGGATCAGAAGCAACATGAGGGGCGGGGAATCGGTCGACTCGAAGAGGCCTGATTGACGCGCTGGGAAAGCTAGTCTTGCATAGACTAAGACTATCAAAAATCATAGGTTAGGTCAAGCCAGATCTGATGAAGATGGGAAACCATAGTCAGTCTATGATGACCTTTGAGGTTCTAACGTCACCGGGGAAACTGATCAAGCAAGCAAGGGATTTCATGACCTCATCATATATATAGTATAAAAAGAATGGCATCTTTTATCATATTTGATAGATGATATGAGATTCTTCTGAATTACCAAGTCACTATCTGGTGAATTCTTGCCCAGGTCAATCTCAGAATCGACTCCATCATTCAAAAGAGTGGATTTAGATGAATTGAAGACTTCAACCCTTCATTAAGCAACGAATAAACCAATCTTGGAGCACTGTAGCTGTCGTAGTAGAAATGACATTATCAAGTACATAAGCCATAGTATAATTGTTGCAGTATCGGCATTCATCCAACTCTTTGGATTCATATGTATGGAAACCATAGAAGTACTATCAACTCTTTTATTTTCCTTCTAACTTGGGTCTAAACCATGCTTACAATGTGCTCCCTTCATCTGTAAACAACCATTGCTTAAGACAAAGGATTTCTTATGTTGAATTCAAAAGATTTCAATATAAGAGTACTTCAACATTTATACATGCTTCATTGAATTCATGCAATATGAATATTATGAAGCTTCATCAATGACTACAATATAGATAGTAGAATGATGACACTCATCATATCTACATCTATCTCAACTTTTAAAGACTTTTGATTCAGGTAGGTAATCAAACCTTTTGACTACATCATTCTTATCGAGCCACCATTTTGCATAATGCAGAGAATCATGTCATTCATGATTAAATATCAAGAGCACATATGTTTGTCAAAACATCTTCTTAGATTTTATAAAGATTATTTGAAAATTATGATCATCATCGACATGATACTTCCAAAGCACACTCGATGAGAGATCAAGACTATAGAGACATACAAATCCTAGGTCGATGTCCTATTGTCTATTTAATTGTCATTCCTCATTCTTATGAGGAAACTTGCATATTGCAACCGCATACATTATGTGTCCAAATGCAAGTACAATATATTGATCATGGATACAATCCATGATATTCTATTGGTTATCATTGAGTATAGTAATGACTGGGTTTAATGATGATTATCTAAAATAGAAAAGTTGCATAAATATATAAATATATATACATATTTTACTTTGATTTAGGAATTTTTATACCAAAGTGGTCTTACATTATCAACTCTTAAAGTTCATTCCCTTATTCACTTTCAATCTAAGAGATATACTTACCATTATATCTCAAGCAAGATCCGGGATCTCCTTTCATATCTTTGTTACATCCCAATAATATGAGAACTTGCAACTCATATAGAAAGAAGAGAGAACTCAATCCACCTTACAAGTCCAACTTGCATGCCCAATTCGATCTTTAACACTCGGGCCCACCACCCCTGAGGTGATTTTGACCCTTTAACCCATCGTTAATTGAACCAACCGTCAACAAGAATAGAACTCGCTATGCATGAATCCAATATCATCCCAATAATATGAGGACTCAATATTACGTTCACTATGCATACAACCTTACTCTTTCGAGAAGAAATGAGCCTGATCCAAGTGCGCTCGTATACATGAGTTGTCACTTCGGATAGGCATCTCCTACATACTATCCCTGGTGACAGAACCCTTCATCTTGACGGAAGACCATGGATGTCACTTATGTGATCCTCCATATCATGTTCAAATTCTAATTAATTATTATGAATCATATTCACATAATAAAATCTTCCAAGGGAATAATATATATATTCAAAATAGAGTGTTTAATTGGATCTAATTAATTTAGTTATATTAAATCAATTATCAATACAATCAATCAACCAACAAATAATTTTAATTGTTACTTGAAGGATGGTATAATCTCAAAAAACGTATTATTCGAATAATAATATTTAGAAAAACACATCATGATCGCTTCAATTATTATCCTTTCCATACCTGCTGTCATGACCAGTACAGACGGAAGTGGGACAGACCACTCACGGAGTAACCTGCTACCCCCAACGATCCCTGACGAGACACAGTATCCGCCTCAGGTCAGAATAATATGATTTTATCATTTTGTATTTGAGATGATAATCGGTCTTTCAACCGAAGTTATATCATATAATATTTATCAAAATCATTTCGAGTAATATTATAAGGGAATTTGCAAAACAAATCCCCGATCCTATTCAAGCAACTATGTTTATTGGGATTGATGTAACCAATTGTGATCTAGATCATATCTAATCAATTTTGGTTAAGGTAATGTCATTTAAGAAAATAATCATCATAAATATTGCGCAAATATTTATTAATAATTATTTCAAGAAATTAATTATTAATTTCTACTAATTGATTAAATGACAGTCACAAGATTCTTGATTAGGAAAGTAATTTTCAGCAGTGACCCTCGCTTACTAAAATTAGCATATCTCAATTAATTTAAATCCAAATTACGCAAAATAAGTTTTCAAAGTTTGCTAATTTAATTCTTACAGAACTCATGTGAGATTTGCGTATTTCTAGGTATTTTAAAACTGTAATTAACTCTTTAATTATATCAAGATTCATCATCCTTGAAATAATAGATACATGTTCATTAAAATGATCATAACTTGAGCAACCGGATTCCAAATCATGCAAACTCAAGTCCCAAGATTTCATTATTTAATGGGAAATATAATACAAGTGATAATTTTTTGTTTAAATACTTTTAAATAGGATGAAAAAATCACATAAAATAGGATTGCGTGAACAAAATACGATAAAACATCACACAACCAAAAATGCCCAAGTCATCTTAGGTTTATGAATTATATACAAAACCTCCAACTTGGCTCTGATACTACTTGAAGGATATAGAAAAATCCTTAAGCGCATCATGAAAGCGTGAAGATGGCATCATATGCGATCGGGAGAGACTAGTCGTACCAGTCGCTCGAGACAACAGAATTTAAAAATTTTGAAACGATGAAATCATAAACTTTTGAAACGATGAAACCACATAATCCACGAACACTTCTCGGATCATTTCATCTAAACCACAAATAAGTATTAGGTTTACCTCTTGAAGCGTGGTTGTGATCGAGTCTCTAGATGAAGAGACCTCCTTTCTTAAGTCCGATCCGACGGAGGAGACGCTTGCAAGCGTGTTGAAGAAATGTGTGGTCCTCACAATCCATGTTGATGATCCAAATGACGAATCTCCTGATCTCGTCACACGATATCTGACGACTTCTTCACGAGCGAGTCACACCGAAGGAGACGGAGATCCATAAATAAATGGTCCGGCAGCATAACGCCGATGTGGCGGCGATGATGACTCTTTCTAGGGCTCTATGATGGACGACCACAATGAGAGAGAGAGAGAGAGAGACTTGGCATGTAGAGAGAGAGGAGGGGAGAGAGCATTAGTTGTTGTGTATGAAGAGAAAGGGTTTCATATTCTTATATAGTATTTTGGGAGTCCATGAATCTCAATCCATGGACAACACAAAATCAATTAATGAGATTGATTTGTGTTTCTTTCAATGGCCATGATTTTGTTGTGAAAATATAACAACAATTAATACAATTTAATTAGATATATATTGAATAATTAATATAAATTAATTTCAAATTAAATCAATTACCCTTGGAGATAATTTGGGAATGAGATTAACCTCCTACCATAAAAGGGGGTATGGCCACCCATTCCAATTAGGACTTGGTGGTCATCCACCACCTTTAGTTGGTAGGTGGCAATCTCCTTCCAATTCCATGAGATTACATTATCTCATGAAAATCTCCAATATTTTATAACAACGTTTGTTGTAAATTATCTCACAAAAATAATTCATAATTATCTTGTGAACATTGCAATCATGCCATTGGAAATTTGTGAATAACATTCACAATCCAAAATAAAATGTAAATTATATTTTCATTTAATTATCCAATGTGAATCCAATTCACATCAATAATTAATCAACAAATGTAAATTACAATAAGCTCTCTCTAATATATTATAAATCACATTTATAATATATATATGAATAATTTAGATAGTATTATCCACATTATTCATATCCATGATAATTAAAGCACATTTAGTCATTTTAGATCTCTATTCTCATGTACCCAAATAATATGAATCACATTGACATTATTCACATCTTTAATAATTAAATCACATTTAATTATCTTAAATAACTCTCCTTTTAATATGAATCGAAATTCATATTTTGATAATTAAATCACATTTAATTGTCAATTTTCTTAATGCTCATATATACATATCAACAGTGAAATTATCCTTGAACTCTTTCAAGGATAATGCGCTTTCTCCGCGGATACTTGGAGATAAGGACAGGGCAATTGTACATTCCACGTACAGTGACTTGGATATCGATATCATATCTCAAATCCAGATCTTGCGGACCTCTTATAGATGTTTAATTAAATCAAAACAGTAAATCTAATCTTTTTATTGCATCTGAATCACATTCAGATCACTGTCCAACCTTTGAACCAAGATCAGATTATTTCCCTATTGAGAGGAGTCACTAAAATCCAAACTCGTTTCATCACTCCCTAGGAATGGAAGCGTCATGGTTATACAATCGTTTATGATCATGTCACCCTCAGTTATTCCTAATACCCATATACCCTGCATACTGGAAGACCTGGAATAAACCCGAAGTTTTATATCTTATTTAGACTGTCTCCTTCAGGGTTCTATCATTAAGATTCTCAATCGATCATTGAGAGTCAATATCGATCATATACTTTCCAAAAGCATATATTATACCTAGGTATTGATCATATACTTTCCAAAAGTATATATCGAACCTATAAATTCAATCAACCTTCTAAAGTGAGACGATCATGCACGGGATTTGATTCCCAATATCTCATGAGTGAGCTCATGTTTTCCGATTCAGTAAATGAACATGTATGATCCCTTTGAGAGATTGTATTACTCATATTCCCTTGTATGCACACTAGCGCGTCGGTGTATAGTCCTTGATTAGGCCATCAACCTATCGGTCTGCCAAATGTACATACTCAGACATATAGTAACACATCTATCTCCGGTCAGAGGATGTGTGCCTATATTGTGACAACATAAGACATAGGTCTTTGATTATCTCGATCTCGCTAAGTCAACTCTTTGACCTTACTAATCTGACCCCTCTGAATCTTTATTCCTATGAAGAGAACATGTATCAAGAGGTCAGTCAGATATCAGCCAAAAAGAGAAAGGATTGCCATATCCTACTCAGGCTGGAGGTCATCTCTTAATAATCATTTGATGGTGCTTGATATGCCTTCAATCTAACTATTTAGATATTCATCCAAGCACCAACCTCTATGATTCAACAATTGAATCAACAACTGCATATTTATTAAGATGGCCATGGTAAATAACCCTAATTGTACTAAGGTACCTATTATGGAAATTAGTTATTTTTTATTTCAGATCAGGGAATGATATTTACAATAACATTTATTACAAAATGGCCCGCCATGGGCTCGTATGTCCAACAATTGAGTCTTGTTCTATCATTTCCACGGTTGAGGATTTAACGTAAGTTGCATTTTTAAATAATTAATTGCTCAGATATGAGCAATGTCTAAGTATAGGGGGATGATAAATCCATGATTCATCTACCTTATTCTTTGATCTTAGCTCCCCCAAGATAATTCAACCAATAAACCCCTTAAAATAATAAATAGTCAATTGCTAGAGTGTGTATAATTAGGGCTAATTGTTGTATACTAAATTCCTAATAAAAATCCTATCTTGATTGTGTATATCTTCACATGCATATTAGCCTAACTTCATATATTTTTAATTAGTTTATACTAACTCCGAATTAAATAAAATCAACTCCATTGTGTACATGTCAGGTATTAACAAAAAAATATCAAAAAAATACTAACCTCCAGATTTGTGAAATAAAATAAAATCCTAATTCGAAGACAAAAAGGCATAAATAAATATGAATATCTCTCACATACCGTCTCCCATGAACCATACTCACTTTTAAATTAATGTAGACTCAATTGTCTACAAGCAAAGACCAAATTCAAACGAATCAGAGTTCATATGTGAAACTTGGATTTTGAGACCGAATTGTATGTTGTATATGTTTACTAAATTTAACTTAGCATTTCATGTACATGATTAGGTCTTTTTAATTTATTTATTTTTCACTTAATTTTAATAAAATATGTAAATTGCTAAGTCCAAAAATGTAAAAGTCAAAGCAAATCAAGCATTCTGAATCTATATATATATATATCTTGTACATAAATCTCTTTTATTTTTATTTTCCTTATTTTCTTAAGTATTAAGAATCCCAAAAAAATAGATTAATGTGTAAACACAACTCTTTTATTTTATTTGATTTCCTTTTGAATTTTCTCTTCATTAAAAAATGTAAAAAAATGGCAAATATACAAAACATGTACTTTTTTTACATAAAATGCCATAAAAACGCAACTTTGCACAACTCTGCATTCTGAATTTTCTCTTCATTGTAGATCTCATTGAGATAAAAAAAATCTCATGTTTAATGTCTTTTGATTTGGGATCATTTGTTATTTTATTTTATTTTCTTTTGAGTTTTGTTTCTGATTTTCATGGAGGTGACACATGGCCGCTCCTGGAGCCACCACACGCTGCCCCCTCTCTTCCTGTCACACTTAATCTCCATTGTTGGATCTATCCAATTGTCCTCTTATTTTCCTTTCACTTTTTATCATAACCATTATATAAATTACTATTCAACAACCATGATCACATCCCTCTTTCAGTCTCATCCCTCTACATGTTCCCTCCTTGGACATTTGATCTCAGTCGATTGAAAGGACAAGAACCTGGCTTCTATCTCTATCTTCCTTGGCCACATCCAACCAGCAATGCCTGACTCCCTTCTCCTCATGCCAAGCCACCACTCGCCCCCTTTGCAAGATTTGCTTTCACGTGCATGCCATTACTACCTGGAGATAAAACCCAACGTCCAGGTCGATCTTATTAGCCATTTCCATTAAGAGAAGGAGAGAGCCTGCCACCACCTTTAGGTGACTGCAATATGCTTATAGGCTTGAACAAAGATCTCCATTCTCAAGGTGAGATCCAAGGGATCAACTTCCCCCCATCTTCCCTGCTATTCAATATCGGACATCGATGTTTCCTTGAGCAAAGACCTTAGCCCCGCATATACTCTGACCAATTCCCATGCACTTCTACCATCCTCCAGGTACTATGCCAATATCCTTATTCCCTCTCTTTTTTCTTTCAATTTATTTGCCCGGCAACTCGTTCTTCTCTCCTTCAATTTCAAACCCAATCAACCCGTACCCATTGATCATCATCTTCATTCCATTATCGACCTGTCATCTACTTGACCCTTGCAAAGGGTCACGCTCCACTTCATCCCCTTGCTTCTCCACTCATCATAGAATATCCACCTCACTTTATCACCAACATCATTCTGCCTAATGTTAAACCACATCCATCTTCTTCTTCCCCAAACGTGTCCATTCTCTTCGTCCTACAGAATCACCCCCCCTTCTTCTTCTATTAGAATAGAAAACCCTAATACGATATCACCTCCTCTTCTCCTTTCATACCTCTCTATTATCGATCCACCTCTGATCTTGCCCATATCAAAGCCACACAGGTCCCCATCTTCTCAATAATCACGAGATCTTCACCTTCTCCATTCCCTCCTTGCGTCTACCCTCAGTTAAGACCTACAAGTCCCCAGCCCTAGTCTCACCATATAGGTCTCTAAAAACCCCAACAATGAGCAGTCCCACTACTCCAGTTTGACCTTCATCAATGCGTGATCAGAACAACAACTTCACCATTTGGAGAAACAAGCAGATCGTCATCATAGCAGTAGCTAAGATCACCGGAGGTCAACTACCTCACCGAGTCATCGTTCCTTCTGTCATGTGTCGACGGAGGTGGAGTGACCAAGCAGCAACACTCCAGCAATTGGTAGAGTTTATTCCCTCCGTCAACATTCTCCTATGACCTACCATGCCTCTGTAGCCGAAGGACCTAAAGACGACACACCCTACAAGCAACCATCTTTAATCTATCCATGCTACTTCTATCAAGACAGTTGAAAGGGGTCCAACAACCACCATTGGTATCTCACTCGTTGGTGGGCATATATTTCTAGCCCTTAGATCTTCGAGCATCCCATGCTTAGAAGCTTTCCACATAACGAGAAAGATCAGAAGCTATGTCAACAACATTGCAAGCTTGATTCATGTGACATGATGATTTTGCACCTTCAACCTCACCATTTCTTGGATTCGCAAATCTACACCCGCCTCTAGACGAATTGCATCTCAACCTTGGTGGCCCTGGTAATTGTAAAATAATCATTGTGCTGCATTTGTTTTTTATTTATTTCTTACTATTTAAACCCGTATGTTATTGGAATATTATTTTGAATGTTCATTTGGCATTATTTCTCAAGTTCAAAAATTGCATCTTGTAGAATAATTAACTCTCTACATTGTGGTTATTATTTATATTTTACTGACCCTTTATTGATTTACTAAAATTACATCAATGTCTAATTTCATATTTTGTCCATTGTGTGGTCTGAAATTCATAATAAATCGATCTTTGATCTAAAAAGTCCATAAAAATACATTGTGTATAATTAATTATTCTCTATCATATTTCCCAAATTCATGTCATTTACACGTTTCATTTGCTCTAAATAAATTATTTTGTGGTTTGAGTAGTTGACTTTTAATTCATTCCAACTTATTGTTGTTCGATATTCCTCTAATTGAGAGCTATTTAGAATAATTTTTATTTTTTTAAATACTTCTATTGGCTATTTATTAAAATTAAATTATTTATAATTACCCTTTCTACGTTTGGAAATTTATTAATAATTCATTTCTCATCAGAAAACTCTAAAAATTCATGGTAACTTAATTTTGCATTATTTTACATTTTGACAAGTTTCATCATTTTTCTAAATTAATTTTGATTGAAATTTTACAGAAACACCCTTGAATTCAACATACATTTGCATAATCGCATTTATTTGTATTTAAAAATCTAAAAAAATCTACTTGAAAATCATGTGCATTTTATTCTCTAAAATTGACTCCTAAGCATGATAATTTGCTTTCTTGTTTTGAACTTAAGAATTACCCAAGTAAAAGAAATAATTGTCACATTAAATTAATTGAATATTCTTATGTGGTTTTTATTTATGTATTGTATCACGTGCTACAATCGATAATTCCATAAAATTAAGAGTGGTAGAATAGTGTTCTTCATGCACACAACTTCTCATAGGTGAATCTATACCTCCAATGGAGGAGGCTTACAACTGTCTTAGTAGGATCACAGTCCCATATACAACCGCCACTCAGATCTCCTCTGCGATGGCCGCAACTTGTGACAATGGAGGTAAATCTCAACTTAGAGGGTGTGGTGCCCGTGGCAGAGAAGATGGCGTCAACGTGGACCATGCACTTACTGTCATTCGGAGGAGACATGTTGCCTGAAGCATGGATCCCCCATGTCTACTCGTGTGGCCGAACAGGTTGAGCCAAATGCAACTTCTGCACCTAATACTGCTCAGAAGTTGGATCATATTGTCTCCCATTTGAGGGAGACCATGACTCCTACTACCACTACAGGATTGTCTGATGTTGTTTCCATAACTAGAGTCTCTTCTAGCACCTCAAGTAAAGCATATGACCTTACTAGTTATCACGAAGTAGACGTGATAGAGTAGATCACGGATTTTGTTGCATCTCATCACTTATATAGAGACAGAGCTCGGTTAGCATCGTATAGATCTGTACCTCTTGGAAGATCATTCGTCATTGCAGATGCGACTCATTTGTCCATTACATGATAAGGGTAGATATGTTTGATGCCATCTATGCATCTGTAAAATGTGCTTCATGCATATGATTTTTCTATGAATTTATTATTTATAAATCCGATCAATAAGGATTTGCATTGTCACGACATATTTGACCCATCTTCTCTTGTGTTTCAGAACATACTCACAAGCATGGCGATCAGATGTGACCATGAGTAAGGGGGTCTATAGATTTGTCCATTCTTCATATATGGGTGCTTCTTCCATTCCCACTAGATCAATCTTGTCATACATGTGGCATCTTCTGTTTGTCCACCTTTCTCTGTCAAAGTCGTGCCATGTCCTCCCACAGATCTCTTCGCGGTTTACTTTTTAGTGTGAGGCATGCCAACTTGGGAAGCATCATCGATCTAGATTTCCTGATGGTCAGCATTACAATATTTAAGCTTGTCCATTTTTGATATTTGGGGTATCAGTAGTGGTTCTGACCGTTAGTGGCACGTGTTTTATCTTGTAGTAGTTGATGATTTTTCTAGATGTCATGGATTTTTCTTTTGAAAAATAAGTAAGAGGTTGGGTTTGTCGTTCAATTTGTTATTCATGAAATAAAGAACCTTTTATTGTCGTTAAGTGTATTTACCCTGACAATATCTTGAAGTTTTGAGCTTTATAGCTTTCTCAGTTCTTCAAGTCCCTTGGCATCATACATCAGACCTTATGTATGTATACTTCTCAGCAGAGTGGTGTTTCTAAATACAACCACCATCATTTACTTGATGTAACCAAGACTCTCCTTATTCAGAGTCATGCTCCCCATTCCACTAGGGTGATGCGATCCTCACTGCTTGTTTCCTGGTCAAATGCATGTCATCCTCTATGTTAAGAGATAAGATTCCTTTCTCGATTGTGTTTCCCAAGAAGGATATTTTCTCTCTTATACTATGTCTTTGTCTTTATGGCATTCATTCATTGACTCTAATTCCTGACAAGATCTCAGCTATCAAGTATGTCTTTGTGGGCTACTTCCAGACCTAGAAGGGGTATTGATGTTTTGGTCTAGTTAGATAGAAGTACTATGTTAGTGTTGAATGCCACCTTCTTTGAGTCGGATATGTATTTCTCTCCTACATGTGACAGGTTGACCCTGCCTAACTCTGGAGAGGAGGTTTGCATACCTCCTCCTCCTTCGCTACTCCACCTCCTGCTATGGTTCCTCCTATGCCTCACCTCGTAGTACATTGGCCCAGTTTTTACCACACTTTTACATTTGTAGGCTACCTTCTGTACCCCTTGCTCGTGTGCTTTCTTCATCATCCAAAACATCACAGGTATGTTATGAGCACTTTGTTTCGACTAATGACACTGGTGATTTGTCTATATAACATGTTACTTGCAGGACGAGCAAGTGCCTCTTGGGAGGCTATGTTACAAGACACATAAGGTACATATGTAAAATCTCATTTTTTGTTTTAAATTCTGTAGCATTTCTGACAACAGAAATATAAATGACTACACCATTTCGTAGAGAGCGTCGATCCCTTTCCAACTAGCCCAAGAACATTAAATTCTATGTTTCGTAACTCAAAGATATCAATATTTTAAGATGATGGATCAAAAGCTATATATTGATCTCAACCGGATCTGAGTTTGCATTTTTCTATAAATAAGAGAGGGGTGGTTGTCTTATCAAACCCTAGCCACCATAGGTCATGTTCCCTCCCTGGAGCACCACCCATTCGAACAGATATCTTGCCAGAGAGACACTGTCATCATTGAAAGGGGTATTCGGATCGACGATCCGAAATGGCCATCGTATAGGTGATCTCGAGGTCACCTCCATGTGTATGTCAGCACTGCGATCGAGGTACCATTTTCATGCAGAAGGAGATCCCGAGGAAATATCTTCGAAGGTAACAAAATTCCCTTCCCTTATTTCGCTTGATTTGATCAGATCTTTTATTTCTATATCCGCACAGCCATACAATCCTTATTGCATGGCGTATGCTGATAGTGTTTTCGTATCCATTTCCTTGATGAACACGATTGGCATGCATTAGATGAGAGTTGGGAAAATGAGTTAAGCATTGTATTCATTCGCTCCAAATAGATACGCCTATCTCTTTTCAAATACGGATATGATAGCCATAAAATTTTAGATATACTATTCATTTTACCCACAACAATTTCTCTATTCATACACATCATGCTCGTGTGATTGAATCGGATATATGGAGCTTCTAAACCAACCTTTGCTCAACTTGAAATCTCTTATACGTTGCACCTAAATTAATCACAGAATATATCTAATGTGCCTTTGTTTCCATTCTTACTCTAACGTATGCGGTAGACTATTGAAAAAACAATTGTCATGGTAATTATTGTTTCATTAGATCGTTATATTTAGGTTGAGTTAGAAACATGCCGAAAGGATTTGTTAAACACAAATAATAAAAAAGATGCACGTTGCTCCTAACTCCATGGGTCTAACACTGATTAATTAAAGACTATGTTAATTAAGGAGACTGCTTTGAATAGTCACAAAACGTGTTTGCTAAAGGAAAATTACATGGATTAACCATATGCGCACTGCTCAAGTTTCCCAATGCCATGAGGATTCGGATTCCGGAGCTAAAAAATTAAACACTATAACAAAAATGAGTTATAGTGATAATTTTTAAAACATGTCATTATATCAGCCGTAGTTAAATATGTAATGATGATATTATATTGTATACTTGAAATCAGCGACGAATATAATATGCATAACTATATCATTAACAACGATCCATATAATGACGTTTATCCATTGCTATTTTTCAGAATTTTAACTAACCATTGCTAAAGTTTTAGTTTAAAATTTAGCAACAGTTAGTTAAATTTTTGAAAAATAGCAATGGGTAAAGAGTATCTATATGCACAATGCTAGTGATAGCGACGGTTATTATATTCGTTGCTATATGTACCATCACTAAATTAACAACATCTAATTTAATGGTGGATTTAAAAAAATATATGACTATAGTCCAATTTTGTTGTAGTGAAAAAAGAGGAATTGTGGTTTTGCATGAAGTTTACTAATCACAACTTATGAGAATAATATTGGACGAAAGAGATCCTACTCCATGCATGGAGTAGGTAACTTACCTACTCCATTCTCTTTTTTCCGCTTCTTTTTATTTTTTTTGAAAAATACTTCCATGAATTTTCATATCTATATCCCTATAATATGTCATTCAAATTTCGTCAGAATCGGAGACTTGTATGCCCTCCATCAACAACATGTCGATTACAACAAATCTAAGACTGTTAAAATTACTTGTTCTGGATGAAGGGTATAGGAGTCTCCGTTTCTAACGAAATTTGAATGACATATTAAAGGGATATAGTTAAGAAAATCCATGGAAGCATTTTCAAAAAATAAAAAGAAGTGAAAAAATGAGAATGGAGTAGGTAAGTTACCTACTCTATAGAGTAGGACCCCTTTCCTCATAATATTGATGTATTGGAGGAAAAAACAAAAGACTATAACATCTTTGTTATTACATGATTTTCAAGTATAATTGGTAACTTTTGAAAATTTAATTTGTCATATTTATGAACTGATGAATCTCCATTTCATCACCTTTATTCTATCATTTTGGCCTTAAAAACCCCAGCAAATGCATGTAAAGAGCATTAATTTGTTCATATTAGCATCTATTATTGTTGGCATTAATTGTACATAAAATAAGGTTTTTAATGCCAAAATTATAGAATAAAGGGAAGAAAAGAAAAAGGAATAAAATATTGCAAAGATTTTATGACCTTAACCCCGAGACCAAGGCCAGCATGGACTTGGTCGACCAGGAATAAAGTAGGGGGAGATAAGGGCCAACATTCAATAAATACATCATTTATTCATTCTTCCATTATTGCATTTTTGGCGCCTATTTTGTACATAATTATTTATTCATCAAATAAAGAAACTTTGTATATGAAAGTTGTAAATAATAATGTAAATAAAAATACAAAATTGAGTTTGTGTAAAAATAACACTCAGTGTACATTTTATACACAGAATAAAAAACCAAAATCTCAACTTCACAGACCCATATCTTGCAAATAAAAACTCCAAATCACCCAAACTCACCTTTAATTGTATATAGCATCTCATAAACTATTTTATAAAATTGATCTCATAATTTTTGGAGTCCATCTGTGAAAGTTAGGTTTTTGGCCCTCCTTGTATATAGACCTGATTAAAATATTCATTTTATTCAATCTTTAGTATTTCTATAAATTTGCATTTCTATAATCTTGTAAATAATATAAATAATACTTGTACATATTGAAATTTGAATAAAACCAAAAAAAGAATTTGTAAAAATAAAATAAGTCTATGAATATATAGACAAAATACCTATACTACCTGTATGTGCATAAATAAAAGGAAAAGCATTCTTTTATTCTTTATTCTTTTATATTGTTATAATAATGTATATATTATATGTGTCTTATTAAAAATACAAATCCTTAATAAAAACACATAAAATTAATTAAATAAATACAATGTGTATAATATATAGGTAAAGTACCTGCATATATACTTAGAAATACATAGACCTATTTATTTAAAAATACAAATAAACTTATAAAAATCAAATAAAAATATACTTATACTCACAAAAATAAGTTACAAAATTATAAAATAAGAAACTAAAATAATAAAATAAAATAAATAAAAAATAAAATATACAAAAAATACATGTAGATATACACATATACACATTATTCAATTAAAACCGTAATAAAATAATTCATAAAAATAAATAAAAATCGTATTAAAATACTACATACAATAATAAAGATTTTTTATTTTATACTTGAAAAATAATAAAATCGTTTATTAGCTTAAATAATTCATTCTTTGATACTCCAGCCTATTTTGTCTTCTAGCGGCCCCCGTGGACCAACCACAGGCCGGCAAAAGTTGACCTCGGGTCAACTCTTCGGACTCAAGGACGGCCCCTCTGACAAGTCACGAGAGGTCCCTCTTCCTCGATTTTTCACGCCAATTGTGTAGCTCGAGGGTGATAAGACCCTTCATGGGATTTGTTCCTCGAACATCCGCGAATCACGCCGCATCCCATGATTCCTTGTACAGCATCTAGATTCACCAAGATCTGCCGGCCAATAAGGGCGCAAACTTTGCTTATAAATAAACCCTCCGACCTCCTCATCCATTTTGGCCTCCCTTTCCGTCGTTTTCCACCGTCTATTCCAGTCCTCTGAGGTTCCTTGTGACAGGAGGGTCCTCCTGGAAGCTTCAGGCAGTTGGAGGAGTCGAAGGAGCGCCCACGGCCGCCGCGTCGCCGGAGGTCCTGCTCCCTGGTCGCACACCAGGTATAAGAGCTGCTTTCTTTCCGTTTTTAGCTTAGTTTTAGTCGTTACTTCGTAGTTTAGCTTTTAGATTAGTCAGTAGAGCCTCAGGTGCTCGATTAGCTTAAGATCGAAGTTCGCCGGAGTTTAGCTCCGGCGAACCTCTCTACTCTGATCAGCACGCTATCCGACCCTTCGCCCCACCTCATCGCCTTCCCCTACGTATTCTCCACGCACCTACGCTCCAAGATCAACCAGAGCTCGCCCAGCTCTGCGAATCGAGGTCCTCCCTCCTCCGCTTCGTCGGACCTCGCCGCCCTCCACCTTTCCCCGTTCGTCTATCCTCAACCTCGGGTCGAGGAAGATCCCCTCGAGCCCCTCTTTCATTTGGTGCAGGACTCAAGCTGAAAGGAGCCCTCTGGGGCTCGATTCAAGTCCCTTCAAGGTTCCAGGACCCCCTTGTCTTCTCCGAGCTCGTTCAGCCGATCCAGGAGGTCCTGGACCTTCTTGAGCATCTCGAACGGTACGCACCGCTTCGCCGGACGCCTGGAGGGCACAAGCAGCAACATTAAGCGCCTGGAGGCGGAGGAATCACCGATCGAAGCCAGGGAAGCCAGCCGTTCTTCCCTGTTCTTCGCGAGCAGCAGCAGCCGTTGGATCAAGAACGCAGGTCCAGATCGAAGCCCAACCGTCCGATGAAGCCAAGCAGCAACCGTCGGATCATCTCAAATGATCTAATCCTAACGCTTCATCGGCGAAGCGTCATCGGGCGAGGAGATGGTGACGCGTGTCAAGTGGCGAACGAAGAACCGTTGGATCGCGCGCACTTAGGGGGTAATTTTCACATATACCCCCACTCTTTTGTATATTTAATTTTTAATATTGTAAATTAAATAGCACGTTGTAGATAAATTGTATATTTTGCAGAAAGGACCCTAAGTTTATTAGATTTGCATTTAGGTCCTTCCGCGCCTCACGTGCAGTCCCACGTGAGGCGCGTGAAAATTGCAAGTATGCCCTGGTGGTTTTTGTATATTGTAGAATAGTTCTACAAATTAAAATAAATGTTTATTTTAGTAGGTATTTTTGCACTGATGCCCCTGGAGTTTATTTTATTTGCAAAAATACCCCTGCCAGGCTATTTTAATTTCGTATCTTTATCTATTTATTAAAAACACCAAGATGGCTCCTAAAAATCCACAAAAATTAGAGTAGATGCTCTATGCCATGCTGGTTCACGCGCGTATTTTATGTTGAATTTTTGGCATCTTTCCTGATTATTAAAAATAGAGTAGGAGCCATTTTTGCACTGTTTGATTTAGAAAATACAAAAAAATTAGAAAATGTTTTCGGAAAATTCCAAAAAAATTGCATATGGTCTATTTATTTCTATGTTGAGTCCAGAAAATGAAAAACCCTAAAAATAATAAAAAATAATAAAATAAAAAAAAGGGACCCACTTCACTCAAGAATGACTGGTATGCACATATAGGCTCATGCATTTTTGTATTGCTCTCTGTGGTTCGACCTCTACATGCTTGTTCCCTATACATTTTATGGTAGAGTAAATAAAGATTGATTCACACTTCCTTTGAGCTTGATCGTTTTATTCTTTGATTGTGGGTCAATTGTTGATAACTCGCCTTTTATTGAGGGTCGCCACGACGACATACTCAGACCCTTGATAAAAAGCGCGTCCATCAAATGGCGCCGTTGCCGGGGAGCAATGAGCATAGCCTACTTTCTTCTTTGTCATTCTTGTGTACATTTTTTGGTGATATTCATTTTTGATTCATGATTGATTATATTCTGTGAGCAGCCATTGTATTGACATTAATCACTATGCTTAATTGATTCATTTCTTGTGATTATCTTTATGTGCTCTATGATTGATTAAGTGAACTATTCTAATACACTCTTTTTGTGACTTTGATGCGAGGGTCCGCCACGCAAGGGTGGCTTCTTAGGAGGCCAAGGCAGCCAAGCTTGGAGGAGGATGGTCTTCTCTTCTCATGACCATCAGGAGAGAGTATCAAGGAAGCAAGGAGATGTGAATTAGATAGGCTTAGAACATTTAGGATTATCTCTGTAATTTTTGGTGAGAGAGAGACAACTTTGGCATGTAATAATTAACCGGACTCTACTCTTCACAATGAGGTCCAGTGCCCGGGTGTCTGTACACCTGGGGACCTCATCGCTGTTTTCCGCGATTTCTACCGCCTTCTTTTCTTTGTTTTCCGCTGTTTTGTGCTTTTCGCCTTTATTTTACTTTGTTTTGTGTGCTTGGAACCCCTAGATATAGGCTGCTTGAATCGGTAGCTAGGTCCAAACATTAATAAGAATGCATGTTCCTATAGTCTACTTCGTATGGATCTAGTCAAACTTAAACAGCTAAGTCATTTATCTCTTAACCCACGTGCCGTGAGCGAGCCCCATCAAGCGCTACTCCTGAACTCGAGTGTGTCGAGAAGAGGAGGGGTGAGCCAAGACCGGACCCTTAGGTTAAAGATGAATGACCAAGCTTGTGGTTCTTCACGTTAATAGCAGCTAATGTTTAGGGCGATTTTGACGAATGCACACCGCCATGTAGATAGTTTTAAAAATTCTGTTTTGCATACCACATGGAGAGAGCTGGGATGCACTGTAAGTCTTCTAACTCAGCATGCATCATTCGGTTCAATGGTGAGATTTCCATCATAGAACCACTTGCATGGCTTTTCCGCTATCTCCCTCTGATTTTGAGCACCTAGGACTTAAATGAAAATCTACAAAAACGTTAGGCGCTGGTATGAAAACAGATCCAAAAAAAGTGAAAACCCAAAAATTAAAACAAGGGGACTGCTAAATAAACTTTGACCTTAATTAAAATCTGTAATGGACTATCCTTGTACCGGGTTCACAAAGCCCTCATTGTTTTCAGGTACCTTGGAGGGGGACCAAAACCCTACTCCCTTGAGCGAGTGCGACCCCCTAAGGATTAGAGCCGAAAAACCCAGTCTGCAACTGCCTTGTGTATCGCCTGGATTTCCGAAGTAATGGCGCTTCTATCGTACGTAGGCGAGTAGGACTTGGTCACCAATGGTGACTCTCTGTTGTGAGAGCATCGACCCTGTCCGAAGTATTGAGCATAGGCCACGCCTTCACGGGGGTGTCTGTCTCATTGTCCTGCGTCCGAGTAGGTTCTTGTACGCTCACGGGTGATTCCGTTGCGAGCGAGGACCGAAGTATTGGTTTCGCCTATCGGCTTCCTCTCTCTTTTCTTTGGCTGAGTAGGGATCCAGGAAGGGTTACAAGGACTCCAAAAAGTACAGACTACAGGTTACACAGGAGGAGGACAAGTACGGGATACTCTTCCGGCAGTACTCTCTCTCCTTTAGGGTAGCGTACTAAGGACTTGTTATAAGAAATGCCTGAAAAATCACAACTCTAAAAATGAAAAGATAATAAATAGCCGAGCTTTCACGGCTTCACATGGCGTGAGTTGGTGAACCCGATTTTGTCTTGTGTTTGTATGGATCTAGATTAAGGTTCAAAGATCAAGTCCCGCGCCTTTGCGCAAAAATTTTGTTGTGTCACTCCTCTTTGACCCCCGCTCAGTTTGAGCCTTTTCTACTGTTTTACACTCCTTTTTGTTCCTCGTTGACCATCGTATCGTTCTTCCAAAATCCAATATTCTCTTGTGCTCCGTGAAGTTGATCCATGGATGGTTTCGTCGGGACCATGCCGACACCTACATCGATTCCATGGACTCACCTTCGCCAATAATTTCGAGGCGATTCCCGAGAACTGATCCGGACTTTGCGGATCGGACTCCAGACTCCTTGTTTTCTACCTTTCTCTTGGCCACCCAATAAACTGGGATCACTTTTGTCCCACCACCGCCGTTGTGAATGGGAGTCGATTACAGTCTACATCATTTTTCCATTCACAACACGCTGGGGTTGACTTAAGCTCCAGCCTCATCACGACAGCTGAGTATTTATGGCAAGTGATCTGATTCGGACCGTCTCATTATGCAGATAGAAGGCAGTGCGAGCACTGGAGA
The DNA here is from genome assembly GCA_037367405.1 of Ottelia alismoides. Lineage (NCBI taxonomy): Eukaryota > Viridiplantae > Streptophyta > Magnoliopsida > Alismatales > Hydrocharitaceae > Ottelia > Ottelia alismoides. The sequence continues at coordinate 143,028 of JAZKJV010000339.1, forward strand.
CTACTCCGGAGTTCATTTCGTCCGATTCAGACCCTGACATGGCGCCAGGAGGAAAGGGCAAGGGTCAGCAGCCACCCATACCAGAGGAACAGATGCCAGATCAGAACCAAGTCAATGCACAGTTGCTGGCATCCATCCAGGCAATACAGCAGCAGCTGACTGAGCAAGCCCTTACGCAGACAGCTTTCCAGGACATGTTGAATGATATGATTAACCAAGATGATGGAGGAGGAGGCAGAGGCAGAGGAGGCAGGAGAGGAGAAGGTGAAGGTGGAGGAGGTGGTGATGACCCCAATGATGATCCTGAATTACCACCACAGCCGAAGCCAACACTCAAAGAAACATACAATCCAGGAGACAGCCAGATGACCGAGTGGATTCTCATTCCACCGGTACACGCTCATTTTGAGCTGAAACCCCAATTCATAGCCCTTCTCCCTGCATTCCATGGCAACACTAATGAAGAGCCATACATTCACCTGCAGCAATTCTCCCGCATTTGCCGCACGACTCACTATCCCAATGTCCCTCTGGGCATTGTCAAGATGACGGCTTTCCCCTTCAGCCTACAGGATAAGGCCCTTTATTGGGTCAATCATATGGGAAAAGTTGTGACGACCTGGGAGGAACTAAAGTCCGCCTTCTTGCACAAGTACTACCCTCTGGGTCGACTCAACCAGATGCGGGCCCGTATCAGTAATTTCTCCCAAGGACCCCATGAGTCGATACATGAAGCATGGGAGAGATTCACTGATCTGCAGGAGAAGTGTCCCCATCATGATATTCCAAAGACCAGCTTGGTTCAGCATTTCTTTGGGGGACTGAACATTGAAAGTCAAAGGCTCGTAGATGCAGCATGTGGGGGCTCACACTTCAATAAGGATGAAGATGTTGTCTGGCAGATCTTTGAAGAAATGGCCGAAGGAGAGGCCGCCCTCTCTTCATCCAAAGCTTATCAGAAGCAACCCCAGATCCTTCAAAAACAGGTGCACATGGCAGCGTCTAAGGAATCAGAGAGAGATGAGAGCTCCAACCTCAGCATCATCGGGGGCCATCTCTCTAAAGTTGACATTATCGAGAAGCGATCAAAAGATCTCGAAAAACTCGCCTTAATCGAGAAGAGGACCCAGAGTTTGGACAAACTGGATCACATCACCAAGCAGCTAGAACTGCTGGTAGGTACCATCAATTCTGTTCAGTCGGCAGCACCGCTCGAAGCTCCAGCTGAGAGAAAAGACGAGCAACCACCGCTACACCAGCCTCAGCCAAGCCAGCATCCACCGACAGTTCAGCACGTGTACTACGTGCAGGCACCTGATCAGAGCCAGCCGCAACAGCAGATGGTTGTGTACCAACCAGAGTTCATCTCAGACACCGATTCAGTGTTCCCGCCACCACCCCTGGTCCAGGAAGTTAATGGGGTTTGGACTAATGATGCACAGCCGACCCGTCCTCAGGGACAACTCCAGGGTCAGCCATTTGCCAACCGGCAGTACCACCAACCTCAGGGTGGTCGTTTTGGGCACCCCTCTCAGCAACACCAACAGCCTCCTCAATTTGCACATCAATGGAGGCAGAATTTTCCGTATCAGCAGCAGCAGTATCGCCATCCGCAGCCGTATCACCAATACACGGCTGCCCAGCCTCAATCATACCAGCAGTATCCCTCTCCGTCCTACCAACAACTTCAACTTCCTGCTCCACCACAGCAACACCATCAGCAGCCTCCCCATCCCTCTAACCAACAGCAGCGTGGTATGCACGCTGCATCTTCTGATGTGCCCCCAGCTAATCCCACCATGGAGTGTCTAGCCCAGCTTGTCCAAGGGCTAGCGGAGATGACCAAGCGGCTTGATGACCTGACCGCCACTCGCACTACCATTCCGGCGCAGGTCGAAGCCAACCCCAACAATTTCAAGAAGAAGGAGCAGGTAGAATGTGATGTCCAGTCCGCGTGTGATCATGATATTACTGTTTTTTCTAATGCTATTACTCTCAGGAGCGGTAGGGCCTTGCCTCCGCCTGCTACCAGATATGGGGTGAATAAAGAAACAGGTGGATCGTCATCTTCCGCATCAGCCGTGCCAGCTCCAGGGGCGGGTGAGGAGGAAGAGGAAGGAGAAGCCAGTCCAGCCGTCGTGCATTGCCAGAAGCAATTCCCGCCAAAAATACAAAAAAATCCGCAAAAACAAAAACACCAAAAAGAAGCCTGTAGCAGAAGTGAAGCCGCGCCAGCCTTGGAGGAGCCGCCAGCAGCAGCCGATCCTGTGCCAGCCGATGGAGCCAATGCTACCCTTTTTGATCGCCCAGCAGCACCAGCAGGGTTAGATCCAGCTTGTACGCCTTTTTGTGGTCCGGATGTACAACATTCTGTGGGCGATGATTTTGATGTAAATAAGAACTCTGATTTTCCTGCCAGTAGTGTACATATTCCTTTTCCTCATGCCATACAAAAATCCAAAAAAAATTGCAAAACAAAAAATGCATTGTCTGACCCAGGTGTTGTGGACATCTTGGACAAATTGACTGTTGAGATTCCTTTGCTAAAGGCAGTGGAATACATGCCAGCCGTGAAGAAAGGACTAAAGGAGGTATGCACTACTAAGCGTCGCCCATCAAGAAAGAACAGGCGCCAGCAAGTTGAGAAACATGTCCTCTCATTAGCCACGGTCGCGGCCATCAACAACCTCCCCCAGAAGAAACAAGACACCGGAGCACCTCTGATCAGTTGTGTGATTTTTGATCAAGTCTTCGAGCGCACTCTTTTGGATAGTGGTTCTTCCATCAACCTTCTGCCCTCGACCATAATGCAGGAATTTGGGCTGGGACCGCTCAAGGAAACACGCATGATCCTTCAGTTCGCTGACCGATCCGTCAAGCGGCCCCGAGGTCTCTTGGAAGACGTGATAGTTAAAGTGCAGGAAATGAAATTCCCAGCTGACTTTGTAGTCCTTGATATGGACTCACCTGCACCATTGCTCCAGACCCCCATCATCCTTGGCAGACCATTCCTTCGTACTTCAGGTGCCGTGGTTGATTACGGGTCTGGGAAGATCACTTTCAGCTCGAACACCCAGCAAATCACAATAAACATGAACAAAGAGCAGAATGCCACAACAGACGAGAGGCAGGTAGCGTCAGAAGCAGACTGCGAATTTATTGCAGAGATCAGAGACTCAGTTTTATCATTGAACGATTCATGGACCCTAGAAATCCTCACTCTCGAGGAGGACTTGGGAAGCGCAGTCAGCATGTGCTCCGATGGTTCTTGGGAGATAGATTCTCAGATGCAGGCGCATCTTCTGGAGCAGTCATTCCAAACCGAACATGATCAGCTTAGCGCAGACCCGTTCGGTGCATCACCGGGATCTCAACAGAATATTGAGGATGGCAGCCTCTTCACAGAAGCACTGCCCACCTACAGTATGATGTCAGAGGTGACAGACAAAGTGGACAGATCAACACCAGAACTCAAGCCACTTCCGGCAGGCCTGAAGTATGCTTTCCTTGCGGGTGAAGAGCAAATGTATCCGGTCATTATCAGCAGCAGGCTGAGACCAGCTCAGGAATCTCGACTTCTCGAGGTTCTAGAGAAGAACCGCAAGGCACTTGGATGGAACGTATCAGATCTCCGCGGGATAAATCCAGCCTTGTGTTCACACCACATCTATTTAGAAGAAGACGCCAAGCCGTCCCGCGAATTTCAGCGAAGGTTGAACCCTAACCTTCGGGACGTCGTCATGAAAGAAATCACGAAGTGGTGTGATGCAGGTTTCATCTATCCCATCTCCGATTCAAAATGGGTAAGCCCATTGCATGTAGTTCCCAAGAAATCAGGGCTTACCGTGATTACAAATGATAAAGGAGAGGAAATATCTACTCGGGTACCAACATCCTGGCGGGTTTGTGTTGACTACCGCCGTCTCAATGCAGCAACTAAGAAGGATCACTTTCCCTTGCCATTCATTGATCAAGTTCTGGAAAGATTAGCAGGCAAGGAGTTCTTCTGCTTTCTGGATGGGTACTCTGGGTACAACCAAGTGGCGATCGCCCCTGAAGACCAAGAGAAGACCACCTTCACTTGCCCGTTCGGCACCTACGCCTTCAAGAGAATGCCCTTTGGACTGTGCAATGCACCTGCAACCTTCCAAAGATGCATGTTAGCAGTCTTCGCCGAGATGGTAGGCAGTTTCCTCGAGGTATTCATGGACGATTTCTCTGTCTATGGTGATAGCTTCGATTCTTGTCTTGAGCATCTAGACAGAGTACTTCAAAAGTGCCGGGAAGTCAATTTAGTGCTCTCATGGGAAAAGAGCCACTTTATGGTCACCGAAGGTATTGTGCTGGGCCACGTCGTTTCCAAACGTGGCATGGAAGTCGACCCGGCGAAGGCGGACGTCATTTCAAATCTTCAGCCACCTCAGTCAGTCAAGAATGTGAGGTCATTTCTAGGGCATGTGGGATTCTACAGGCGATTCATCAAGGATTTCAGCCGCATTGCCCGACCTCTGACAGAACTCTTGTGCAAGGAGACGGATTTCATTGTTGATCAGCCAGTTCTCCTTGCTTTCAATCACTTGAAGGAGCTTATCACTCAGGCTCCGATCTTACAGCCGCCCGACTGGACTCTTCCCTTCGAAATAATGACCGATGCGTCAGATTTTGCAGTTGGAGCTGTTCTTGGGCAAAGAAAAGATAAAGCGCCCTACGCCATTCACTATGCCAGCAGAACGTTAGACGAAGCTCAAAGAAATTACACTGTAACAGAGAAAGAACTGCTGGCTGTGGTTTTCGCCTTAGAGAAGTTCAGATCCTATTTGTTGGGATCCAAAGTCACCATCTTTACAGACCACTCTGCTATCCGCTACTTACAACAGAAGAAGGATGCCAAGCCAAGGCTTATTCGTTGGATCCTTCTACTCCAGGAATTCGATTTGGAAATCAAGGACAAGCCTGGAACCCAGAACGTGGTAGCAGATCATCTCTCCAGAATAGAGCATCATGAACCGCCCCTGAGCAATGCACCTATCACAGAAACCTTCCCTGACGAAACCATTTTAGCTATGGATTCTCTTCCTTGGTATGCTGAGATTGTCAATTACCTCGTCTCTGGGGTAATACAGTCGGATTGGACGAAGAACCAAAAGAACAAATTTATGTCGACCATCCGTTTCTACCATTGGGAAGATCCTCTTTTATTCAGAGAAGGGGCAGATTGTATTTGGCGCAGGTGCATCCCTCAGACGGAACAATCAAGTGTCCTCGAGCATTGTCACTCGCTCGAATCTGGCGGACACCACTCTGGAGATCGGACGGCAGCCAAAGTACTTCAGTGTGGCCTCTGGTGGCCTACTTTATTCAAGGATGCAACTGAATTTGTTAAACGATGCACTGACTGTCAGCGAATGAAAGGTACACTCACTGCCAAAGATTCAATGCCCCTGAAAATCATTCAGATAGCAGATGTCTTCGATGCATGGGGCATTGACTTCATGGGACCTTTCCCTAACAGTCAAGGATTTCAGCACATCCTTCTCGCCGTCGATTACGTGAGTCGTTGGGTTGAAGCTATCCCTGCTCGAGCCGCCGATAGCAAAACAGTTTGCCAGTTTCTCAAAAAGAACATCATTTCGCGATTCGGGATACCGAAAATCCTTATCTCAGACGGGGGTAGTCACTTCATCAATAAAGAGGTCAAGAAGTTGACGAAGGAGTACGGCATTGACCACCGGGTTGCCACTCCCTACCATCCTCAGACCAATGGCATGGCAGAATTATCGAACAGAGAAATCAAGATTATCCTGCAGAAACTTGTTAGGCCAAACAGAAAGGACTGGTCTCAACTCTTGGACTCGGTTCTATGGGCATATCGAACCGCCTACAAGTCTCCCTTGGGCATGTCGCCCTATCGTCTTGTATATGGAAAGCCGTGCCATCTGCCCGTGGAGTTAATTCACAAGTCTTTATGGGCAATCAACAGCTGCAATTTGGACTCACACAAAAGTGGTCAGAAGAGGAAAGATGATCTGAACAGACTCTTGGAATTTCGAGACTATGCATACGATAACACCTTGATGTACAAGGAGAAGGTGAAACGCTGGCACGACAGGCACATCAGACGAAAGACCTTCGAAGTTGGGCAGAAAGTGTGGTTATTTGATGCAAAGTTGCGAATATTTCCAGGCAAATTAAAGAGTAAGTGGACAGGGCCATTTCGAGTTTGCGAAGTGCGTGACAATGGAAGCATTGCCGTATCCGAATTGTCCTCTAACGCACAGCCATTTGTCATCAACGGCCAACTACTGAAGCCTTACCTCGAACCAGATACATTTTTGGCCGTTGTTGATTCCGTCCAGCTCATGCAACATGATGATATCTCGACAGCACCTGCGGCATCGAAAGATTCAGACTATGCAATCCAACAAATTCTTCTCTGATTTTCTTCTTTTCTTCTTTTCTTCTTTTCTTCTTCTAGTCTATTCTTTGTATCTAAGAGGTGCCGACCTTGTGGACAGTTTTCTATACTTAGGACGTACTTTGTCCTCAGCATAGGGGGGCGTGCACCCCGAGTATTTCAATTCGTTGATCCTCTCCATTGTCTCCTCTCCTCGTCTATACTCAGGGATATCTTACCCTAAGTATAGGGGGAGGCAACCGGGGAACGATCTGTTTATTCTTACCCTTGACCCTCCCTGTGTTGTGTACAGTCTGCTATACTCAGGATTATTTGATCCTAAGTATAGGGGGGACGGTCAACTTCTCATTCATTCATTCATCCCGTTAATTATTCCTTCATTCTTTAGATCTGTCTATACTCAGTACGAGTTATGTCTTTGCTTTTCCTTTCGATCTATGAGGACATAGCTCAAGCTAAGTATAGGGGGGTCGTATATACCATGTATATACTATAAGCCATAACTCATACTGAAAAATAAAATCACCTCGATAAAATAGGATATAAAAAGTAGCTCTATAATAAAGAAAGATGATTGTGAGTTCCTCAGACTCTTTGTAATTATACTGATTATTAAATCAGAAAAATGTTTGATGTAAAAAGCTATTTTGAAAAACCTTGTGAAAATAGTTTGAAAATAGTGTGCACAAGTATGCAACCTTTGAAAAATCAGTTTGGTGTGAAAAATTTTCTTTGAGTGAAATAAAAATGTGTGAAAACTAGTGTGCAACTGATTGTGAAAGTTGATTGTCAAATTGTTTTGAAAAACCTATCTATGTTGTGTAAAACCTTTGCAAAAATCAATTTCAAATACGTGTAAATATTGCAAAAATTATTTTGGACTATAGTTTCCAAAATGCTTGTGAAACTGATTCTAGAATAAGTCTGAGGAGTCTGCACAAAAATCTCTCATTTGTAAATAAGGAATAAGTTCAAATAAAGCCTATAAAACCCAAAACCTTATTGTACAGCAAATACAGTTTTCCTTCTTTTGTATATACTGATTAATAAATCAGATACCTATATAGTATGATTTGAAAAATAGTGTGACCAGTTTTGAAAAATTTGATGTGAAATGATTTCAAACTGTGTGAAAATTGTTTTGATGGCAAAAATTTTTCTTTGTGTGAAAGAAAGGATTTGAAAAACCGAAGTTCAAATGTCTTGAAAAATGTTTGTTAAAATTATTGTGAAAAATGTACATATAGTGTGAAAATTCTTTGCAAAAATAGTTTTCAAATGTGTGTAAATGATTGCAAAAACTATCGTGTACTACAGTTTGCAAAAACTATTTTCAAAACTAGAACCGAAGGATAAGATCACTATTACAAATACCTGTAAATAAGAAATAAAGTACATAAAATTCTATCTCAACAACCTAAATAAACTATTTCATGTAAAGTCTGTATAAATTCATACATTTTGTAAATAAAGCAGTACACCCGTGTAAATAAGGGTATATACCTTGTGTTTGTGTCAAGCTCTTATGTGCAAAATTCCGTTGTGTAAAAATATTCTTTAATGCTTTAAAAAAAAAATTCCTTTGTGAAAAATTGCATCATTCATTGTGCATAGCATAAGCATACCTTGCATACTCTTTTTGAGTGAGCTTGATGACTGAATCAGTCTAATAAAGTCTCAGAATGGAGCTCGGTTGGACCTTACTGCACCTCACTACACTGGAACCTTATGGGAACTAGGTTTAAGGTACTTCAGGTCTATTTAGACTTAATTCTTTGAGAAATCAGGGCTAGGTTCAAGTTACCTCAGTGGACTAACTAGAACTTGTCAAAAACACACGCATAACTCTTGTCGGCCGTGGCCTAACTTGGACACCTGCACCTTTCACATAGCTCTCCATGGATGAGGTGGTGAGGAGGCAGTTTCCTTTGGCTTGGGGTAGCATATGAGGGTAGTACTTCTAGGCGGAACCTCTCTTCTTCTTATAGTGAAGGAAGTGCACCTCAACTTGGTCTAGTGGTGATGAAGGCTAAAGACAGAAGCCGTGGGTTGCAATAAAGCTTCAAAAGAGGGATAGTCTACTGGATCAAGAGGAAAAACTCCTTGTATATATGCTGCACATGTATATGTTGTATAGATGCACTTGAAAAAAAAAAATGGTGCAAATAACTCCAAAAAAAATGGTGGGTCTGATAGAAAATGATAATCCCACCGGAGTATGTATATAAAGCGCAATAAGCAAAGCTTGAGACTCATGATCCACCTTATGTAGCTTGCAGCGGAAGACTTGGCTACACTGGTCAAGCTTCCAAGGGTACTTGGCTACACTGGCCTTGACCCATTCTCTTCTTCCCCGTCTTCTTGAGCCGGTCGCACTTGAACTTAGAAGGGAATACCCCGCTTCTCGAGGAAAGAGTTGCTAGACCGAGGCATTAGAGTTACCGGGTTGGGGGAGGTTGTTTCTTTGTCACTTCTGAGGTGGAGAGCCGCTATCACTTACACTGTCCAAGTCAGCTTCAGAGTCATAAGGGTTTGTGTATGGTGTAGGCTAGTTCTGACCTGGCTATTGAGGCAATTTGAACCAGGTTCTGTGACTATCAAAGGCTGTTGTGTTTTAAATTTGGCTCCCTACCAAGGTTCCACACACATCCACACCCAAGGTCCAACAGGAGCTCTAGTCTCGGATTTTGTAAAGACAAGCATCGCACTGAAAGCGCCCCTATTCACTCGATCTTCCTTTCATTTTTCTTTTCTTCTGATTCTTTATTCTTTTATACTTATTGCATAAGTGTTTGCTAGGGACTAGCAAAGGCAAGTATAGGGGGGTGATGAATCTCCATTTCATCACCTTTATTCTATCATTTTGGCCTTAAAAACCCCAGCAAATGCATGTAAAGAGCATTAATTTGTTCATATTAGCATCTATTATTGTTGGCATTAATTGTACATAAAATAAGGTTTTTAATGCCAAAATTATAGAATAAAGGGAAGAAAAGAAAAAGGAATAAAATATTGCAAAGATTTTATGACCTTAACCCCGAGACCAAGGCCAGCATGGACTTGGTCGACCAGGAATAAAGTAGGGGGAGATAAGGGCCAACATTCAATAAATACATCATTTATTCATTCTTCCATTATTGCATTTTTGGCGCCTATTTTGTACATAATTATTTATTCATCAAATAAAGAAACTTTGTATATGAAAGTTGTAAATAATAATGTAAATAAAAATACAAAATTGAGTTTGTGTAAAAATAACACTCAGTGTACATTTTATACACAGAATAAAAAACCAAAATCTCAACTTCACAGACCCATATCTTGCAAATAAAAACTCCAAATCACCCAAACTCACCTTTAATTGTATATAGCATCTCATAAACTATTTTATAAAATTGATCTCATAATTTTTGGAGTCCATCTGTGAAAGTTAGGTTTTTGGCCCTCCTTGTATATAGACCTGATTAAAATATTCATTTTATTCAATCTTTAGTATTTCTATAAATTTGCATTTCTATAATCTTGTAAATAATATAAATAATACTTGTACATATTGAAATTTGAATAAAACCAAAAAAAGAATTTGTAAAAATAAAATAAGTCTATGAATATATAGACAAAATACCTATACTACTTGTATGTGCATAAATAAAAGGAAAAGCATTCTTTTATTCTTTATTCTTTTATATTGTTATAATAATGTATATATTATATGTGTCTTATTAAAAATACAAATCCTTAATAAAAACACATAAAATTAATTAAATAAATACAATGTGTATAATATATAGGTAAAGTACCTGCATATATACTTAGAAATACATAGACCTATTTATTTAAAAATACAAATAAACTTATAAAAATCAAATAAAAATATACTTATACTCACAAAAATAAGTTACAAAATTATAAAATAAGAAACTAAAATAATAAAATAAAATAAATAAAAAATAAAATATACAAAAAATACATGTAGATATACACATATACACATTATTCAATTAAAACCGTAATAAAATAATTCATAAAAATAAATAAAAATCGTATTAAAATACTACATACAATAATAAAGATTTTTTATTTTATACTTGAAAAATAATAAAATCGTTTATTAGCTTAAATAATTCATTCTTTGATACTCCAGCCTATTTTGTCTTCTAGCGGCCCCCGTGGACCAACCACAGGCCGGCAAAAGTTGACCTCGGGTCAACTCTTCGGACTCAAGGACGGCCCCTCTGACAAGTCACGAGAGGTCCCTCTTCCTCGATTTTTCACGCCAATTGTGTAGCTCGAGGGTGATAAGACCCTTCATGGGATTTGTTCCTCGAACATCCGCGAATCACGCCGCATCCCATGATTCCTTGTACAGCATCTAGATTCACCAAGATCTGCCGGCCAATAAGGGCGCAAACTTTGCTTATAAATAAACCCTCCGACCTCCTCATCCATTTTGGCCTCCCTTTCCGTCGTTTTCCACCGTCTATTCCAGTCCTCTGAGGTTCCTTGTGACAGGAGGGTCCTCCTGGAAGCTTCAGGCAGTTGGAGGAGTCGAAGGAGCGCCCACGGCCGCCGCGTCGCCGGAGGTCCTGCTCCCTGGTCGCACACCAGGTATAAGAGCTGCTTTCTTTCCGTTTTTAGCTTAGTTTTAGTCGTTACTTCGTAGTTTAGCTTTTAGATTAGTCAGTAGAGCCTCAGGTGCTCGATTAGCTTAAGATCGAAGTTCGCCGGAGTTTAGCTCCGGCGAACCTCTCTACTCTGATCAGCACGCTATCCGACCCTTCGCCCCACCTCATCGCCTTCCCCTACGTATTCTCCACGCACCTACGCTCCAAGATCAACCAGAGCTCGCCCAGCTCTGCGAATCGAGGTCCTCCCTCCTCCGCTTCGTCGGACCTCGCCGCCCTCCACCTTTCCCCGTTCGTCTATCCTCAACCTCGGGTCGAGGAAGATCCCCTCGAGCCCCTCTTTCATTTGGTGCAGGACTCAAGCTGAAAGGAGCCCTCTGGGGCTCGATTCAAGTCCCTTCAAGGTTCCAGGACCCCCTTGTCTTCTCCGAGCTCGTTCAGCCGATCCAGGAGGTCCTGGACCTTCTTGAGCATCTCGAACGGTGCGCACCGCTTCGCCGGACGCCTGGAGGGCACAAGCAGCAACATTAAGCGCCTGGAGGCGGAGGAATCACCGATCGAAGCCAGGGAAGCCAGCCGTTCTTCCCTGTTCTTCGCGAGCAGCAGCAGCCGTTGGATCAAGAACGCAGGTCCAGATCGAAGCCCAACCGTCCGATGAAGCCAAGCAGCAACCGTCGGATCATCTCAAATGATCTAATCCTAACGCTTCATCGGCGAAGCGTCATCGGGCGAGGAGATGGTGACGCGTGTCAAGTGGCGAACGAAGAACCGTTGGATCGCGCGCACTTAGGGGGTAATTTTCACATATACCCCCACTCTTTTGTATATTTAATTTTTAATATTGTAAATTAAATAGCACGTTGTAGATAAATTGTATATTTTGCAGAAAGGACCCTAAGTTTATTAGATTTGCATTTAGGTCCTTCCGCGCCTCACGTGCAGTCCCACGTGAGGCGCGTGAAAATTGCAAGTATGCCCTGGCGGTTTTTGTATATTGTAGAATAGTTCTACAAATTAAAATAAATGTTTATTTTAGTAGGTATTTTTGCACTGATGCCCCTGGAGTTTATTTTATTTGCAAAAATACCCCTGCCAGGCTGTTTTAATTTCGTATCTTTATCTATTTATTAAAAACACCAAGATGGCTCCTAAAAATCCACAAAAATTAGAGTAGATGCTCTATGCCATGCTGGTTCACGCGCGTATTTTATGTTGAATTTTTGGCATCTTTCCTGATTATTAAAAATAGAGTAGGAGCCATTTTTGCACTGTTTGATTTAGAAAATACAAAAAAATTAGAAAATGTTTTCGGAAAATTCCAAAAAAATTGCATATGGTCTATTTATTTCTATGTTGAGTCCAGAAAATGAAAAACCCTAAAAATAATAAAAAAAAATAAAATAAAAAAAAGGGACCCACTTCACTCAAGAATGACTGGTATGCACATATAGGCTCATGCATTTTTGTATTGCTCTCTGTGGTTCGACCTCTACATGCTTGTTCCCTATACATTTTATGGTAGAGTAAATAAAGATTGATTCACACTTCCTTTGAGCTTGATCGTTTTATTCTTTGATTGTGGGTCAATTGTTGATAACTCGCCTTTTATTGAGGGTCGCCACGACGACATACTCAGACCCTTGATAAAAAGCGCGTCCATCATGAACCTAATTGTTAAGGTTTAATAGTGATCACCTAATTTTATTGTCTTTAATTCATCACGATTATTGTTCTACTTATTGAAGATATACCACCCAAGATGATAACAATCGTCATGGATTCTATTCTTATCTTTTGATGTATTAAACAAATGACTTGTAAAAATATTTGTAAATGCTTTGAAAAATTTTCTAATCGTGTGATACTGTTTTAAAAAATATTTGACAATGGTTTGAAAAATCGGATTTTTACTTGTTTTGAAAGCGGATTGAAAAATATTTTCAAAAATCTTTTCGAAAATGAGGGACTAACTAACTTGTGTTTGTAAATATAACTAACGTTATAAAAAAACTTTTCTTGATCAGCGATTCTGATTACTGAGCTTAAAAATGAGTAGCTACTTCTCAGTGAGGGAACTACGATCTCCCTTAGCAGAGTGGATGGTTAAAAGATAATACGAATGACACCGTCTTGAAGTAATACGAGTAGTCATCTAACGGTCTGTACTTATGCCCATACTTGTTGGAAGTGGATGCAACTTTCATATGAGCTTGGGCCAGTTCGTTATTTCTGTTAAGATTTATAAAAATTAATTAAAAAATCACTAAAAATTACAAAATTCAAAAATCACAAAATCGCTAACTTCGGAGTTGGAGTATTCCTGACACATTTACTATCACTCAAGGCTTAAGGATTCGAAGACACTTGATTTTTGAGATCTTGAGAGTCTGAGTTGACCAGCCTTAGTTATTAGGGTTGACTAATGAAACTAAATAATTGCTAATCGGTGTGTGCCAACTCTTGGTAAAAATAGTGGAACTAGCCAAAAAGAAAAGAAAAGAAATATTGAAAGAAGAGCTCTCAATTACATGTCAATATTAAAGAGCTTCAATCAAAGGTGAGTGCTCCCAATCATTTTCAAAGTGTCCACTTAGATCAAAGCTAATTAGGCTCAATGAGTCGGGCTAGTACCTCAAAAAAAGCTATGCATCATAAGAGGTACAAGTCTGGGTGTAAGTATATTAGACTCCTAAAGAAGACATACCCCAGTGTACTCCCAGGAAAATAAGTACAGACGATTCAACAACATTTGACGGACGCACCGGTCAACAACCAAAAATACATGTGTTGAGTCATAACGCACTCAAGAGGATCCTTGTTCTAATGTGATGGAGAGAAGAAAATAAGCAATCATATACCCTCCATTATCTGGCCATCCATCTACACTTTCACGTCTAACAAACTAATGAGACGGTGAATTGAATTCAAGAAAAGACTTATTCCCTAGTGATGAGGATTAGGTCTAGAGGAGAGTCTCTTGGACTGGGACCTTGGGTGATATCTCAACTTGGCTCTTGTGATTACAGTACACTCAATGGCATATACTTATATTATATGTACAAAATAGAGAGATTGATAATTAGAGAAGTTGGATTCCTTATTCCTAGAGCATGGTTGAGCCTAGAATTTTAGGATTACTCAAATTAAGGGTACTTGATGAATTAAGCCTTGAAAATTCACATGCACTGTCAAGAATTAATCCAACTCCTTCATTCTTAATATGCTCGAGGACGAGCATAGTTTATGTATAGAGAGATGATTAATCTTTGATTAATCATATTATCCATCAATTATTATCCTCCTTTATTAAATACCTTAATCCAAATCTTCATTAATTCTACATTATTAATAATTAACTCTCTTCATGTAAATAACCCTAATTATTGTCTATAAATCAACACCATTATTTTATTTATTTTCCTTATTTTATTTTCTATTAAAAACTCCTTAAATTTTAGATCAAATATTGTAGACATTTATTTTGATTTGGTAATAGATTAAAAGACAAAAAATCACAAAAGAATTAAATCAAGTGCTTTTAAACATTTAAAAATACTTCCAAAATTTTTGTTGTGTATTTGATCTTATTTGACCTTTTGTCCAACATAAAACTTGTTCTCCTCGAGATATACAACTTTCATGTTTTGATTTTTTGCTAATTTTGTATCCTTTTATTTCTTTTGTATTTTCTCCTTCTTTTCTTATTTCTGAATAATCCGACTGGGTCACGTGGCGCTCTCTAGAGATGCCACGCATTCATCTATCCTTATGCCACGCATTCATCTATCCTTACGCCACTCAACCTCACCAGAGGCATTCGTTCACTCCTGATGACCTCATCTGGGTTGTCCACTCGCGCCACACTATCAACACTTGGATCTCCTACTCCCTTGCTTCATCTAGGTCATCCCTTCCCGCCTTTACGGCCAGCGTTGGATGAATTCACATCCAACCGTTGTGCCACTCCCACATATCCATTCTTTCCTCAATTGTAGGATGATTCTCTTAATCACATCTGAAGTGCTCGCTCACGCCTATCCGCATATCAGATCTTCATCTGATCTGATCTAAGCCACATGTGCGCGCCTTCATCGTAATCATTGGATGACAAAATCCAACAGTTCGAACCTCATCTTCCACCTTCCACTTCCTACTTGCCAGTCATTTCGCCTCGCCATCATCTCACCCCCTTCCTATTTTGGTAGCCACCTCAGCCACTCTCCCCACCACCTAAAGCCCATCCACGTAGCCACATCTCCCCCGACCTTCATGCGACCATCACTGCCCTCAACCCACACCTGCATCTCCTCCCATAGCTGTTACCAACCTTCCCTCCACCATCATAATGGACGGTCACCCCCACTTTTAAATCCCTTGCTCCGCCTTCGTTCATCGCTCGCCCGCCATTCTACAGGCATAGGCCCAGCTACCCTCCACCTCTTTGTGACAGAGAGAGGTCGGAGAATGGAGGCAACGACGACCTTGGCCTAGGTGTAAACCCTTGGTCTCACCGGCCAAGTGACGATGGCTCCGTCACCATTGAGCTCTGAGGCATGGCTGTCCACGACGTGCAAGGACCTGAGATGGCCTTTACCGCTCAGCCCAAGATGCTTACTCCACTAATCGATCTTCCCCGATCAATTCAGATTTCTCCTTCATTCTCTTCTTGATTTCTGATTTTTACTTTAATGCACACATACCACATCTCCATCAATTGAATATCCGCGGACCTCTGCCGACTATCACACATCCCCGTGCAACCCTCCAATCACCACCTCTCTCCGTCAGAACCCCCCTTCATGTCATCCCATTTCCTCTACCATTACGACGGAGGAACCCATTGAGACACCACATTCTCCACCATGATTCAGCTCTCATCCACTTTACCTACGCACACAAATACTCTTTTGCTACACTTCTAACACCTACAAGTACCCTCCCCCTCTTCATTGGTCAGAGTTCTGCGGCATTCTCCATTCTAGAGAACCTCCATCAACCACCTCCCATCGCCTCTCCGGTCCGGGTCCCTTCACTGCTTTCCAGAGTTAAGACGAGCTTCGCGGTCACCTCACAGAGCTGATCCGATCTTCAGCCAGTTGGCTAGGCTCCGATGGAGCTATGGTAGAGTCACCAGAGCATAATCGTCGCCTCATGACATCGGTAAAGGACAATGAGCTCAAGCTACAATCATCGTATGATCATCTGGATCGGATGGCCCAGAAGGCTCCTAAGCCTCAGCCTCGAACCACCAGGCTTGGCGGACTCGAGCCTGCTTCTAATCATGGAGGCTACGCCATGTGGCCTCCAAACCTTTAACCAATCCGAACCGTCATCCGATCCTCGCTCCACCCCCAGCCTAGCTTGTGTGCGTGCAACGTGCAAGCGGGCTCGACAAATTGCAGTCCACCCCTCGTAACTTTCAAGATTTGCAAAAAGGTCCCTCCCGGGCATGCATGCCTCATGTGCCACGCCTGGGCAAATTTCATCTAGGATTGTCAGCTTTTGAAAATTACAAAAAGGCCTCTATCGGGATCGAATTTCAGTATTTATCTTTCTGTTCTTCATCTTTTTATTACATTTTTACTAATGCACTCTTTATTCCATAACTTGAGCATATAAACTCCAATTTGAATGATTTCAATCTTATTTTGTTGGTTATTTCATCCTCTTCACAATGGCATCATTATCTAACTAATTTGACACATGATTTTATATGCTCTATTTTAATTGATTAATGTGTCAATTGCTCTTAATTGAAATACTTTTAATTAGCTTGTGAATTATTTTCAAGCATAAATGACACCAAAATTGGTCTCCTTTTAATTGTTCATTAATTCAACTATTTGATGGCATATTGGTGTTTGCATCTTCATATCATTCCATGCACCATATTCCCTTGCATTTTATGTCACATTTATTTTACATAAAAATAAAATAAAACAAAAATGTGTCTCTCATTTTGCTTGGTCTTGCGTCATATCCTTGCATGTACTTATGGACATCATATTGTGTTTTATCTGCATATACTTTGCATCATTCATTATGTGCATAATATTTGACCTCATTATGTGATGTGTTTACTTTGTCTCATAATCAAAAGACCTAAATCAGATATTATAATCACTCTTATTTAATCCTTAATTTTTAACTAATCGACGAGGAGGCATGTGTCCCTATGTTAGACCTTAGTAGACTTGCCAAGTTATAAATATCCCACATATTCAAAAGTGTGGTTATGCATGACTTCATCTCTTGTGTCACAACACATCGATATTAAAGAGGTGAAAATACGGTTCATCATTGATCAAGAATATGTAAAAATTCAAAGACCTTTTTGTCATAAAATAATAACTATGTAATATGTCATATTAGCCTCCAAAGTCTTCTAATCTTGAGCATTTGGAATTGATTATTGCTTTGATTCTTTCTACAATCTGATTCTGAGCCTTGAACCTTTAAGTTCAGTCTTTCAGAGTTGCTTTAGACTTTGAATTAGCTTCATATATTTTCTACACTTTTCATCATTGAGCTTCTACCTGAAAAGTTAATCAAGCTACAAAACAAATATGCAACAAAGTCATTAGCAAAATCTAAGTCACTAAGAATCTTCCCTTTTTGTTAATGACAAAATATATATTTGTTTTTTAGTATTTTTAGTTATATTTATTTTTTATTATTTCCTATATTTTTACCTTTAAACTTTCTTCAAATAGCACATGTAACACTTCTCCCATAGCATTCCTCCTCCTTTTTGTCATTATCAAAAAGATTTTTATCAGTAAACTTCTTCCCTAGCTTAACGAGTTCTTGCTCCTCCTTTTTCTCCCCATTTTTTCCTGAATCCAAAGGATTGCTTAGCTCCCCATTTTTGTAAAACTTTATTTTATAAGAAAGTTATAGGAAATGTCATTAGGTTGGCATAAGCCTGAGTGTCTTCTGAGATAGGCAAGTCAGTAAGGATTTGGTAAATATACCAGTAGGTTGTTCTTTTGTGTTTAGAGAGTCTTGGGAAATTTCTCCTTTTACAACATAGTCTCTTAGGAAATGATGTCTAATGTCTATGTGTTTAGTCATAGAGTGTAATACATGATTCTTAAAAAGATTTATATCACATGTATTACCACATAGAATTTTAACTTTTTTTCAAAGTTTAATCCAAAGTCATTTAAAGTTTGCTTCATCCACATCACTTGCAAACATGCAAGAGAGGCATGTATTTATTTAGCTTATGTTGTTGATGGGATACACGATTTTGCTTCTTAGAGAACCAAGAGACTAGTGCATTTCCTAGAAAATGGCACGTCCCACTAGTGCTCTTCTTGTCAGTTCTACTTCCAGCATAATCAACATCACTATAAGATTTTAATCCAATGTGTGGTGGTTTAGGGTAAAATATGCCATAAGTATAAGTATCTTTAGGTATTTTAAGATATTTTTATAGCTTTTAAGTGACTTTCTTTAGTGGTTGATTGGAATCAAGTACACATACAAGTAATAAAAAGTATATTAGCAGTAAGATACAACAATGAACCAATCATACCGCTGTACTGGGTTGCATCGTTATCCTTACACTTTTACTCTATATTAAGCCATGCTTGAGATCCCATTAGTGTCGTCTTTCCTTTCGTACTTTCCATCCTAAAGCTTTTGAGAAGATACTGAGTGTACTTTGTTTGACTTATGAAGATCCCTTGTAGCAGCTATTGAATATGCAAGTCTAGAAAAAAATTGAGTTCTCCCATGATACTAATTCAAACTCTTCTTGTATCAACTTAACAAAATATCTGCACAAATATTAATCAGTAGCTTCGAAAATAATATCATCAACATATAATTGAACTATTAAAAAATCATTTGAATTTCCAGTAAAGAAGGTTGAGTCTACTTTTCCTATTTCAGAATTAGGAGATAAGAGAAAAGAATTCAGTCTCTTATACCATACTCTTGGTGATTGTTTATTTCATATAAAGCTTGGTTCATTTTATAAACAAATTCATGTTTGTCTTTATCAATAAAACCATATGGTTGTTTAACAAAAAAATTCCTCTTTGATAACCACTAAGAAAAATACTTTTTACATTTATTAATAAAATTTTATATCTAAGTGTGCAGTATAAGCAAGTAGCATCCTAATTGATTCTAGTCTAGTTGCAAGTGCACAGGTTTCATTAAAGTCTATACCTTCTTTGTTGATTGTAACCTTGTGCAACTAGCCTGTCTATGTTCCTAATCATTTGGCATTCGTTATTTGATTTATTTATTTAAACCCATTTAGTTCCAATTATAGACATGTCCTCTGATTTAGGTTCAAGTTTCTAAACTCCATTTCTCGTAAATTGATTAAGTTCTTCTTGCATTGCTATTATCCGTTATTCATTTTTTGTGCATCTTCTAGCTTATTATTTTCTATTTGAGATACATAAGCATCAAGTACAAAGTTAATGTTAAGTTGAGATCTACTCTTAACTTTATATGGTATTTCTCCAATTACTTGAGTTTTAGGGTGTTCCATATTAAAGACCATTTTTTTAGGTAGATTATGTGTATTTATATCTTTTATCTTAGTTATATCAAGAAATGTTTTGTTCTTCCTCTTCTTCATCTTCAGTAACATTCTCTTGATTGTTTAATTCTTGTGAATTTTCATCGAACTTTATATGCATTGATTCTTCCATAACTAGTGTGTTTTTATCGAAAACTCTATAAGTTTTACTACGGTTTCACTAACCAATGAATATGTGTTCTTCGCTTTTAGCATCAAACTTATCTAAGTTATCTTTCTATGTTTAGTGTAAGACATTTACTTCCGAACACTTCAAAATTTCTTATCTTGGGAAGTTTACCTGTGTAAAGTTCCTAACTTGTCTTTTTATGGATTGGTCGTATTAATACCTTATTCAGTACATAGTAGGCAGTATTAGTAGCTTCTACCTAGAAGCATTTAGGTAAACTAGATTCTATTAATAAATTTATAGCACATTCTTATAAAGTTCTATTCTTTATTTATATAACTCAATTTTGTTGAGGCGCTCTTAGAAAAGAATATTCGTATTTTATTCCATGTTTTTCACAAAACTTAGTGAACTGTTCATTTTCAAACTCTCCTCTACGATCTATACAAATTTTAAGTATTTCTTCATTATTTATTTTTGAACTAATTTGGAAAAGTTTAGAATGATTCTATTGTTTGATCTTTTATTTTTAAAAAGATGGTCCATGCGAGATTAGAGTAGCCATCTACTATTACAAGATAGTACCTACAACCCTAAGGCTTTCTACTCTTGTTGGTACAAGAAGTAGTTCTAGGGGTCTAGATGTTGAAACTAAGTTCTTTCTTTTGAATGAGCTCTTGTGAAGCTTTCCTTAGCGAGCAAGCATCACAGGTTGTTTCCGGGTTGATCCTATTGATATGCAACATGCTTATTAAGTTATTCTTAATCAACTTACAAGTATGTTTAAGTGATCTAGTCTTCTATGATAAAGATAAACTCCATTATTACTAGCAACTAAGAAATCATAAGCATTATCTTCGTTAAAATCTACAACATAAATATCTTTAAACCTTTTTTCAATTAGCAAGGGTTCATTACTAGATTCATCAAGAATTTTAAAGTAATTCAGTGAAAATAAAATATTAAATCTTTATCACACACTTTACCCTTACCATTAACAACTTGATCAATACCTATAATACAACCCTTGTAGGTGTTCCCAAATGCAACCGAACCTCCTTCTTAAGCTTATCACGGTTTAATTTAATACTAGTAATTTCTTTCTCAAAAAAATAATATTATCTTTTAAGAAGGATGATTTTTCACTAAAAGTTTCTTTTTCAAGAACTAGCTTATTTATATTTTTAACTAATTTTTGATTCTCTAATTTTTGACTTTTCTAGTTCTGTAAAAACTTCAAAAAAAGCATCTAAAAGTTCAGTGTAAGATTCTTTAGTTACCTCATCTTCTAGAGCCATTAATTTGAGGCATACTGATTCTTCATCACCAGAGTCTGAGCCGAAGTCGCTTGAGTCAGAATCAGTCTATGTGGCTTGCAATGTTTTCTTCTTGTGAACCTTATTGAACTTCTTATTGGATCAATCCTTATAGTTTTCCTTCTCCTGCTTCAATAAAGGACAATCTCTTCTCAGATGTCCTTTCTTTTTTGCACTCGTAATAGGTCGGTGCATCTTCATCATCTTCTCTTTCTATTTTAAGTTTTTCATATTTCCCATACTTTTGAACTTTCATGCGAGTATAAAAAGATCTTTATCATTCATTTTTTTATCGGATGAATCTTGTGGATGATCTTGAAAGTTAGAGACTTCTTCTTTGCCTCCTCTATCAGCTTCTTGGTCTTCCTTGACTTCTTAGGCCATCGGATTTCCTATGAGGCCATCCATCTCAATGTCTTCTACAACATTCGCTTCTTTTATCGCCATCACATTCTTTCTCAGTCACTTTAGAGCAAATCGGTGAATTTCCTTTCTAGTTCTCCCTTTATGAAGCTCTTCCCCAAAGCCTCGAGACTGTTCACAATGGTTGTGAACTTTGTGTACATCTCTTTGATAGTTTCTCCTTGTTTCATCTCGAAATTCTCATATTCCATATTCAACATTGTAATCTTTGGAAGTTTTGACTTTGCACGGTGATGAATATGTGATTCATCACTCTAAAAGATAATAATTAAGCTCAAATCCCCAAAATTCACATGTATTTCTTCATCTATATTGCATAATTAGCATTCGTGCATATAAATATTAATGCCATTTTATCATGCATAACTGCACAAATTAGAACCCAAAAATCCTAGCACGTTTGATCTGTAAAATAAGCTAACTTCCCCATTTTTAACTAATTCATGCTAACTCCAAATCACCTGAATACATCTCCATTGTGTACATATTACTAACAAGAATAAAGGAAAAATACAATAAAAATCACTAACTGAAATAATTGAGAAATAAACCTAAACCCTGATTCCAGATCTGTCAGACTAAAACGTTGATACTCATACAGTGTCTGATTTAATCCTACTCACTTTTGAAATAATGTACATTCAATTGCCTTAGAAATAAGATCACATTCAAGTGAATCAGAGCTCATATGTGAAAGTTGGGTTTTGGGCCTCTTTTGTATATTGTGTATTTTACCCGATTTCAACCTAGTATTTTATGTACATATTTAAATATTTTTATTTTATTTCTTTTTCTTTTATATTCTTTGACTAAAGTTTTATTAAAATGCATAAAAATCCAAATCTAAAATAAGACCAAAATCAATGGAATTGACAAAGTCCGAATGTTCACTAACAGTCTGTACGAAAATTGTCTTTTTCATATTTTATTTTATTCCATTATTTTTCTAATTAATAAAAATCCAAAAAAATAGAGTAATGTGTAAATATTATATTTGATTTTATCATGTTTTTACTGATTTTTATCTTATTTAAAAATAACAAAAAATGCAAAATCCAAAATTCAAGATATTCTAAGTACATAGAATATCCTAAAATATCACTTTATGCAAATGATCTATTTTGGTTTTGGTCTTTGCATAAAAGTTGTAGATCTCGTCGAGACGAGCAACTTTAGTGAAGAAAATTTTTCGATCTGAGGTCGTTTGCTATTTCTTTTTTACTTTTTCTTTTCTTTTTGTTTCTGAATTTTCCTGTGCTGACATGTGACAGATCCTGGAGCCACCACGTGTCTCTCAATTTTGACATTGATTTTTCATTTATTTTAATAAAAGTAATTAATTAAAAATAAATTATAAAAACCCACTGCCACGTGGTAGCTCCTCAACCGTCTGATCTCGACCAATCAGATGGCCAAGGTTCCTCATCTTCCTCCGTTCTGTCTCCACTCCTTTCCTTTTGGGGGCGGCGGTGCCGCCGCACACGCCACCAATCTCCCCATCGCCTACCCTATTCGGCCGAGGTTACCCTCACAAGATCACCTTCCATCTTGGGCGTTGCAGTGACACACATATCTTTTCCATATTCATCACCGCCTCTCCTCCACATCCATCTCCACCCTCTCGTCTAAACTCCATTGATCTTGCAATCACCGCAATGTCTCATCAATTCCCATCTCGGATACTTCACATCAGTTGAATGCCCCTTCGTATCACTTTCCCAAATAGCACAGCCACCTCCCCCTTAAAGCTCCATCACCACACCCTCGTTCGTCATCCGTCGACTGCACACAAGACTGGGGTCTGGGGTGACAGCCTGACCTCCCCCTTCACACGATGAGATCCGAGGAGCTATCCTTGTTGCATCACGGTCGAGCTCAGATCTCCCAAGATGCACAACGGGAGGAGCCAAGGTTTAGACGTTGGTGACAGTGACTCTTTGTTTCTTTCTCCCTCCGACGCCGGCGGGATTCGAGACCAGCAGGGCTCGATCGCAGACTCCCTGCAGTGGAGCATCCTTGCTCCGACCATGTACGTCGAGCCACGTTCCTCCATATCAACTTCATCGACCTCTATACACCAGGAGTTGCTCCATCATTCCTCCGCCTTCGCTCAGTCGTGACAACACTACAAGCCAATGGAGCTCCATCGCCATCAACCGCTCCACCGCCACGACCTTGCCTCCGCAACTATCATCGCCATCAATTCCTCCCAAAAATGCCGCACTCCATCCTCTCCTCCGTCGCACCACCGAGCATAGGCCCGAGGACCTCCCGCGTACGTTGCACGCACGTGGAGGGATCTTTACGCCAAAGCCCATGGGTTTTGCCCATTCCACAAAAGAATCCCCCTCGTGGGAATATTTGCTAAAGAAGATCTCGCCATCCACCAAATTACCAGAAGCCACCTGTTGTCCAGAGGGTACGTGTGACGCGCGTGCCCCTCTAGAATTTTGCTGACCCCTCTAAGGATTGGTAATTTGACTTTAGGCCATTTCTCTACATTTTCTTTAATTTTATATTTTGTAACATTGCAAATTGAACCATGTGTTCTTTTTTTATTTTGAACATTATTTTCGCATCATTTTATTATTTAAAAATTTGCATTGTGTTTCTCAAATAATTCTTTACATAATGGCATGCTTGTGGTATTTTTATGGTCTGTGGTAATTAATAATTATTATTTTTGTAGGAAAATTACACATTTGACCTCATTTGTATTCAGAAAATTATAAGTAATTAACCATAGCCCGAAAAAATAGTCAAAAATTCACAAATCATGAAATTAATTGATATTACATTGTGCCAAAAAATGCATTTGATAACATATTTTGCTCCATAAAAATCATTTTATGCATTTTAGAAATTACTTTTAATAAGTATTAAATTCAATATTTTTAGGATGTAGGATTTTTCTAAGATATTTCACCTAGTGATATACTTTGGATAATTTTTTTTCTGAAAATAAGTAGATCTAATATTTATTATAATTAATATTTCAAATCTTGCTATTTACATTCATTATTCCATAAAATATTTATTTTGCATCTAAAAATTCCAAAAAAAATTACAGTGCACTCATTTCCATCATTATTTACATCTCGACCAAGTTTCATAACTTTTGGACCTTGTTTGATAGATATCAATTTTTCTTGTCCTTAAAATTGGCCACAACTGTGTTTGCATTCAATAATTGTATTAAAAATATAAAAAATATTCCACCTCGAAAATCATGTACGAAATTTGATAGACATTATTCGAGGTTGTTCCTTTACCTCCTTGAGTTTGACCTTAGGACTTGCCCAAGTAAAACAAATATAAAATCACTCGAATTAATTGAATTGCATATTTAAGTGATTATTTCTTGATTGATTCTGATTACCCGCCTACAACAAAACGACGCATCACTATTTTAAACGCATAATAATTCTCACAAATTAACTGAAGGTTTTTCAAACTTGTCAGATGGCACTATTGCCGGGAGCCAAATGACTTAGGTCTTGTCTAGAAAATTAGTGTATGTTTTCCCCATATCTTCAGCTAGCCTGACCCCCGAACCTCATCACTACACATTGTCCATTTTTTCTTTTATTTCTGCATTTATTTTATTTTATTTTATTTTTGGCATTTAATTTCTATCTTTTATTTTTGATTATTTTTGGTGTCACTTTCTTACACACTCTCTCTCTCTCTCTTATTTTTCTTACGAGGTACCCGACGCCCATGAAACGGTTCTCTCGAAACCGATGCATCTTCACTGACTGCCAAACTGCCTTAAAATTAAGATCGAGTCATGAGAGAGTGTAGAGTCTATGATTTCAATTTCTGTAATTTTAATTTTTGTAATTAATTGCTCATTTACAGCGGTCTCCATTTGGACTCTCGCATGTGTAAACAAGACTCGAACTTTTTCTGTGGTGTGTTGTGGCATGTTTCACTCTCCGGTGAGGGTGGGGCCTGACTCGTGTGGCTTGTAGGTTAGACCTATACATTTATCTATTGGAGCTTCTAAGATTTTTTGATTGTGCTCATAGAAACTAGGACCACACTGCAGACTAATCGAGACACACATTAGATCGTTCAACTTAGTCAAAATTTTAACTCAATTCTTCAAGGGTAATAGAACTTTCTGGTAGGTGCATTTTGTCGAATTGCATTCATATAGAATAATTTTCATTCTTGTATTGCATCCCACATGGAGATTGCAAGGAATCACTGTAAGTCTTTTAACTAAGCATACATCATCGTTTCCCGTGTGCTTCGGCTTTTCTTGAACTTCTCCCTCATGTTTTGTCACTTAAGACTTGAAAGAAATTGGTATTGGACAGTAGACGTGCATTTTTTCTCACCTAATTTTTTAGAAATCACCTTATTAAAATTAGGACTGCTAAACAAGGCCGACTAAATTAAACCATAAAATCAAGAATTTTTACGGGAGAGCAACTAGATTAATTTATCTATCTGAGTGAGTGAGAGACGACACATAAGGCTAGAGCCCAGCTCTGGAATCTTCGTTCAGATTACTAATTCTATAAAATTGATTAGCTACTTCTTAGTGAGAAAATACGGGTAGCTGGTAAACGGTCCGGATTTCCTTAGGGCCTATTTGGTTGCTGGGTTGGGCTGAGTTGGTTGGGTTGGGGTACCCCTGCAAATAGTAAACTGTACCCCTATGAATAGTAAATTGTGAGGAGGATTGAGAGGGTTGGAAGGAGGGGTACACCGGTATACCTCAACCCAACCCAGTCCAACCCAGCAACCAAACAGGCCCTAGAAGAGTGGGTAGTTTAAAGGACATTGTGTAAGGCTCCATCCTTAAGTAACAGCTAGTTTTTTTACAGTCCGTACTTACACTCATACTGGTTGAAAGTAGGTGCAACTAGTTCTAAGAATTTGGGTCAGTCATTAAGAAAATTTCCTGCACCTAACATCTCGCTAATTCTTTTTCAAGATTCATTTTACCACCAATTAAAATTGAAAAGATAATTAGCCAAACTCTAACGGCTTCCACTGTGTGAGTTGGTGAAACTGGGGTTTGATTTGTGTTTGCATTGGTGTGCGTGAACCGGTCTCGAATATCAAAAACCGCACACTTGTGCCATCGCTCTCCTTGATTTAGAAATTAGGGTTTGTTCTGTTGAGTATCCCATGCACATGAACATTTTCAACCAAGATTCATTATGCTATCACATCCACCTTATTTGAAGATGCCAGGACAATGCTCTGAGTACCCAATAGATCTGTACTTTGAAAATGAATTCTTCTCGGTCAAACCCAAATTCTTCAAACCCAAATCATCTAAAGTAAATGATTATTTTGAAAATGAATTCTTCTCGATCAGGCCCAAATTCTCGAAGCCCCCTTTTGCCAGACATCCTCCAAAATTTGCAGGAGACCCTCTCCCACGAATAAATGCGGTCCACTCTACGAAACCGATCTACACCATGAAAAACAATCTTTTATATTTGGATCATATAGACATTCAACTGACCAAGGACTTCACTTCTTCATATGATAATCTTCTATTCAATTATATGACCAAAGTCTCCCATCCTTCATATTTTCCACCTCCCGAGACATCAATTTCAATAAAATTCAACCTTGGATACAACCCTTTATATTTTGATCATGAAGATCAAACCACTTTTAAAATTGATGATCGATCAAGATACCAATTCCAGCCGACTCCATTCTCTCCTCAAAATATTGTTGGAACAAGTCAATACTTCAAAAATCCACATTCTGACTTAACCTTAGGAAATAACACGATCGACCGATCAAAACAAATGGATAGGCCCGCACATCCTGATCTTACATACTGGATTGACTGTAATGATCACACTCTTGGTGACAATCCTCAATATCATTCCTTCGGACAAGACACTCATATAGGAGACTGCACTGATGATATCAACACACATGAACCCTATATGAGGACTTCACTATATGAGGGACCGATCAACTATCACAAAAACACATTATACTCAAATCAACTGTACATCCTAAGTCACAACATGCTGAGTATGAGACCTGCAGATTCCAGCAGAAACCTGACAACTGAGCACACTCCTTCCATGATTTTTAAGGAGAAAATTTCATAAGATAACAAATCAAGACATATTCTAGATATTTCAAGAGGATCTTCTCCTATTGCATGCATGAAAATGGAAGATGAAATGTTCGGATCTCAAGTTGAAAAATGAGAATCCGCACATACTACTCCCATGATTGATCATGAAAAGTTTTTGGAGGATAACACTTATAGGATCTGTTTGGTTACTGGGTTGGGGTGGGTTTAGGTAACCTGATTGGAATAGTAGTTGTTTGGGATGGTTATGAGGGTTGGAGAAGTTTGGAATAAAAAATGTGATGTGATGTCACTATGATTTGTGATAAAATTCCATTCCATGAAAAGAGGGGGGTAAACCGGGTCACCCTGGGGTAACCCGAGGGTAACCCGGTTACCAAACGAGCCCATAGGGTTATTATGAGATATGAATTAATTGAGGATAAATTTAGAAGTTTCACCGATCGACTAATTTCATTTTATGTCAGCTCGGGTATGGAAGTGGACGATAAAATGGTTGGATCTCAGGTTGAAAACCCTGAGAATACTCAGAAGCCCACCGACTCGACCCACCCTAGGGATGACTCTGACAACGACACCTCTGCGTACTACTCCCTTTGGGGTGAATCTGACTCTGACCCTACATATATAAGCTCCTCATTTATTTCGAAAACAACTCATCGACACACCACATCAAAAAGACCAAAAATCAAAAAAATAAAAAACACCCAAAAATGAAAAAATAGATTAACCCATAAAAATTGAAAGAGGAGGAGAGTTGCAATGTTGGATCCTGCTCTGACGAAAGCACTAGATAAAAGATCAATTTTTAAACTTCCCCTAAATCAGGACATTGAGTACTTACCCGACCTGGAAAGATTTATAAAAAGTAAATTAATGCTGAAAAAGTCGAGCAGGGAGTGAATAAAGATCGAAAAACATATATTTTCAATGGCCATCTCTTGGTGATGAGGAGAAGGACCAAGAGCCACAGAGTGAAACGGTTGCCAAGATTTGACTGTGGAATCAAAGACACAACATTCACCCATGGCCGAATCGATGATGACTCACCAATCAATATCCTCCCAACCTCTGTATTTAACAAACTCAAACTCGGACCTATCACGAAGAAAGAGAGATCATTCAACCGGCCGATCTATCTATAAAACGGACGAAAGGAACTATTTTGGTCATCATTTCATTCCAAGGTGCTCCGCTCAAGGTGGACTTTACGATCATTGATATTGAGCATTAAAAAGAATTCATCAGTCTCCAATAATTCTCGGAAAGCCATTCTTAGCCTTGACTAAGTCAAATATTAAATGTGAGACTCGAGAAATCAATTTCACGGCATTGGGAGAACTTCAAGCTTAACCAGTCTTTGAGGAAACACGATATAAGGTAACCACAAAGCTGACAACAGCTGTAACCATCAAGCGGTAGATGAGCTCTACCCCGCTGCTACAACTGAGATAATGGATGTTGATCAGACCATTGGTTCAGAGACTCATCTCATCCTCCCATTCCATGTTACTTTCACCTTTAGCACTATCATAACAAATCCTACGGAAGATCACCAGATACAAGACTTTTTATATGGTGACGAGGAAACACGAGCATGGGCTTACCTTGAGTCGGACAAGATCTTCTTTGACCACCTCGATCAACTCAATTTGACATAGGAACTCACCAATGACATACCAATTGAGAACATATACGCAGGACGTCCTCTGACAAGGGGAAATACTACAATGGTTAGTCATCTAATGAGGACCCGATTGTCAACACATCACAGACAACAAGGACCAAATTGACCCTTCCCGATAAATAAACTAAGAAAGTCGCCTTCAACATTCTCTAAAAGGAATATTATGATAATTCCTAGTCAGGGCCATACAAGATAATTTACATGAGTGAACTCAGTTCGACAACTCTAAAGCCCTATCTAAGCAAGCAGCTAACTATCGACCCCTGTTGGACTATTCCATCTCCTCACTATATTCGTCCAGAGTCGATTATCCTAGTCTCATTAGATATACCAGAATTGATTCTTATGAGCAAACTGAGACTGGTGTTTCAGAGTATTCATCATCCGAGGATGAATCGCTTGACCCCAAGACTGAGCATTCTGAGAAAACAGCTTAAGAACAAAAATATTTGGAATACCTCTACCTTCAAGTATTATTCTTCTGAGGATAACTTCGACGATGGTTGGGAATCATCTTACTCGTATGCTTCATCTTCTTCCTATCAAAACACTCTCCAGCATGATTCTTCTGAGGATGACACTGATGGAAGCTGGGACCCATCTACTTCACCTTCTTTCAATCATTAGTATCTCCCATCACATGCTCACAAAAAGATCTGCCAAAAATCTCCTTAGTCATTGGCAACCGTTCCTCCCTCCCAACCCCATCGGTCCCCTTGTACATCCTCTTCCTCTACTTAGGCCAAGGCCTAAGTATAGGGGGGACCTATGCCGTCTGTATATACCACTCTCCTCATCCAAACCTTCTCTCGATCGCCCCATTTCCACCATTCTCAAATACTTAGGCTAACCAGAGCCTAAGTATAGGGGGTCCGATGTCCCTTGTATATACTCCCCTCATTCAATTTCCATGTCCTTGTCTGCCTCATCTTTGCTCTTCTTATGTACTTAGACTGTTCATAGCCCAAGTACGGGGGCAGGTCGACCTCTATTTTTCTTTTTCTTTTTTTCTTTCTCTTACGCTTATCCTGAGCTGTGTCTTCTTTATACTTCATGTGCTCTGAGGACATAGCACTCACTAAGTATAGGGGGTGTGTATATATACTATGTATATATTTTACCCATAGCTCATACTTTTGCGTAAGTCTATATGTATTTACGGGATGGGTAACTAACTTTTAGAATCTTCAAAAGCAAACAAAAAAACCAAAAAAAAGAGTTTGGCAACTAACAATGACCATGTCCAATTGTATGTGCAACCAAAATTTTTGAAAATGGCTTCTATTAATTTTTAAAAATGGTCTTGCATTAAAAAATATTGCATTAAAAAATTTTCAAAAAAAAGAAAAGAAAAAAGAAGTCACAAAATTAAAAAAAAAGTATCTGCATTTCACGCACTTGCACTTCATCCAACATTACATGCACATGCATCGGTAAAAAGCCCTTGAGTTCTGAACTGAGTTATGAGCAGAAATTAAGAGTAGTCTGGACTTGACCTTAATCCACTTAATTTTCAGAGGAACATCACTAAGAAAGAGGATTTTAGAAGATTTATGTCTATGACTTAATTCTTTGAGTTCTGCATGACAATGTGCATGATTTTGACTCTTAGTGTCTAACATGATCGCCTCATTCTGGGTATGACTCTTGAATAGGGAATTAATTTGTACTTTCGTACTATGCACTTAGCTCAACTCAAACGGGGTGTTGGAAGACTGTGTGAGTTTCTTTTCTAGTAGCATGGACATCTAAAGACCGGAGTACGGGTTGAAATAAAGCTTCGGAAAAGGGATGGATGGTTGGGCACAGTTTTTTCTAAGACCCCAAAACATGTACGGAAAAAAAGATTCCATATCCATAGGGACATAATAAGATTCATGCATAGCTACCAAAAATCCAAACAAAAAGAAGGCAACTACCAACTACATATTTGACCAAAAAGGTTCAAGCTTCTTGAAAACATGCAGATCTTGGTGGAGACTTGGCTAAACTGGCCGGTTTCACAAGGAGAGGTGATTATACCGGTCACCCTCTATTTCTTTTCCCCTTCTCCTAATATCCTCCTCTTCTTGATTGTGAACATAGCGCGACAGACCTTAGAAGGAAATACCCGATTCCCTGAGGATGAGTTATTGGAGGAGAAGTTTGCATGGTAGTCTGGCATTCTGGATGGCAAGAGATAAAATATTTCTCACATATGAGTCAATTGTGCAATGTTCATTGGGTATTCTTTGGGAAGAGGATTGATCTAAGATGACTTCTGAGCCAAAACTGTTACAATGGAATGCAAAACGTGGAGGATGCTGATTTTAAAACACTAATTCTCACAAAAGTTCCACCAAACTAATAATCTAAAGGTCGGGTTTAGCTCCATTTTCTCATTCTGTTCATGGTATTGGTATGGAACCCAATCTCATTTGACCTCATCGCATTTCATTAGATGCTTGGGGACAAGCATGGTTTAAGTAGAGGGGGTTGATGAATCTGTGATACATCAATCTAAAAGATATTAATTAAGCTCAAATCCCCAAAATTCACCTGCATTTCTTCATCTATATTGCATAATGAGCATTCTTGTAGATGTAAATAATAATGGTATTTTATCATGCATAATTGCACAAATAAGAAGCCAAAAATCCCAGCACATTTGACCTGTAAAATAAGCTAACTTCCTTGATTTTTAATTAATTCATGCTAACTCCAAATCACCTGAATCCACCTCCAATGTGTAAATATTACTAACAATAATAAAGAAAAAATACAAAAAAATCATCAACTTAAATAATTGAGAAATATACTGAAACCCTAATTTTAGATCTATCAAACTAAAATGTTGATATCTTCCTCATACAGTTTCTGATCTAATACTACTCACTTTTGAACTAATGTACATTCAATTACCTTCACAACAAGATCAAGTTCAAGTGAATCGGAGCTCATATGTGAAAGTTGAGTTTTGGGCCTCTTTTGTAAATTGTGTATTTTACCCGATTTCAACCTATTATTTTAAGTACATATTTAACCATTTTTATTTTATTTATTTTTCATTTATCTTCTTTGACTAAGTTTTATTAAAATGCATAAAAATCCAAATCTAAAATAAGATCGAAATCAAAGGAATTAACAGAGTCTGAGTGTTCACTAACAATCTATACAAAAGTTGTCTTTCTCGTATTTTATTTTATTTCTTCATCTTCCTAATTTATAAAAATTAAAAAATAGATTAATGTGTTAATATTTATCTTCGATTTTATCAATTTTTTTCCAATTTTTATCTTATTTAAAAATTACAAAAAATACAAAACCCAAAATTCAAGATATTCTTTGTACATAGAATACCCCAAAAATATTACTTTGTGCAAATGATCTATTTTGGTTTTTGTCTCTTCATGAAAGTTGTAGATCTCATTGAAATGAGATATTTTGCGAAGAAAGTTTTTTGATCCAAGGTTGTTTGCTATTTCTTTTTTATTTTTCTTTTCTTTTTATTTCCGAATTTTTTGGAGCTGACACATGGCAACTCTTGGAACCGTCATGTGTCACTCAATTTGGCATTTATTTTTCATTTATTTTAAAAAATTGTTTATTAAAAATTTGAAAATAAATAAAATGTAAAAACCCACCGCCACGTGGTAGCTCCTCAACCATCTGATCGACGTCTAAGGTTCCTCTTCTTCCTCCATTCTGTCTCTGCCCCTTTCCTTTTGGGGGCGGCAACGCCACCGCACACGCCACCGATCTCGTTGTTGCCTTCCCTATTCATCCAGTGTTGCCCTCACGAGATCACCTTCCATATTGGGCACCACAGCCGCGTGCGTATCTTTTCCATATTCATCACCGACTCTCCTCCATATCCATCTCCGCCCTCTCGTCCAATCTCCATTGATCTTACGATCACCGCAATCTCTCGTCAATTCCCATCTCTGATCCTTCACACCAGTCGAATCCTCTTCGTATCGCTTTCTTAAATCGCACAGCCACCTCCCCTTTAAAGCTCCATCACCACAACCTCGTTCATCATCCGCTGAATGCACACAAGACTGGGGTCCAGGGTGACAGCCCGACCTCCCCCTTCACACGACGAGATCTGAGGAGCTATCCTCGTTGCAGCACGGTCGAGCTCCTCGAGCGGCTGCCACTTTGCTCTGGCACCTTCTTGGGTCGTCGAGCCAATGCATCCTCTGCCTTCTTTGACTTCGCTTCTTCGACTCCTCAAATCCGCCGAGACGCGTAACAGGAAGATCCAAGGTATGGACGCCGGTGACAGCGACGCTTCATTCCTCTCTCGCTCCGACGCTGGCGAGATCCGAGCCCAACAGGGCTCGATCGTAGACTCCCTGCAGTGGAGTTGCCTTTTTCCGGTCGTGTCCGTCGAGCCAAGTTCCTCCAGATCACCTTCATTGACCTCCAATCGCCAGAAGCTACTCCGTTGTTCCTCCGCCTTCACATCACCACATCAACACTACAAGACAACGTAGCTCCATCGCCATCAACCACTCCACTGCCATGACCTCGCCTCTGCAACTTACTTCGCCATCGACTCCTCCCAAGAGCACCGCATTCCGCCCCTCTCCGCCATCGCACCATCGGGCATAGGCCCGAGGCCCTGTGTGTGTTTCACGTGTGTGGAGGGATTTTTGCTCTAAAACCCTGGGGGTTCGCCCATTCCACAAAAGAACCCTCCTCCTAGGGATATTTGCTAATGAATCCTTTACCATCCACCAAGTTACCAGAAGCCCCTTGTTGTCCAGAGGTTGCTATCAGGAAAAGAACTGCAATAGCTAAATGATGGAGAGCAATATCGCTCAGCCATAGACCCCCTGTTATTGGATCTA
Source organism: Ottelia alismoides (assembly GCA_037367405.1). NCBI lineage: Eukaryota > Viridiplantae > Streptophyta > Magnoliopsida > Alismatales > Hydrocharitaceae > Ottelia > Ottelia alismoides. Next base: position 177,086 of record JAZKJV010000339.1, read on the forward strand.
ATCCTTCGCGAAGATAAAGAAAATCCGCGCAGTCAAAAATGGCCTCAACAAAACTAGGAGAAAGTGGAGCCTGATTTCAGAGAAATGAATGAGGAAGTGGTATCTAGGTCCACTCCAGCATCGAGAAATTGGTTAATCAGTAAAGATACATGAATTTCTTGTCCTCCCCAAGAAAGAGATCCAACTCCCAGTAATTTAAATCAAGACTCTACTAGTTCTCCGACGATCTGTCGTCAAAAACAGGACCAAGCAAGAGATGGGGCGAGGGCTGTCTCGAGTCGAGTCAATAGAAGCCGGATCCGACTTGGGCTTTCCTCTCCCGTCAGTTGAGCCAAGCTTTCTCTCTTCCCTCTCCCTTAGATTGAGCCAAGCTTTCTCTCTTCCCTCTCCCTTAGGTTGAGCCAAGCTCACGTGACCCTCTAGTATTTTGCATCTGCCCCCTTTAGGGATTGGTAGTTCTACTTTAGGCCATTTCTCTGCATTTTCTTTAATTTTATATTTTGTGATATTGCAAACCGGACCAAGTATTCTTCCTTTATTTTGAACATCATTTTATTATTTTAAAATTTGCATTGTGTTTCTCAATTAATTCTTTACATAATGGCATGCTTGTGATGTTTTTATGACATGTAGTTAATTAATAATTATAAATTTATGTATAAAATTACACATTTTACTCAGTCTGTGCTCAGAAATTCATAAGTAATTAACCACAACTCAAAAATTGCCAAAAACTCAAGAATCTTGGAATTAATAGATATTTACATTTTGCCCAAAAAGAATTGCATTTACAAGCACATTTTTCCATAAAAATCATTTTATATATTTTAGTAATAAATTTTTATTAAGTATTAAATTCAATATTTTTAGGGTGTAGGATTTTTCTGAGATAGATCACCTAGTGATATATCTTGGATAATTTTATTTCCTAATAATAAGCAGATTTAATATATTATAATTAAATATTACAAATCTCACTGTATACATTCATCAATTCATAAAATATTTATTTTGCATCCAAAAATTCCAAAAAAAATACAATGCACGCATTTTATTTACATCTCAGTCAAGTTTCGTAATTGTTGGACCTTGTTTGATAGATAACAATTTTTCTAATCCTTAAAATTGGCCACAATTGTGTTTGCATTCAATAATTGCATTAAAAATAACAAAAATATTCTACCTCGAAAACTGTGCATGAAATTTGATCGAAGTTAACTTTGGTTGTTCATTTGCTTCCTTGAGTTCAACCTTTGGACTTGCCCAAGTAAAATAAACATAAAATCACTCGAATTAATTAGATTACATATTTAAGTGATTATTTCTTGATTGATTCCGATTACCTGCCTGCGGCGAAATGACACGTCACTATTTTAAATACACAATAATTCTCGCAAATTAACCGAGGGTTTTTCAGAATCGTCACACACACCTTCATATATGACTAGAAGTGTCTTCTAAATCTCATGCAGTCTTGGATTGAGAGATGTGATTGTACTCATCTGTGGAAAGAGTAAAATACAACATGTTCATAACTTTAGAATTTCTCTCCAAATCTTTTATCTCAGCATCGGCAAATTCTTCTACACTTTCCCTCAATGTTGGCTTCACAATGGTTTTTATTGTGCATGTCCACATTCTAAAATCAATGGCTTGCATGTATATCTCTATTTAATTAGACCATCGAGAGTACTTTGTGCCACCAAAGTAAGGCGACTTCGTAATGGAGTATGCGGTTCCACTTGAGCTGGTGGATACGTTTCCTTGTATCATCTAGGACCTACAAGTAGGTTATTACACCTGCGAAACTTAGACACGCTCTGATACCAAATGTGAGTCCCACACAAGGGGGGAGTGAATTGTGTATCCAATTAAAAAATAATTCACAAACCATGGAGATATAGATAGAGAAATTCAAACTCCAATGCACAATGATTTTTATGTTGCAACCCAAAAGGTGAAAACGACGCCTCAAAACCATGTTCTAAGATTTTCCCTTCACTATCTCGATAAAGCTTGTTTCTACTATTCCAGTGCTACTCTAAATCAAGTGTAGCACACCTCTCGTAAAATATGTATCCTTTCTTGGATAACTCCCAAAGGATGTTTTTATCTCTCTCTGAGAAAGGAATCCACAACTCGAATAGTTATACAAAAAAGTTGAACAAAAAAATAGTTAAACGATGAAACTTGAATTCACATAATTACAGACTTGATAATTAGGAAAAATTAAGGGTCGTATTAATCCACAAGGCGGATCAATAGTCGATGCGGTGACCGCTCAATAAATCCCAATCAATCAACAATTAACCCACGATTAGAATAAAGCAATTAAATCTAAAAAATATGGAGTTAAATTTATTATAACTCTACATGCAAGTGTGTATAGGTGTAAGCACAAGTAGAGGTTGAACACTGGGAGGCGAATGGTTGTATGGTGAAAATGGAATGCATATTTATTCAATTCTTGGTTCATGTCCATTTCTTTATTGTTTTTATTGTGGATTTTTTATTTTATAATTTTTTTATTTTTATTTTTGTTTTTATATTATATATATATATATTCTTTTTATATATTTTTTATTATATAATATATATAAATAGATATATATATATATGAGGAGAGAGAAAGACATACAATATATAGGTATGTATATATATCAATAATTAAAATATGTAGATATAATATTTTTTGAATTTTTATATTTTTCTAATTTTTTTGTTATTTTTCTGGAACTCTACTAATTTTTTATATATTTTTAATTCCAAAAATATCCCTAATATGGGATTAATTAAATAGATCGAAAGTAATTTGGGTTTTAAAAATACAAAATAAGTCCCAAAATAACCCAAATTATTTTAATTTGTAAATAATAGTATATAGATAATTATAAAATTGAAAAATATATTTTTGAGATTTTTCTAGGGTTTTTATATTTCTTTGTTGGATTTTGGAGCTTTTGATTTTTTTTAATTTTTCTTTTTCTTATTTTTAGGGTTTTTCATTTTCTAGACTTAGTAGATATATAATATACCATATATAATATTTTTGTAATTTTTTAAATGTTTTTATATTTTTTGATATTTTATAAATTAGATAGTGAATATTTAGGCTCCATTTGAATTTTAAAAATTAGATAAAATGTAAAAAATGCATATTAAAAATGTGGGCGTGAAAGTACACTCCATAGAGCATCTAACCTAATTTTTGTGCATTTTTAGGAGCTACATAGGTATTTTTAATAAATACATAAAAGACATAAAAATAAAACAGCCTGGTAGAGGTATTTTTGCAAATAAAATAACATACAGGGGGCTCTGTGCAAAAATACCAAAAGTAATAAACATTTATTTTATTTTTAAGAACTATTTCACAAATACAAAAACCACCAGATTATACAATGCAATTTTCACGCGCCTCACGTGGGACTGTACGTGAGGCGCGGAAGGACCTGATTGTAAATACAAGAAATGTGGGGGTCCTTTTGCAAAATTTACATTTATTTTACAACGTTACATTTTATTTACAGAATTAAAAATTAAATACAAAAAAGAACGGGGTGTGGGTTTGCAATTTACCCCCAACGAGGCGCGGGCGGACGGTTCGAAAACGCGTCGCTCATCCAGCGGCAGGTATCGCTTCGTCGATGAATGGTGGAGAATCGATCACAGGTCACGATCTGACGGTGGGCGATGGCTGCATCCAACGGCTGGGCTTCCAACTAGGCTCAACTCTTGATCGGACGGCAGAGACGAAGGGACGAAGAATAGGGAAGAACTTCCCCGTCCCCGACCTTCGATCCGATGGCGCACTCGCATCCAACGGTCTTTGAAGCTCTGGGATGACTCCAAACCTTCCTGCAGGTGTCCTCTAAGTGCTGGGAGTCTTGGATCGGTCGGAGATGCGCTGGATCGTCGCAACGAGCTCGGGGAGAAGATGGGGCTCCAGGTACCTCCAACAGCTTTGATTTCGTCTCCTGGCGCATTTCAAGGCACCTGACTTGCTCAAGAAGAACACTCGGCTCGAGGCGATGCTCCTCGGCCCAAAAGTGAAGCTGCAGTTAGTGTGGAAATGGGTGGATTTGTTTGCCGGAGCGGAGCTCCGGCGAACTGCGAACGCAGGGCGACTACGCTACGGCTATGACTTACAAATCAAACTAAATATATAAAAGGATAACTGGGATAAAATCCTACCTAAATACATAAATTGCTCAACTCGAACTTGGCGGTTTGGCCCAGGAGCAGGACCTCCGGTGAGCGGCGGCCGTGGGCGCATCTCCCCCTCTGCGAGCCTCAATCCATCGCAGGGGATCTCCAGCTGTCACCTGGAAGCTCACTAGGCTGCAATGGAGTGGCTTAGGGATGAATAAATGGCCAAAAAAGTTCGGAGGAAGAAGATGGGTTATTTATAAACATGTGTATGCACCCTTATTGACCGGCTAATAATAAGGAATCGGTGGTATATACATTAGATACAACATGGGGGTGTGGATGTACAATGTTCAGAGAACATTTCGTCTGAAGGAAGCATCTTTGATTGATGTATGGTGCACCCAGGAAAAATGGGAGAAGACGGGCGAAAAGACAGACCACGTCTACTCAGGCGGCTGGAGGTCAAGTTGACCGAGCGGTCAACGTTCGCAGGGGCCTGATTGGTCCACGTCAGATCGATCTTGACTTGTTATTTAAACCTAATAAATAATTTTATTAAATTTTGCTTATAAAATAAAAAAATGTTTATTAATTAATGTAGTATTTATTTATGATTTTTATTTATTTTTTTATGACTTTTATTATGGGTTAATTATTAATGGTGTATGTATAGGTATATTTACATGTATTTTGCACAATTTATTTTTATTTTATGTACTTTATTTTATTATTTTATTATTTTATTATTTTTTATATAATTATAACTTATTTTTGTGAGCATAAATATATTTTTATTTGATTTTTATGAGTTTATTTGCAAATTTAAATAAATAGGTATATATAATGTGTAGGTATACTTATAGGTATTTTACCTATATTTTATATACATTTTATTTATTTAATGAATTTTATTGGGTTTTATTTTGGATTTAAATTTTTAATGTAATATAAATAATATTTACAATTTAATAAAAATATGAAAGAATAAAAGAATGAAGTTTCCTTTTATTTATATATAAGTAATACACAGGTACTTTGCCTATACGATTACATATACTTACTTTATTTGAAGTTTTCTTTTTGGTTTTTCTTTTAATTTCAATATGTACATGTATTATGTTTATTATTTACAAAATTCTAAAAATATGAGTTTGTAAGAATAGTGACTATGAATATAATAAATATTTTAATCGGTATTATGTACAACAGGGGCCCAAAACCTATCTTTTGCACAATAACTCCAAAAAATGTAAAACCACCACCAGTAAATAGATCTTGAAAAGTTATATACAATTAGAGGAGATTTTGCCATGTTTTGAGTTTTTATTTGGAAGATATGGGTCTGTGAAGCTTGGTTTTTGGCTTTTTATTTTGGGTATAAAATGTACACTGTATATTTTTTTTGTACAAACTCAATTTTGTATTTTAATACATTATTATCTACAACTTTTGTGTACAAAATATTTTTATTTAATGAATAAATAAGTATATACAAAATAGGTGTTAAAATACATAAATGAATGAATAAATAAATGAGGCATTTATTGTATTTTTGGCCCTTATCTCCCCCTACTTTATTCCTTGTCGACCAACTCCATTATGGACTTGGTCTCAGGGTTTGGGTCATAAAATATTTTCAATATTTTATTCCTTTTTCTTTTCTTCTCTTTATTCTACAATTTTGGCATTAAAAACCATATAATATGTACAAATAATTCAATAAATAATGGATGCTATTATGTACAAATTGTTGCTATTTACATGCATTTGTTGGGGTTTTTAAGGCCAAAATGATAGAATAAAGAATGATGAATCGAGATTCGTCATCCCCCTATACTTGCCTTTGCTAGTCCCTAGCAAACACTTATGCAATAAGTACAAAAAGAATAAAGAATAAGAAGAAAAGAAAAAGCAAGACTAAAAATTTAAAGAAGAAATTGAATTGATCATGATTTTTAAACTTATCTGTACAAAATCAAAGTTTGGAGCTCAGGTTAGACCTTGATGTGAAAATGTGTATGGACCCTAGTCGGGAACCAAATTTAAAACACAACAGCCTTCAAGAGTCACAGAACTCGGTGCAAATCACCTCAATAGCCAGGTCAGAACTAGCCTACATCATACGTAAACCCTTATGACTATGGAGCTGACTTGTACAGTGTCAGTGATGGTGGCTCTCCCCAACTGTAATGGCAAAGAGACTGACTTCTCTAGAATGACAACCCAAAGATTCCCCAATCCAACAGCTCTTTCCTCGAGGAGCGGGGTATTCCCTTCTAAGTTCAAGTGGCATCCGACTCAAGAGGAGGAGGTGAAGAGAAGAATGGACGGTAGCCAGTGTAGCTACCTATCCTGGGATGCAAGACCAGTGTAGTCAAGTCATCCAGCTGCAGGCTCACATGGTATAACTTTGATGCTCAAGCTTGCTTATTTTCTATACAACATATATACATACTCCAGCAGACACTTTTATTTTTATTTTCAAGCCTATCCATTTTTTTGGAGAATTTTTTTTTTTGAAATACTATTCACAGCAGCATTTACATAAGGACTTTTTCCCTCTTGAGCCAGAAGACTATCCCTCTTTTGAAGCATTATCGCAACCCACACTCTCTTGTCGTTAGACCTCATGGCTACTGGACCAGGGTTGGGGTGAACTTCCCTCCCTAGATGAGGACGAATGTTTCCACCCGTGTGCGTCTCAGACTGGAAAATCCAACCCCTCACCACTCCAACTGAGTTGAGCCAAGTGAAAGGTGCAAGTGTCCAAGTTAGGTCACGGCCGACAAGAGTCGTGCGTGTGTCTCGAAAAGTTCCATTTAGTCCACTGAGGTGACTTGAACCCAGCCCTGAGTCTCAAAGAATTAAGTCTGAATAGACCTAAAGTACCTTGAACCTAGTTCCCATAAGGTTCCAGTGAAGTGAGGTGCGGTAAGGTCCAACCAAGCTCCAATCTTCGACTTTATTGGACTAGTTCAATCATCAAGCTCAATCAAAGATATATGAATGCTATGCAAATGCTATTTACAAATATGCAAAGAATACTGCAATTTTGCAAAGAATTTGAAAACAAAGAGAGGAATTTTAAACAAAGAATTTGCAAATAAAAGAATTTTGGCACCCAAAGTATAAAATATATACAGCAATTTACACGGGCGTGCCGCTTTATTTTACAAGAATTAAGAATTTATAGTTTAGTTTTTATTTATAGGTATATATGTACAATTATTAAAGAATTTTGTGTTATTTATTTTTATTATATTTTTATTTATTTTTTTATTTATTATTAATTCGATGTATATATTCCTCAAACTTATTTGAAAATCATTTTACAAACAATTTGAAAAACTATAGTCCAAAATAATTTTTACAAGCACTTTACAAACATGTACACACATTTGAAAATCAATTTGCAAAGGTTTTCCAAACATAATATATAGATTTTTTACATATTTTTGCAACCATTTTTCAAACCGTTTGCAAACAATTTTTCAAACATTTTATTTCACACAAAGAAAAAAAACTTTACAAACCAAAATGTTTTTACAAAGGTTGAAAACATGTAACAAAATGTTTTCAAAATATTTTTCAAAAGATTTTCAAATAGATTTTCAAACTATTTTTCAAACATTTTGCAAAAAATATTTTCACCTGATTTATTAATCAGTACATAAAAAGAATTGAGGAATGATAACATCTTTTTATTAGGGGTTTTTAATGAATTTTAAAGAATTATTAGCCATATTATTAAGAGAATACGAAAGTAAGAGTTATGGCTAAAGTATATACGTAGTATATAAACCCCCCTATACTTATCTTGAGTTATGTCCTCATAGATCGAAAAGAAAAGAGAAGACATAACTCGTACTGAGTGTAGACAAGTCTAAAGAATATACGAATAAGAGATAAACGAATGAGAAGTTGACCGTCCCCCCTATACCTAGGATCAAAGAATCCTAAGTATAGCAGGCTATACACAACGCAGGGAGGGTCAAGGGTGGGAATAAACAGATCAATGAATGAACAAATCAAGGGTGCACCCCCCATACTTAGGACAAAGTACGTCCTGGGTATAGAAGACTGTCTACAAGGGGCGACACCTGTTATTTAGATAAAGAAATATGAAAAAGAAAAGAAGAAAAGAAGAAAAATTAGATATATACAGATAGATGAAATGATCGTGGAGAATATACATCACTCCCCCTATACTTAGGGTGAGATATCCTTAAGTATAGGCAACAACAGGAGTGACGAAACTGAATAAGGAAAGAAAAACGCGGTGCGTGCCCCCCTATACTTAGGACACGGTACGTCCTAAGTGTAGACACACAGTTATGGCGATAGATCTGGGGCACACATAACATGCGGGAGAAAGAAGGAATAGACAATACACATATATACAACTGGTGAAGAAACTGGTGAAGTACAGGACGGTATCTGGTAAGCGACTACCGTGCTCTCGTCGTCGTCTCCCTGTGAGAATGAGGACGCAGTCAGAAGGTGAAAATACACCCGAATCTGCAATCAAGTGTGTGTCAGCTACCGTGGACAAACAGATCGGAAAGTAAAGCAGGGACCGGTAGCGTAAAGCTGATAATCGGCTCATAAGAAATGAATGAGTGAGTGGAGCCGACACTGTAAGACCAGGAGGAAGAAGGAACAATACAGATTCCTCCGGTCAATCAGAGTCTCAATAATATATAGAAAGGTAAAGAACAAGAGACCATGTGGTGTCCGGTGGTGATATAATCTGAAAGTCACAAGAATACACCGAACAAACACAATACAAGGCTCACTCCTGCGAGGGTCCTCAAGGTGAGCAGAATCAGAGAGTAATCAGAAGACTCGGCTCCGTGTTCCAACAGAGAGGAGACACAACCAGGGAGGAGACCGAGTACACAAGTCAGAAGACCCGGCTTCGTGCTCCACCAAATGGGAGGCACCAGAAATGAAGCCGAGTACCTAGAAAATGATGTACTCTCCCACAGATAACCCTCGGGGAGTAGTACATGCTAGTCAATGAATAATCAGAACAGAAGCTCGCCCTTGCGAGGGTCGTCAAAGTGAGCGGGCTCAAAGGAGCCTGATCCATCAGCCGGATCATAGAAATGGTCTCGGTAGGTGATAGATCGGCTACCAGCAGAAGAGACCGGAGAATCTAAAGAGTGTGGCAGCGTCCCGCAGATAACCCTCAGGGAACGCCCTGCCAGCTAGGCATGGAAATATCATAAATCAAGAGCTTAGCCTTGCGAGGACTGTCAAGGCAAGCAGACTCAAAGGAGTCAAAGATCTGACTACACAGATGGGTCCCATGATCCGCAGATCGGATAGGCAACTCAGGATGGGACCAAAATCATATATATCAAACGACTCGGTTCCGTGCTCCGCAGATCGGAGACACAACCAGGGAGGAAAACCGAGCGTAAAGAGAGTGTCGCATTCTCCCGCAGATAGTCCTCGGGGAGTAATGCAAACTAAGCAGTGAATATTCAGACTGTGTCTCTGCCTTGCGAGGGTCGTCAAGGAAAGAGAAGAAGGCTCAAATGAGCTGGATCCATCAGACGGACCCACATAGTAATCTCAGTAGGCGACAGATCAGCCACCAACAGAGGAGACCAATCAGATCGGAAATATGTCGTAGACTCCCTCAGATAACCCTCGGGGAGTTACGAGCTAGACAAGGAATAATCAGAAAAGAGCTCATTCTTGCGAGGACCGTCAAGGAGAGCGGACTCAAAGGAGCCTGAGTAAGTCAGTCTCATGCCCCAACAGATCGGGCGCATAATCAGAAAGGGAGACCGATTGCCCTTATCAGATGAAGCGGCCTCGTGCCCCAACAAGGTGGCAGCACGCGTAGTGAGTGAAGCCGGTCGTAAAGAAAGTGTCACATCTTTCCGCATATAGTCCTCGGGAAGTAATGTGAGCTACATAGTGAATAATCATAGTACATCTCGTCTTTGCGAGGGTCGTCAAGGAGAGAGGAGGGCTCAAAGGAGCCGGATCCATCAGCCGGATCCACAAAAAATGTGGCCTCGGTAGATGACAGATCATCTACCAGCATAAGAGACCATGAGAGCTATAATGTGTCATAGCCTCTCGCAGATAACCCTCGGAGAGCTATGAACTGGGCAATGAATAACTAGAATATCGAGGCTCGTCCTTGCGAGGACCGTCAAGGAGAGAAATTAGTCTATTGGCCTCGTGTACTGACAGGTCGGGTACAAAATCACCGGGGGAGTCCAATCAAGCATATCATCTGACTCGGTTTCGAGTCCCACCAAAATGGCGACCCAAAAAGTGGATGAAACCGTAGTCTTAAAAATTGTCGCATCCTCCCGCAGATAGTCCTTGGGGAGGAATGCGAGCTAGATCAATGTAGGTCATGGGAATGCTGGCATAAAATCTCAGGTCATCGAAATAGTGTGAATCCATCAATCAACAGGAGGGCATAAGATCATGTGAGGGAGCAAATAATCAGGTCAATCACAAAACATCCCTTAGGTCAATCAAATCTGGCTGAGATGGCACAACATATCATCAGGACTCATCTAAGTACCAAGGTGGATCAAAGAGTCAGGAGATCAAGGATGGTTCAATCAGGAAGATGACAGATCATGCAGGATCTGCACACCTTTATCAGGAAGTCCAAATCAGAATAATCAGTCAATCCTCAAAATCAAGATGGGTGGAACCTCAAGATAGATAGATCAATCAATACTCATGAAATCATCACCAAATCAGCACATTATATCACATCCTCAATCCGGTATGCGAGCCTATAAATTCCTCAATAATGCATCACACCTAATCATCATGAATCGTCAAAAATCCTCAATAAGCTCATATGCCCGTATGAAAGACAAATCCACCAAATCAATCTCAGCATCCTCAACATCATTGGCCCGACTTAGTCCAAAAATCAATATAAGTCATGACTCCTCGATGCGGGCCTTATGGATGTGCACAACATTCCCGGGTAAAGGAAGAGGTGATACGGGGGACACGAGGAAGGTGGATAAGAAGGGTAACACAATGGAGTGGAGAAGCTGATTGAGCTTGCGCGCCAATATCACGGGTGGTAGAAGAGTGACACAGAGGGGACGAGTAGGGCGGTATTGTGGCTGCTGATATTGCTGATTCTGCCTCCATTGATTTGCATATGGGGGAGGCTGATGGTACTGTGGCGGCGGCTGTGAGGACTGTCCAAAACGACCACCCTGAGGTTGGTGGTATTTCTGGTTGGCAGGTAGCTGGCCTTGAGGTTGTCCCATAGGACGGGTCGGCTGTGCTTCCTTTCTCCATACCCCATTGACTTCTTGAATCAGGGGTGGTGGTGGGAACATGGGATCGGATCCTGATACAAACTCTGGTTGGTACACAACCATCTGCTGTTGTGGCTGGCCCTGATCGGGTGCCTGCACGTAGTACACGTGCTGGACTGCCGGTGGCTGCTGGCTCGGATGTGGCTGATGTAGCGGTGGTTGCTCATCCTTCCTCTCAGTTGGAGCTTCTGCTGGTGTTGCCGACTGAACAGAGTTGATGGTGCCCACCAGCAGTTCTAGTTGCTTGGTGATCTGTTCAAGCTTGTCAAGGTTCTGAGTCCTCTTCTCGATCACAGCAAGTTTCTCAAGGTCCTGTGATCGCTTCTCTATGATATCAACCTTCGAGAGATGGCCCCCGATGATGTTGAGATTGGAGATCTCATCTCTCTCCGCCTCACGGGACGCTGCCATGTGTACTTGTTTCTGGAGGATCTGGGGCTGCTTCTGGTATGCCTTTGATGAAGAGAGGGTGGCCTCTCCTTCGGTCATTTCTTCGAAAATCTGCCAGACTACATCTTCATCCTTATTGAAATGGGAACCCCCACATGCTGCGTCAACGAGCCTTTGGCTCTTGATATTCATGCCCCCAAAGAAGTGTTGGACCAAGCTGGTCTTCGGGATCTCATGATGAGGGCATTTCTCTTGCAGATCGGTGAACCTCTCCCATGCTTCATGTATAGATTCGTGGGCTCCTTGGGAGAAGTTGCTGATTCGTGCTCGCATCTGGTTGAGCCGACCGAGAGGGTAAAACTTATGTAGGAAAGCTGACTTCAGTTCCTCCCAGGTTGTCACAACCTTCCCCAGATGGTTGACCCAATAGAGAGCCTTGTCTTGCAGGCTGAAGGGGAACGCCATCATTTTGACAATGTCCAAAGGGACATTGGGGTAGTGGGTAGTACGGCAGATGCGTCAAAACTGCTGCAGGTGGATGTATGGTTCTTCATTAGTGTTCCCATGGAAAGCTGGAAGAAGAGCAAGGAACTGGGGTTTCAGCTCAAAGTGAGCGTGCACAGGTGGAATGAGGATCCACTCGGTCATCTGGCTGTCTCCAGGGTTATAAGTCTCCTTCAATGTAGGTTTGGATCTCCCATTTTCCGGCTCTTCCTCGTCATCTGGAGGTCCACCACCTCCTCTTCTGCCTCCTCCTCCCTCGGCTCTATTCATCACATCATTCAGCATATCCTGAAAAGCTGTCTGTGCTAGGGCCTGCTCTGTCAGCTGTTGTTGGATGGCCTGGATAGATGCCAACAGTTGTGCATTGACCTGATTCTGATCAGGCATTTGTCCTTCTGGTTGGGGTGGCTGCTGACCCTTGCCCTTCCCTTGAGGAGCCATATCAGGGTATGAGTTTGATGAAATGAATTCCGGAGTAGACTCCAGGGCTTGATTTGTCTTCTATCTGCAGAATGCAAGAATCCTAATCAGACCACTTGTAGTGTTATTCAGATGTCATGATGAATCTAAAATTGAGGTCAATCTCAGGATGATGTGAACGGAAAGAGATGTGGACTGTAATCGACTTCCATTCACAACTGCGAAAGTGGGACAAAAGTGATCCCGGTTTATTGGGTGATCAAGAGAAAGGTAGAAAACAAGGAGTCTGGAGATCGATCCGCAAAGTCCGGGTCGGGTTCTCAGGAATCGCCTCGAATTTATTGGCGAAGTTGAGTCAATGGAATCGATGTGGGTGTCGGCAAGGTCCCGACGGAAACCGTCCATGGATCAACTTCGTGAAGCAAACGGAAGATAGAATATTGGAAGAAGGATACGATGGTCAACAAGGAATAAAAGGAGTGCAAAACAGTAGAAAGGCTCGACTGAGCGGGGGTCAAAGGAGAATGACACAACAAAAATTTGCGCAAAGGTGTGGGACTCGATCTTTGAACCTTAATCTAGATCCATACAAACGCAATACAAAATTAGGTTCACCAACTCACGCCATGTGAAGCCGTGAAGGTTCGACTATTTATTATCTTTTCAGTTTTAGAAGTTATTATTTCAGGCAAATCTTGTAACAAGTCCTTAGCACGCTAACCCTATAGGAGTGAGAGTACTGCCAGAAAAGAATCTCGTACTTGTCCTCCTCCTTTGTAACCTGTAGTTTGTACTTTTTGAGGTCCTTGTAAGCCTTCCTGGATCCCTACTCAGCCAAAGAAATAGAGAGAGGAAGTCGATTGGTGAAACCAATACTTCTGTTCTCGCTCGCAATGGAATCACCCGTGAGCGTGCAAGAACCTACTCGGACGCAAATCGATGAGACAGACACCCTTGTGAAGGCGTGACCTATGCTCGATACTTCAGACCATGTCGATGTTCCACACAAGGCGGGAACACCATCGCTGACAAGGCCCTACTCGGTCACGTACGATAGAAGCGCTAATACTTCGGAAATCCAGGCGATACACAAGGCAGTTGCAGACTGGGATTTTGGCTATATTCCTTATGTGACGTGCCTCGCTCATGGGAGTAGGGTTTTGGTCCCCCTCCGAAGGTACCTGAAAACAATGAGGGCTTTATGAACCCAGTACAATGATAGTCCATTACGAAGTTTAATTAAGGTCAAAGTTTATTTAGCAGTCCCCTTGTTTTAGTTTTTTGGGTTTTCACTTTTTTGAGTCTGTTTTCATACCAGCGCCTAACGTTTTGATAGATTTTCATTTAGGTCCTAGGTGCTCAAAATCAGAGGGAGATAGTAGAAAAGCCGTGCAAGTGGGTTCCATGATGGAAATCTCACTATTGAACCAAATGATGCATGCTGAGTTAGAAGACTTACAGTGCATCCCAGCTCTCTCCATGCGGTATGCAAAACAAAATTTTTAAACCTAACTACATGGCGGCATGCAAGCGACAAAATCATCCTAAACATTAGCTACTGTTAGCGTGAAGAACCACAAGTCGATCACTGATCTTCAATCCAGGAGTCCTGTCTAGGCTCACCCCTCCTCCTCTCGACACATCGAGTTCAGGAGCAGCGCTTGACAGGGAGAGCTTGCGGTACGTAGGCTCGAAGATGATGAGGCGACTGTTTAGAGTTTGATCTAAGTCCAAAAGCGCATCTATAGGTACATGCAAATATATTAGGGTGTTTGGACCTAATCTACTCGATCAAGCAATCTTAAGTCTAGGGGCTCCATGCACACAAAACAAAATAAAGAAAAGGCGGAAAACTCAAAACAGCGGAAAACAAAGAAAATAAAGCGGGAAAGACACGAAAAAGCCGTGACGAGGCCCCCAGGTGAACAAACACCCGGGCACTGGACCTCGTTGTGAAGAGTAGAGTCCATGTTATATTACATGCCAAAAATTCTCTCTCACACAATAAATTACAAAATGATCCTAATTGCCCAAGGCCTAATTAATTCTCATCCCTTTACATCTTTGGTGCTCTCTCCAGCTGGTCATGAAGTGAAGACCAACCTCCTACAAGCCCGGCTGCCTTGACTTCCTAAGAAACCATCCTCACGTGGCGGACCCTCGTAACAAGGTCACAAAAAGATAGAATTAATATAAGCTCAATCAATGAAATAAAGAATCAAGTGATTAATCAAATTAAATGAATATGTATGTCATTGATCAAAGAATCATGTCTAGCCAAGCAATTTCAAATAAACAGTTATTGACAAAATAAATGATGAATAAAAGAATTTTTATACAAGAATGACAAGGTAATAGGCTACGCACATTGCTCCCCGGCAACGACGCCATTTGATAATTAGGAAAAATTAAGGGTCGTATTAATCCACAAGTTGGATCAATAGTCGATGCGGTGACCGCTCAATAAATCCCAATCAATCAACAATTAACCCACAATCAGAATAAAGCAATTAAATCTCAAAAATGTGGAGTTAAAATTTATTATAACTCTACATGCAAATGTGTATAGGTGTAAGCACAAGTAGAAGTCGAACACTGGGAGGCGAATGGTTGTATGGTGAAAATGGAATGCATATTTATTCAATTCTTGGTTCATGTCCATTTCTTTATTGTTTTTTGTGGGTTTTTAACTTGATAATTTTTTTATTTTTATTTTTGTTTTTATAATTTTTATTTTATTTTTATATTTTATATATTTTTTCTTTTTATATATTTTTTATTATAATATATATATGAGGAGAGAGTAAGATATACAATATATAGGTATGTGTATATATATATCAATAATTAAAATATGTAGATATAATAATTTTTTTTGAATTTTTATATTTTTCTAATTTTTTTGTTATTTTCTGGAATTTTACAATTTTTTTATATATTTTTAATTCCAAAAATATCCCTAATATGGGAGTAATTAAATAGATCGAAAGTAATTTGGGTTTTAAAAATACAAAATAAGTCCCAAAATTACCCAAATTATTTTAATAAGCAAATAATAGTATATAGATAATTATAAAATAGAAAAATATATTTTTGGGATTTTTCTAGGGTTTTATATTTTTTGTTGGATTTTAGAGCTTTCTGATTTTTTTAATTTTTTTCTTATTTTTAGGGTTTTTCTTATTCCGGACTCAACAGATATATAAATATACCATATATAATATTTTTGTAATTTTTCAAAATGTTTTTATATTTTTTTGGTATTTTATAAATTGGACAATGAATATTTAGGCTCCATTTGAATTTTAAAAATTAGATAAAATGCAAAAAATGCATATTAAAAATGTGGGTGTGAAAGTACACTGCATAGAGCATCTAACCTAATTTTTGTGGATTTTTAGGAGCTACATAGGTATTTTTAATAAATACATAAAAGACATAAAAATAAAACAGCCTAGCAGGGGTATTTTTGCAAATAAAATAACATACAGGGGACTCTGTGCAAAAATACCAAAAGTAATAAACATTTATTTTATTTTTAAGAACTATTTCACAAATACAAAAACCACCAGGGTATACAATGCAATTTTCACGCGCCTCACGTGGGACTGCACATGAGGCGCGGAAGGACTGATTGTAAATACAAGAAATATGGGGGTCCATTTGCAAAATTTACATTTATCTTACAACGTTACATTTTATTTACAGAATTAAAAATTAAATACAAAAAAGAACGGGGTGTGGGTTTGCAATTTACCCCCAACGAGGCGCGGGCGGACGGTTCGGATTGTTTCACTTGCCACGCGTCGCTCATCCAGCGGCCGGTACCGCTTCGCCGATGAATGGTGGAGATTAGATCGCAGATCACGATCTGACGGTGGGTGATGGCTGCATCCAACGGCTAGGCTTCCAACTGGGCTCTACTCTTGATCGGACGGCAGAGACGAAGGGATGAAGAACATGGAAGAACTTCCACGTCCCCGACCTTCGATCCGGTGGCGCGCTCATGTCCGACGGTCTTTGAAGCTCTGGGATGACTCCAAACCTTCCTGCAGGTGTCCTCTAAGTGTTGGGAGTCTTGGATCGGTCGGAGATGTGATGGATCGCCGCAACGAGCTCGGGGAGAAGATGGGGCTCCAGGTACCTGCAGCAGCTTTGATTTCGTCTCCTGGCGCATTTCAAGGCACCTGACCCGCTCAAGAAGAACACTCAGCTCGAGGCGATGCTCCTCGGCCCAAAAATGAAGCTGCAGTTAGTGTGGAAATGGGTGGGTTTGTTTGCTGGAGCGGAGCTCCGGCGAACTACGAACGCGGGGCGACTACGCTACGGCTATGACCTACAAATCAAACTAAATACATAAAAGGAGAACTGGGATAAATTCCTACCTAAATACCTAAATTGCTCAGCTCAAACTTGGTGGTTTGGCCCAGGAGCAGGACCTCCGGCGAGCGGCGGCCGTGGGCGCATCTCCCCCTCCGCGAGCCTCAATCCATCGCAGGGGATCTCCAGCTGTCACCTGGAAGCTCACTAGACCGCAATGGAGTGTCTTAGGGATGAAGAAATGGCCAAAAAAGTTCGGAGGAAGAAGATGGGTTATTTATAAACATGTGTATGCGCCCTTATTGACCGGCTAATAATAAGGAATCGGTGGTATATACATTAGATACAACGTGGGAGCGTGGATGTACAATGTTCAGAGAACATTTCATCTGAAGTAAGCATCTTTGATTGATGGATGGTGCGCCCGAGAAAAATGGGAGAAGATGAAAAGACAGGCCACGTCTACTCAGGCGGCTGGAGGTCAAGTTGACCGAGTGGTCAACGTTCGCAGGGGCTTGATTGGTCCACGTCAGATCGATCTTGACTTGTTATTTAAATCTAATAAATAATTTTATTAAATTTTGTTTATAAAATAAAACATGTTTATTAATTAATGTAGTATTTATTTATGATTTTTATTTATTTTTTTGATGACTTTTATTATGGTTTAATTATTAATGGTGTATGTATAGGTATATTTACATGTATTTTGCACAATTTATTTTTATTTTGTGTATTTTATTTTATTATTTTATTATTTTTTATTTTATTTTATATAATTATAACTTATTTTTGTGAGAATAAATATATTTTTATTTGATTTTTATGAGTTTATTTGCAAATTTAAATAAATAGGTATATATATATAATGTGTAGGTATACTTATAGGTATTTTGCCTATATTTTATATACATTTTATTTATTTAATGAATTTTATTGGGTTTTATTTTGGATTTAAATTTTCAATGGAATATAAATAATATTTACAATTTAATAAAAATATGAAAGAATAAAAGAATGAAGTTCCCTTTTTACTTATATATAAGTAATACACAGGTACTTTGCTTATACGATTACATAGACTTATTTTATTTGAAGTTTTCTTTTTGGTTTTCCTTTTAATTTCAATATGTGCATGTATTATGTTTATTATTTACAAAATTCTAAAAATATAAGTTTGCAAGAATAGTGACTAATGAATATAATGAATATTTTAATTGGTATTATGTACAACAGGGGCCCAAAATCTATCTTTTGCACAGTAACTCCAAAAAATGTAAAACCACCACCAGTAAATAGATCTTGAAAAGTTATATACAATTAGAGTGATTTTGCCATGTTTTGAGTTTTTATTTGGAAGATATGGGTCTGTGAAGTTTGGTTTTTGGCTTTTTATTCTGGGTATAAAATATACATTGTATATTCTTTTTGTACAAACTCAATTTTGTATTTTTATTTACATTATTATCTACAACTTTTGTGTACAAAATATTTTTATTTAATGAATAAATAAGTATATGCAAAATAAGTGTTAAAATGCATAAATGAATGAATAAATAAATGAGGCATTTATTGTATTTTTGGCCCTTATCTCCCCCTACTTTATTCCTTATCAACCAATTCCATTCTGGACTTGGTCTCGGGGTTTGGGTCATAAAATATTTTCAATATTTTATTCTTTTTTCTTTTCTTCTCTTTATTCTATAATTTTGGCATTAAAAACCATATAATATGCACAAAT
This sequence comes from Ottelia alismoides, assembly GCA_037367405.1. Taxonomy (NCBI): domain Eukaryota; kingdom Viridiplantae; phylum Streptophyta; class Magnoliopsida; order Alismatales; family Hydrocharitaceae; genus Ottelia; species Ottelia alismoides. The sequence goes on from JAZKJV010000339.1 coordinate 195,935, forward strand.
AATTCAATAAATAATGGATGCTATTATGTACAAATTGTTGCTATTTACATGCATTTGCTGGGGTTTTTAAGGCCAAAATGATAGAATAAAGAATGACGAATTGAGATTCATCAAGACTCTCAACACAGAATATGCTCTTAAATGAAGATGATAATCGCAATAGACAACAGAGAGCACAAACAACTTCAGTAGCTAGACAACTTTAGATAAAGAGAGCTCGAGAGGGTAGAAATGCTATAAGAACTCGAATATCGTACAAAATAAACAATCTTTCTTTTCTTTTGAGGGCAGACGATGTTTATCTTGGTTATGTGTCCCAAACAATAGGCCATATATACGGTTGGCATCAAAAGAGCTGTTGGTATCTAAAAATAGAAACTCCAACATTCTGATTTCCAAAATCCATGAAATGATCAATCATAAGAAACATGGTGATCGATCAGGTCAACAAAACTGATCGATCAGATTTGATCGTTGGCCTGAAATTCAAAAAATGATTGGTCATGGTCAAAAGAATGCTCGATCGGGGTTGATCGATCATGAATAACAAGATGGTTGATGCCACACCCCTTACCTATAGGATCCAAATACTCAGCAATAATCATATTCTTATATCATGATTAACATTAGGAATGTAAAGCGGGAAAAGAAACATAACAAAATGACTTTTCAATAGCATATGTTTTCATGGTTTCCAACAGTTTATATAATAAATAATTTATAACAATCTTCCCAACTTAATGAAATTTACATGACTGAAAATTATAGAAATGTGCAATCTATACAAAGTGATCTACAAGTAATATATATATATATATATCTACCAGTAAGCACATACCCTAAACAATGCAATAAACACAAGAAGTCTAATCCCCAAATCGTTCCCTAACACAGTAGCACTAGCAACACTTGTTGGATACCCACAAAATAGATATGCCATGAGCAAAGTTTAACGGTATGAAACTAATCAACTAAACATTGTAAAATAAAGGTTGCAAAGTGTATAAAGAAGTAATAAGGGCAAGTTACCGTGACAGTGAAACACTCTTGAAAAGTGCAACTCTAACCACACTAGAACACAACTTCCATAGATGGAGTAAACAAGATGATTTACTCAAGTGTACAAGATTCACCACCAAAACAATCCAGGTTTAAGAGACCATTGGTAAGAGTTCACAATGGTACAGAATCCTAGAAAATCTAGCTATCTATCTTTTCTTAACTCGATTCTTAGTGATTCAAACTCAAGGAAAGTGCAAGAGAGTTGTTCCCATTCTCATTTTACTTCCTCATAAATATCATTTTCTAGATCATCATTCTTTTATGAGTATCTGCTAATACAACCCATCTATAAGAGTTCATTGTTCTATACTTTAAAAAGTTCATTACTTGTATTTTATAAGTATCTGGTCATCAAAAATCATCATATCAATAGTTCATCATGCTTGACCATGTATTACCTTGGAGTTTAATCCTATAATATACATGCATGTCTATGGGAGAGAACAATACAAAACATATGCTAACCTGATTTGCTGAGTTTCAACTGTACAAACAAAATCCGTCAATGGTCACATATAGTGCACTGGAGAACCAACTCAAGTAATCAAAATCCCAATTTCCAACTTCAACCCATCAACCCCAGCTTACCCGCCACAAGGGGATACCTAGGAATGAGTATACCGTGGATCAGATGAGATTACATCGGCTACATCCTTATGACTAAGTATGGATCTTCGACTGAGTGTGCCACCCAATGTAGAATTGTATACCAAAAAAACCATAGGTACAGATTAGGTTGGGTAGGCTATCTCACCATTTGGGCAACATGAAAAACCATAGGAGTCGTCGGACTGAGACAACACTCATTTAGGATATGCCGATACCACGAGAGTTGTGCCCCACTCTCAAGTATGCCACTCCTCTAAGCATAACACAAGAAACCAAACATTCATAATTAATCTAATAGTTATTCTTGTCTCACTCTGACTACCTCTATAGGTGGAATATTTCTATGAGTCTTGTATTATTTGATATTTCACAGCTTCTCATTGGGCCAATATCAATCGATGAGGCAAAGCAACAACATATGTGAAAGCCGTCACGGAACCACCCAAAATCCACTACCCATAAATAAAAACCCTCGATGGCATAAGGCATCGGTCCCTACATAAGATCATGCACAATGCTCATATCCCTCAATAAGTCCCAAGCGATACATAGATCTTATGATTACTACAATCTTCTTGGAATAATGGGAACTTTTATAAATCTTGTATGATAAGCATATGACTCATATTATATCATCATGCATTTCATATCACCATAACTTTCAATCCATATGTGATGAATCTCCATTTCATCACCTTTATTCTATCATTTTGGACTTAAAAACCCTAGCTAATGCATGTATATAGCATTATTTTGTACAAACTAACATTCATTATTTGTTTCATTTATTTTATATAAAATATTATTTCTAATGCCAAAATTATAGAATAAAGAAAAAAAGAAAAGGAATAAAATGCCAAAGGTATTTTATGATCCTAAACCTCGATACCTAGGCATCTTGATGACTGGGTCGACAAGGAATAAAGTAAGGAGAGATAAGGGCCAAAAACTCAATAAAAAATCCCATTCTTTTATTCTCAATTAATCGACTTTTGGGACCTATTTAATTTTCTCTTTTCTATACCTCAAACAAAGAAACTTTGTACATGAAAGTTGTATATAAAAATACAAATAAAAGTACAAAATTGAGTTCATACAAAAATAATATACTATGTACATTTTATACTCAAAATAATAATCCAAAATATCAACTTCCCAGACTCATATCTCCTCAATAAAAACTCAAAATTATCAAAATCATCTTCAATTGTATATAACTTTTAATAAGCTATTTAATAAAGGTGGTTTCATATTTTTTGGAGTTAAAGAGTGAAATTTGGGGTTTGGACCCATATTGTATAGTATACTTATATAAAATATTCATTTTATTTATTATTTATTTATAATTTTATAACTTTGTAAATACTATTTATAATATATGTACATATTTAGAATAGAATAAAACCATAAATAAAACACAAGAATAAAATAATTCATAAAAATACATATATGTGTATACAACACTTATACTATATAATATATACCTATATTTATTTAAGTGTACATATTATATAAGAAAAATAAAATATATATATAAGTATAAATATATAAAATAAAAAACTAAAATAATAAAATCAAAATATAAAATAAAAATAAATTATACAAAACATAGGTAAATATACCTATAACCCAAAAAACTAACTTGTAATAATATATTCAAAAAATTATAATATCATATTAAAATATAAAAAATAATAAAAAAATTCATTCTATAACTTTAATTTAATAAAATCATTTATTATTTATTAATGAACTTATAAATAATTTTGGACAAGTTTTCTCTGGTTGGTCCGCATGGACCAACCAGATTACTCCGGTAGGTGACCTCGGTCAGCTAGCTAACCTAGCCCTGTAGATTGTCATTCCTAGTGTTTGACTCACTTTCCATGATTTTTCTTCAAGGATATATTCATCCATTTGGGTTGATTCCTTCACCATTTTTCTTCCTCGGTCTTCCCTCCATCACGCGAGGATGATTCCTTGAGGAATGGAACTCTGAATCGATCACGCCTCCCCGTTCTTTGGCACCTATTCATCACCTATATATAAAACCTCCTATGATCCTCCCTTTGATTTTTGAATCCCCTTTGGCCCTGCGTTGGCTCCCTCCTTGTGTACTCTAGATCGAGGCTTGTGACAGGAGCTTCTCCAGTCCATTTGTAGCGAAGTCGGGCGTGGTCTTAGGCCGGTTCCACCATCTCCGGCCACCTTGGCTGTGAGGTATTCTTCATCTCCTGGCTTCGGCCAGTTGAGGTTTGGTTTCTTAGCTTTTTAGATATATATATATATATATATATATATTAGCCCTAGGTTTTATTCTCTGTAATTACTTTTAGGTTTTATTGCTTGTTCTAGCGTAAAATAACGATTTCGTAGTTCACATGAGGCTAGCCCCGGCAAACAACTTCACCATACCCCACCTGTTTTTCGACATGCATTTCGCCTGCACTCCTTTCCCCTTCGTTTCTTTCAATCCCATGCACTTCCAGCTCCCTTGAATCCCGCTGGATCGGACTCATGATGCTCCACCTCTTCGCTTCATCGGAGCATCTCCACAATGCACCACCATGCTTCCATTCCACCGCCTAATGGGTCAAGGCACTTTTCCCTCGACCCATCTTCCTTCCTGTGCAGGTATCTCAAGCCAAAGAACCAGTTCGAGGCAATTTTGGTGCTCGCTTGAGGTTTCTGGAGCTTCCAAACTTCTTCGACCTCTTGGGAGCTCTCCGACCATCCCCGGAGCGTTTTGTGCCTTCTAGCAGACAGAGGATCCTTGCAGGAGCATTTTGGGACCTTTGGCAGCGAGATAGGAGATCGGAGGCCCTCGCCTTAGCCGATCAAAGCTCGGAGGAACGAGAGTTCTTCCCCCTTCTTCCAAGCCACTCTACACTCGTCCGATCGCCCCCCCCCCTCGCACAGGAGTCCAGTAGCCATCCGATCAGCCGCATCTACACCGTCGAATCGTCGTTGAAGGTCTAATCACATTCAATGATCGATGAACCAGCATCACGCATCCAGAGCTCGCCCCGTGTATAAGTGGGTGGATCATGCTTATCGGATCGTGCCCTTCATTGGGTATTTTACATTATTCACCCAATGCTTTTTGTATTTTAATAGTTAGTCTATAAAAATTCATCTACCATTCTAATATTTTTGTAATACATGCAAAAATAACCGCATAGTTATTTTATTTACAGTTTAGTCCAGTCCATGGTACCTCACAAGTCGTCCCATGTGAAGTGATGTTTTTGCAGGTATACCTTCACAGGTATTTGTATTTCAATTTAGTCCTACATTTTTTAATTCTAGTTATATATTTTAGGGAAATTGCATGTGAGCCCTAGACTTTAAATTTAATTACATATAAGCCCTTGCTAGTACATGCATTTCTGTTGATGTTTTTATATATTAAATATATTATCCACGCTCCAAAAAATCTCAAAAAATAGGATTAAGCTCCTGTTAGGATATAATTTCACGTCAAATTTTTAGAATATCATTATATATCTTTTTCCTATTTTATAAAAATCAAAAAGAGCCCAAAAAATATAAAATCTTTTTGAAAAAATCCAAAAAACATATATTTTTTTATTTATTTTACAACTCCAGAAATAAAAAACCCTAAAAAGAAAAAAAGAGATAATACAAAAAAATAAAAAGATCCAAAATCCTTTATAAAAATTTTAAAAATTCTAAAAAAATCCGAAAATATTATTTCATGTTCTGTAATTTTCTTTTTATTGTATATTATTAGTTAAAAGTAATTTGAAGAATTTTGGACACCATTTGCTATTTTTAATTTTCATTTCAATTCATCCTATTTAGTTAATCCCTCATTTGGGATATTTTTGACTTTAAAAATACCTAAAAAATAGTAAAATTAACTATAAAATCATAAAAATAGTAAAATATTTTTTAAAACCCAAAAACTTTTTATTTTTTTATTTTGTTTATTTTTATTAGTATTTATATACATATTAGCCTATATTGTATATATAGCCTTATATATCATTATATTAAATATTTAAAAGAGAAAGAAATTAAAAATCAGAAAAAATAAAAAGAAAATATAAATTATAAAATAAAACACAATTACAAATATAAAAATTAAAATTAAAAAATATATAATCTAAAACCCATATAAATACACATAGACAAGATGAACACACGTTTTTTTGGAATTAATTTTCCCTGATCTCCCATTTGCTCCCTGCATTCGACACTTTACATTACGTACACTTATACACATCTTTTGTAGATTTATAATAAATTTTAACTCCACACATTTATTTTCATTTCTTGATTCTTAAGTGTGGGTTAATTTTTGATTTAGTAGAGTTTCGTGAGCGGGCATTACATCGATTGCAGTCTCGCCTTGTGAGATCGTACGACCCTTAAATTTCCATTCAACAATATGTTCATACTTAGTTCTTCAAGTCAAAACATCCCTCCTCAGGTTTCTGCACAATACAGTCGGTGGGTCCTTTAGGACACTGATACATATCCTCTTATGGTAGGTTAATTTAGTTATCACACTTTTATTTCATGGATTGTATGCGGTATTGACTCGTTTTCAGATCTCACGCTATGACTCCTAGGCATTTAGTACCTTGGGGTTGGGGGCCTCCATAGGCATGCATTGAGGTGCGAGCATTCTAACTAAGTTCTCAACACTCCATATGTTTCACTAGTCATTTGATATCATACAGTCTCACGCCATGACTTCAAAGTACTTAGTACTTTTAGGGTTGGGGTGCCTCTGTAGGCACGCATTTGGAGTACATGCATCCTACCTAAGTTCCCAACACTCCAACTTGCATATACAAACTGTATGCATAGTTATACCTGCATGCATAATTTAGTACCTATACTTACGGGATCCTTAAGTACTTAGGGTGTATATTCACATTTTCGCTCCATGCCTCCTAAACTCATGAAATCATCACACTCAACTAGGTTATACTCCTATTATTTAGATTAATTATCTCCTCTCAATCCTGAGTACTAGGCTAACTCATGAAGCTATCATGGTGTACACTGTTAAATGAATATCACAGTGTACAAGTGTATTCCAACTATTCATATTACGCCTAAGGAAGGACTTTTACCGATCTAATCAAATGTGGGATTTGTCATCTCCTAATCCTAAGAAGTTTCTAATGACCAATTCGAGGCAAATCTGCTATAGTTATCTGAAATCGTGATTTTCCGTGTGTTAAGAAGTGATTTTTAATGTCATTGTGTGCACATGTGAAAACCAAGAGATTTCAAAAAAAAATATTCAACTACAAGCCATGATATATTAAGTAATGTATAGAGTAAGTAGAGGATCGATCCACGGGAACTGGACATTTTACATTAATTTTTATTCTATTTACACAAGCATTTTTTACTTTATTAAATAAAATTAAACCTATTTTTTATTTATAGGAATCTAAAATGTATTAAAACCTATGCAATAAGATTCTAGACATCATTAAGATCACATGAATTTTCTCAGAATTTTCGGATTTTTTGCTATTTTTGGTGAGTTTTTGAATTGCCAGGGGCATGTGTGATATTTTCAAGTGAAATTTACAAAATAAAAAAATCTTAATGGAAAAATTACTAAGAAATAAAAATTAACTTTAAGAAATTACATAAAGGTCCTTTAGGGGTAGAAATGAAAATAACAGAACTTGAATATAAAAGAGTGCAAATATTACGAAATATAAAATTTGAAATTGGAAAAAATTATAGAGAAAGAACAAAAAATTATAAAATCACATTACGGTCCAAAATAAAAATATAGAAAATGGAAATTGCAAAGGGATCCATATATCCCTTTCTTCTTCCTCGACGAAAATGGATGTGGTCATGCTTGTCCATGTCGGCGAAGCACGACGACATGGTGTCAGTGCGGTAAGCGGCGTGACGAAGGATCGGAGATGGCGTGGTTGAGGGAGGTCGGAGGGCAAAGCTGTGAGCTCATCCTTGATGGGTGTTGGGTGTTGGGTTTCGTTAGCGGATGCGATTTTGTTCCTCTCATCGATGGATCTCGGTGACGTGCGAGGAGATGTGATGATATGGAGGCTAGAAGGGCGAGGGTGACGGTCTGTGGTGGAGGGGGAGAGATTGGGTCTTGGAGCTCGGAGGTGGGGGAGCGACTCCACTCAGTGATGGGTTCTTGGGTTGGCAGAGGTGGACTTCTTCCATTCGAGTTCCTCCTCCCTCACTTTTATAGCCAATCAAGGGAGGGGAAGAGGTGGTCGTTGGAGGATATGGAGTGCCAGACGATTGGCGTTGGGCCGGAGGCCTACCACCCCGACGGTTAGAGGAGATGAAGGGGAAAGGATGACACCGGGTTTAGATGAAGGAAGAAGATGGGGGAGGGGGGTTGACATCAACGTCGTTTTTTAAATGTTGACGTCAGGCTGACGTCGGCAATTTTGTCGTGTAGTGATTTTTTTTGCAAATGAAAAGGGAGGATGATTAGAAAGCCCCCTTATGCCTCTTCTAAAGTAGACCTAAAAAAATAAAAATATTATCAATATGGGTTTCAAGACCATATTTATTGGAAATTTTCATTTTTTATTCTCTTTTTCACTTTTTACATTTATTTTGCAAGAATTATTATGCAATTTTTATATGATTTTGAATGCAATAAATATGAAAATTATGAAATGAGAATTATATATTAAATCAAGAAAAACACAATGGATTGCACATGATTTTTGTTAAAAAGGTATAAAAACATGATAAACAATAATTCATCATAATCCCATACTTAACTTTTACTAGTCCCGAGCAAAACAATTTTATGTAAAGAGAAATAGAGAATGATCTAGAGAAGGTGCACATAGGGTTTACAAAGAACACACCCACAAAGTCCTGATATTTTCAAGCCAAGCTTGAATAAATATCCAACATAGACTGAGTCGCCCTTTAGATTAGTAATATTTCGGACTCTCTTTGGATTCGAGTATTCAATTCGACAGCCCTCGAGTTTTATCAATTTTAATCGATTCCACCTTTGGTCACGTCAGATCACCCTGATCAATAAATATTTTTTTAATCTTAAGTTGATTTTTGAAATGTTTGTGAAGGTTATATCTCTTCCCAATTTGCAAGACAAGTATACCGTACAATCTTAAGTAAGGCATTAAGAGATTCACAAAAATTAAAGCCCCTATTCTCTCTAAGTCTAGTCTTATTCTCATTTTACCTGAATCTGTCAGCAAAAGAGGATGGATGAAAATTCTAGAGAACTTGGATTTTTTTTGGATTTTTCATAGACCATTTCCGTCCATTGCTCTCATTTTTTTCTTTTTACAGAGTACAATCCTGGGCCTCTTTGTCCTCTTTTAAACTAGTAGCAACATTGGTTTGCTACTTGGCTTATTTGATAGAGTTGGGCAATTTGAGTAAAATTTTCTTTGGTAGATCTTTGCTTTGCATTTGTATTTTTGGGCATAGGCATCCCTTATTGTGCCTTCTTTTTAATAAGATTTTGTGGCATTGGATATCAAGAATGTACATGATAAAATGTAAGTTTCACATACATGTATAAAGAAAGTTTGTTGACATACCCAAACTTATAGAAATAAGTGGTTACTGAACTTAGACCATTGAATTTTGCTTAACCCGATATTCAAAATCACTCCTTTTCCTTTCTAGAGATTGAAACAATCCCTTGCACAAGAAAACTAAGCTAAAATAGTGTGTAAGGTGCGGATTGTTCAATAATGAATAAAGAGTAAAAGAGTGTTATAGTTGTCAAGATGATATCTTGAGATACATATTTTGGTTAGTGCATAAAATTAGTGGATCTTGAGGAATTAAGTCTAAAACAAACCCGAAGAACCCGAATACTCAAGTATAATGAAATCCTTTGAAATTAAGTGGATTAAGATCCTCTTAGTTTAAGTCTGAAACTTGTAAAAACCAAACTTGAGATCCTGAAAAGTTAGGAGAAATTAGGGGGAAATATTTTTTAAAGTTTTAAAAAAAATTGCTTTTGTTTTTTAACAAAACGTTTTTTTGGATTTTTTGCAAATTTTTATGTGATTTTGGGTATATGCAAAATATATTTAAAAAATGCAAAAATGATGCAATGTTTTGTTGAAAATGTTTAAAAAAATGAAATTTTTGTGATTTTTTTGAAAAAGTAATGCAATGATTTTTTTTATTTTTAAAGAAATGTAAAAAAAACAGAATGCATGAAATGTGCCCCCTCATGCTTAGAAGGAACCACGCCCACATGGTGATAAAATTGTGGGAACTAGATGTGAGACAACACGGATGGAGAGAATGCAAGATGCAAGTGATTAAAGATGCTTTTTTTCATTATTTTTATTTGATTTTGCTTTTTTGTGAGGTTTCTCTCATACTTATGTTGAACTACAATTATGAGAATTGAAGTATAAAAAAAATACAAGCTAGAGAAAATACATGAAAGATAATTGTGGGGTTTGTCCCACGATATTTGCTGGTTTTAACGCACCCACTTGGGCTCCAGGGTTAGGAATGTCATGTGTCTCGAGTATGCGCAACATTCATGTTTAGAAAACCTCGATGATGTATAAAGCTTGGCTCAAGGGATTCAGAGGTGGTGAAGCCAATCGTGTGAAGCTCGGAGTGGGTGGTTGGTACCAGTAGGATGAACTACAAATGAGTGATTGGTTCAATCGGTATAATGAATGACATAGATGATTCGAGTGAAGTTATGAGTGAAAAGGTGGCAGAGTTGGTTTTAATAATAATGTCTCTAATCAGTAGGTGGGTTCAACATGGTCTAGAGTTACAAATTTAGTGTTCATCACATAAAATTGATTGTCCATGAAATTCTTCTTTTTTAACACAACAAATGATTCTTTGATATTTCCACCCACAGTATCAACATTTTCTACCTCGACGGTCTCCTTGGTGTCACAAAGGTCAAAATTTGATCATGTCCTTGGACTATTTTCGTGAAATGTGTGTTAACTTGAAAGTCTAAGGGTCGGGAGGGTGGGTTCATGTATACTTGGATTTAAAAACTGCCCATGCTCATTGTGAGTATGTGAATCGTCCATGTCATTTGAAGCAACTATTTCTTTTCCTGGTGCCTCAATTTCAATCGACCAGGAAGATGGTTCCTGACATGTCAAAATCAATGTGGTAGTTGGCCGTTCATCCTTAATTTCTTGAGGATTTCTTCATTTTCAACCCAAAAATATCAAGATAAAATGAGTCATCTTGATCGAAACTCATGAAATATCAGGGGATGAACTTAGAGAGTGAAAATGCCAATTGAGATTGGTCATCTTCACTAGAGGTTGTAGGATTGGAGTGGGAGATTATGCCATTGTCCCTGAGAGAGTCATCAGGGAGGATTTCCGTAATCTGGTCGGGGGTGAGAGGCAGCACAGGTTATGGTAACTCAATCTCAATTTCCCTCTCTTGCTCACTATTATCATCATGATCATAATCAAATTTAGATTCATTATCATATTCATCTTTATGTTCATTGTCTTTCTCATTTCTTCCTCAAATTTAGAATTGTACTCAGATTCATTTTCAACCTCATCATCAGATTCAATCAAATATTCATTATCATCATCATCCTTAGAGTCGGATTTAATATCTTCTTGAGGATGAGAACATGTGCTTGATATTAAAAAAGGTTACTTAATTCATATAATTCAATCACACTAGGGTCCAATAGATATGAGGAGAGCATTGGAGTTTTACAAAAATCACAAGATTCGTAATCTTTATAAGTTGATTCCTCATTTGTTCCATCTTCCATTTCAATCCTAAGATTAACCTCTTGCATCAATTATTTCATGTCATTTAGGATCATTATCATATAAACCTTCATTATTTAAATTATTGTTTGTGATCAAAGGTTCATGTTCGACCCGTTATTCAATACGAATCTCCAATAAAATTAAGTCCAAACATTGTGGCAAAAGGCATCATCTTGGTTACATAAAAATCATTTGGCTCGGAATCATGTTGAGCTAGAGGCTGGAAGAACTAGTATCCGCAATTATTCCTCAAAAAATATTCATTAAGATTCTCAGTTTGATGTCGTTCTCGAAAAATTTGGGTTTGTTCTATCTCATTTTTCATCCAAAATATCCTCATTTTATCTTCGAATGTTTTCTTCATACTCAAATTGATATGCGATTGTGTTTTTCAATTCATCCCAAGATGAGTCAAGATTGAGAATTCTCTAGTTAGAAATCCACCTATTCTCAACCATCGAATCTGAAACCATGAGTGGATTGACTAATAGATGCTCACGAATTTCAGTGAATTGGCAAGTATTATCCTCGTGTTGTCTTTTAATATCCATATCAAAGGTTTTCGTTAAATCCAAGAGGGTATTAAAGACATTAGAAATTATCTCCTCAACTTGGTTGGCAAGAGGTTGAGGTGTAGAAGGGGTGAAATAAGTTAATGGTGTAGATCCATATAAAGATTTGGATGGGTCATATAACCCCGAGTTGTAAAATTCAACACTTGATATGAGAATGGTTGGAATTGTGGAGGGTCTTGAATTTGTCAGTACTCAAGTGGGTCAGGTCAACTTCCCCGAGTGGGGTTGGGTTGTATCTCGGAATTTGGTTGTGAACCTATGTGGTTTAGGTAATTTCCCTCATAAGATGATTGATACAGTGAAGAGTAGTCTAGATATTACGGTACAAAATTGGTAGTTGACATGCTCTTCATGTAGGCATAGATTCATTCTCTAGGAGTCATTTTTGGAGAGGCAATACAATGCAAACACAAAGCACAAAACAAAATCGATTCACCAACACACATGAGTTACCGCTAATGCTGTTATCTTCTCAAGTTTTCATTTTTTATTAGTAGTATAAGGCAAGCACACTGGTAGTCTAGATGGACTTATTTATGAAATAATGGCTGGCCCAAATTTTTATGGCTAGTTGCATATACTTTCTAGTATGGGTGTAAGTACGGATCATAAAATGGCTACCTGTATTACTTGAGGATGGTGCATTACCCGTTGTCCTTAAACCATCCAATCTGCTAAGGGAGACCATAGTTCCCTCCCTGAGAAGTAGCTAGTCGTTTTAAAATTCGGTAGTAAAAAATTTCGCAAGGATTTCATCTCTGATCTAGGATTGAGTTTGTGCATGTGATATTGTGTTCAATGCGCAACAAACAAACACTTTAGATTACTTTCGTTTGAGCCACGTGGTGACTTTTCGGAACTTATCTTTTTAGGTGAGCAACTCAATTATGATGATGTTTAATTTGTGAGCATAGGGAGAGAGTTATCATATATTGATGCAGAAAGAAGTTAATATTATGATTTTCAGAAAAGTTTTAAATACACACACAAATGCAAGCACATAATATGACCAAGTGATTGAAATGATTTTACAATGTGCAGCATGCTCGATCTAGAATTTAAGGTAGAGATAATAAGAGAGAACAAGAGAGCGCGAGATAGGTCCACTCCTTTATTGAATTTTTTACCTGAAATGAAAGAGAAATGAAATTGGTTTGAAAAATTAAAATAAAAATATCAAAATACTAATAAACCGTGTAAAGTTGCCGAGTCCTCGACAACAATGCCAAAATGAAACTGTGATTTTCCATGTGTTAAGAAGTGATTTTTAATGTCGTTGTATGCACACATGAAAACTAAGAGATTTCAAATAAAATCTTTTCAACTACAAGCCAATATATATCAAATTTTGTATAGGGCAAGTAGAGGATCGATCCACAAGGACTTGATCATTTTACGCAAATTTTTATTCTATTTACACATGCATTTTGACTTTATTAATTCAAATTATATCTTATTTTCTTTTTATTTTTGGCCACTTAAAAAGTATTCTAACCTATGTAATAAGATTCTGGATCATTAAGATCATGTGAGAATTTTCTGGGATTTTTCTCTGATTCTTTGATATTTTTGTGAGTTTTTGAATTGCTAGGGGCATGAATGAGATTTTCCAAGAAATCTAGAAACTAGAATGCAAATTAAATTAAAATTAATGGCAAATATGCAATAAAAAATATTTACTTGATAGAAGTAAAATTTACTCAAATAAAAATTACTTAATGAGTAATTTTCTAGGAAAGAAATAAACTTCAAGAAATTGCAAAAGGCCCTTTAGAGGACTGAATTGTAAATAATAGAAATTGAATATAAAATAATGCAAATTTTACATAATATAAAATTTGAGTTTGGAATTTTTTTAGAGAATAAATAAAAGTTTTATAAAATTACATTAAGATCCAAAACAAAAAGCTGTAGAAAATGGAAATTGCAAAGGGGTCCTTGGACCCCTTTCTTCTTCCTGGATGGTGATGGATGTTGTCGTACTTGTCCACGTTGACGGAGCACGATGGTGAGGTGTCAGACCTATCAGTGCAACGAGGGATGCATCGGAGGAGCAGAGATGGCAGGGTCAAGGGAGGTCCTAGGGTGGAGCTGCGAGCTCCCCCTTGATGAGTGTTGGGTGTTGGGTTCCGTTGGCAGATGCGGGTTTGTTCCTCCCATCGATGGAACTCAGTGTCACACGAGGAGGTATGACGATCTGGAGGATAGAAGGATGGGGGTGGCAACCTGTGGTGGAGTAGGGAGAGATTGGGTCTTGGAGCTCAGAGGTGGAGAAGCGGCTCCACCTCAGCGATGGGCTCTTGGGTTGGCGGAGACATCCTTATTCCATTCAAGCTCCTCCTCCATCACTTTTATAGCCGATCGAGGGAGGGGAGGAGATGGTCGTTGGAGGAGATGGAGAAACGAGCAATTGATGTTGGGCTGGAGGCCAACCGCCCTAGCGGTTGGAGGAAAAGAAGGGGAGGGGACGATGTAGGGTTCAACTAGAGGAAGAAGAAGGGGGAGGGGCTGATGTCATGCTGGCATCAACCCTTTTTTGAAATGATGATGTCAACTATTTTATCATGTAGCGATTTTTTTGCAAATGAAGATGGAAGAGGATTAGAGAGCTCCCTTGGACTTATTCTAAAGCAGATATGAAAAAATTAAAAATATTATCAGAAACTCTAATATGGGCTTGGAACCCATACTTATTGGAATATTATATATTTCTCCTTTTTAAGATTTATTTTGCAAAAATTATTACACAACTTTTAGATGATTTTGATTGCAATGAATATGAAGATTATGAAATGAGAATTATATATTAAATCAAGAAAAATGCAATGGATTGCCTGTGATTTTTGCTAAAAAGGGTATAAAAACATGATCAATCACTGATTCATTACTATCCACACATCACAGGAAAGCTATATTCATGAATAAAGTGAAAAAACTCTACGGAAAGCTTTGTTTATGGAGGCACATGTTTATTAGGAGTCTAAATCCACATCACAACATCAATATATGGTTCAGATTCATCTATGTACTCATATTTGGATATTGATAAACCATAAGGGGTCTTTGTTTTGCTCAACAAACTTGCATCAATTCACATGTGATATTCTTTAATAGTTTCCAATGGGACCCAAATTTATCATATAATTGCTTACTAATAGTGTTTTTTATTAATTAATTATGTCTCGTGATATCCTATACATTTCTATCATAGTTTCATCTCATTTTCTACTTTCAAAACGCCATTGTCTCCTACCAGATCAGTACTCTGATCGATCATGTATTTTTGTTGATCTATAAGTATCGATCTATCATGCATTCTAGTTGGTCTATAAGTACTTATCTGTCATGCATTCTAGTTGATCTATAAGTACTGATCAGTCATGCACGTTCATTGATCAAGCATTGTACTAATAGTGAGCTGCTGCTCCGATTTTGATGTCAAATTTTCTTCTCCAAATCCAAACACATGTATAAGTAGAGAATGTCATGTGGGTGAATATAACATAAAAATCAAAATTTTCTACCCAACATATCTCTCATAAATTGTGAAATAAGCCGATGATAAGTGATGAAATCCGACTTTTTATACGAGGTTCCGAATAATCCGAATATCAGATCGACATGAAAACTATGAATACGTGATGTACGGAAGATGTGGGATCCAACAACAAGGCGGAAGTCAAATTCCGTACCTTCGAGGGCGTTCCCTCGGATTTCTCCTCCCGCCCGAGAACTATGGTTCCATGGCGCTTTGCACAAATGTGCACCTCCGCGGTGATGACCTCATTGCCTTGTTTACGATAGTGTACTTGGATCATCGATCAAACACCTGAAACGTTGGCAGTGGTGGAGCTTCGGAGAATGTTGGAGCGGAGATCCAACAAGCTTCTGGGGCGGAGCTCCAATGATGAGCTTTGACGTAATGATCCTAAGTTGATCGGCCACTTAATATTTATAAGCTCGAGTTAATGGCTCAAAAGCCTTAAACGGTCTTTTATTTCACGTGTAACTTTCGCATACGTTGTATGTTTTTAACGTTCTTGGGCTCGTTGAAAAAGTCTCGATAGTACTACATGATGGATGCTTATTTGTTCATTTTGGATGCTGGATTATGTTAAAAATTGATTTTTAGTGTTTCTAATAATTCAAGGTTTCAGAGTCAATCAAGGGTAATCAATCAGTCAAGATGATCGATCATAAGTCCAACAACCGATTTTGTGAAATTGATGATTCTGGCTAAGTTTGCTTGCTGATCAAGAATATGCAAAAACTATAGGACTTTTTTTCAGTATAAAATAAAAAGTATGTAATATGTCACAGCAATTATCCAAGTCCTTAAATCTTGAGCTTTTGGAATTGAGTCCTTCTTTGATTTTTTCTGTAATTTGATTCTGAACCTTGAACCTTCAAGTCATGTCTTTCAAAGTTGCTTTAGGCTTTGAGTAGGCTTCATATTTTTTCGACACTTTTCATCATTGAGATTCTAGCTGAAAATTTAATCACACTACGAAATAAATATACGACAAAATCATTAGTAAAATCTAAGTCACTAACACTCTTATTCTCACCAATCCCTCTAATGCTTTGGATTTTCACAATGTGCACTCATGCATTGAAGGAGGGTATGGGTGTCATACTAATGTAGCGTCATCAAGACATTTACATACAAATCATGTCAGTTGAAGAATCATGAACAGAACTACACCACACATTATTTTGAGTTAGTATCCATAATCTTCACATTGAAGATATGGGGTATTATGATATGGTGTCACATTCATGATTTTTGCATATTACAAGAGACTCAAATACATATTTGACCAGCACAAGCTTAACATGAGGTAACATTAATGGATAGAATTGCTAAACGACTATGATATTACGATCTCTTATCATCTAGATAAGGAAAATATTCTCGCAGATGCATTGCGTAGAAGAATGTGTACAATGGGTACCGTAGAATGGATAATGATTTAGGATGTGCTCACAACACACAGTGAGTGGCACTTATTTCACAACATCCTAGACGCGTGGATGTACTATCCAAGTATAGTGGATTGTGAGATAAGATCGTGCATATCAACAGATTGATCAGAAATTACAAGACTTTATTGCATCACTATTTGAAAGAGAATCTCCTTGGATATAAAGCATGTAAGTCCATCGTGTAGAAGGGAGACAATGTTTATGTCCCCGATGATGAGGAACTGAGGAGAGACGTCATAGACAAGGCACACATTTCTAGATTATCGATATATCCAGAAAGTAAAAAAGATGTACAAAGACATCTGTCAACACTTATGATGGGGAGGGTTGAAGAGAGATGCTACACAACATGTTAGTCGTTGTTTGACCTGTCAAGTAGTGAAGGTAGAGCAATAGAGCCCCCCTATCTTGTTATAGTCACTTACTATCGTAATATGGAAATGGGAGAGCGTCTCCATGGATTTTGTGACATCCTTACCTCCCACTATGGGTGTATATATGCTATTTGGGTTATTGTGGATCGATTGGTCAAGTCTGCACTTTTCATTCCTTCATCATGACTTGCACATTGGCAGATCTAGCTAAGTTATATATCCAGCATGTCATTCATCTGCACTGGATTCCCAAAGATGTTGTGTCTGACAGAGACTCCCATTTTGCCTCACATTATTGAGAAGAGTTCATGAAAGACATAAAGTTTGAACAATGTCTTTGTTCATCTTACCATCTGCAGATGGATGGACAACCGAAAAGGACAATTTAGACACTTGAGTACCTACTTCGAGCATGTGTCATTGAGTGATAAGGATCCTGGAAGGATAACCTTGGGTGGAATTCACTTATAACAAACATTATCATGCTACCATTGACATGGTTCCTTCTGATGTCCTATATGGATGAAGATGCACTACTCCATTGTATAGGTAACAGAGATCTTTATCCCACATACATCATTGAGGATACCATAAGAGCTGTAGAAACAATTAGGATGAAATTACTGATCGAGCAGAGCCATCAGAAGAACTACGTCGATTAGAGAGCTATCTCGAATTTAAGGTCGGAGAATTCATGTTCCAAAAATATCTTTAATGAATGCTATTAAAAGATCCGGTGTCAAAGGAAAGTTGAAATCATGGTTCTTTGGTCTTTTAAAGATTTTGGTCGTTATTAGGAAGGTGGCATACCGAGTATCCCTTCTGCTGCATTTGTCAAGTGCATGATGTGTTCCACATGTCAAACTTACGAAAGTATATCTAACATCCTCAACACATGATCAATAATGAGGACATTGTGGTCAAGCCAAACCTATCTTTCCCTAAGATACCTATGAAAATTTTAAACTGTGCGGTTAAGAAACTGCAGAAAAATGACATCCCATTGGTCAAGGTTTCATGGTAGAATTAGAATATTGAAGAGTCCACATGGGAGTCCTAGGCGTATATGCGATAGAAATACCCCTATCTTTTGAAGGTATGATTACGAAATCCTAGTTCAAATTTCCTCAAGATTTTTTGTCCTTTCTCTCTCTTTAAAAATTTATGCCTTGATCTATATATTTATTGAACTTACACGTTAGAATGTACCTCTCGAGGATAAGACTTCTTTTAAGAAATTTATAATTTAAAATCCCATTTTTTTCATTTTAAATAGTATTTTCGACAATAAAAAATATAGATGACTACACCATTTTCTAGAGCTCATCGAACCCTTTCCAATGAGCCCAAGAACATCTCCTTTGCTATGGGAAAAGTCAGCCAGTTTGTAGAGTAGCTGAGATAGGAACACATTGATGCAGTTCTTATTGATTCTAGGGTATATGAAGCCTCTCCAGGTACTGGATTATTGTTTAGCAGAGGGACATCCCTTACCATCACACCATATACAGATAACGACTATGGAGAATGCCTAAGGATATGAAATTTATCTTCGAATTTGTAGAGTTCCTATGGAGCTATTTGATGTCATGGAAGAGCAAGAAGTAGACCTTTTTTTACCAGATCTAGTGTTGAGCCAAAATATAGAGCCATGGTGCAGGGAGCATTGAGATGATGTGGGTCAGATCTGTTCTAACTGACCTAGCTATTGATGTGCCTCTTCTTATACAGCTACAATGCAACGACCAAGCTGTTATTTTCATTGCCAACAACAATGCCTTCCATTAGATGACCAAGCAGCACATTGAGGTAGATTGTCATTAAACACGTGACCTGATTCAGAAGAGTTTTATCTCTACTTCCCAAGTCAGCACGAGGGAACAAACAATCGGTATTTTCATTAAGGCTCTGGGTGAGATGACCATTTCAGAGATGTTGATCTAAGTTGAGATTAACATGGTTGGCATCTATGATCCTTCTTGCAGGGGATGTTGAGAGAAATATTTATCTTTCCACATTTCTATGTATTTTCTATTTCTTTTATCTCTAATATGTAATTTGTCTACTAAGGTTTCTTCTCTATATATAGGAGTGCCTTTGGGCTTGAGCCTCATGAATAAACAAGCTATTATTATCTTTCCACAATGTACACAATATATTTACACAAGAAAAAGATTTAGTGTGAAAGTATTTATTTTTGTACATAAAAAATAATAGTTCTGACTTTGTGTCAGATATGTGTGTGTGTTTTCTTCCACTCTCTCTATTTTATTTAGTTTAAAAAATATATTTTTATTCTCTTTTTTGAGTTTTATAGTGTTAAAACATGATTTTTAATTTCATATGCATGAATGGTAAGAATGCCTAATAGGTATGCAAATGCATGTTTTTCATATGGTTTCTAGCTTAATTTTCAAATGTTAGGTGTATGAAGTGTGGTTTAATCATTTCGCAAACTTTGTCATCTTTACTTCATGCTTAGCCTTTGTGATGCAGGGAGCGATGGGAGTGGATATACCTTCCTTTTGATGTTGAACTTTTTTTTATGATTTCTCATAAAGAAAAATCACGACCATCCAAATCATCTCCCTCAACTTCAACCATGCATGTATTAAAAGGTGGCAATGAATCCATATCGTCAAATTGTGATAGAATGCCCACGTTTTTTGCTGTCCCTTATGTTGGACGAAGGATCCCATTGCTTTGTTGAAGATTTAATTTTTTGTTGGTCAAATAAATAAGGGATTTTATCAGTTGTGCCCCTCCGAGATATCGCAATATCAGTTATGCCCCTATCTTTTTGGTAATATCAGTTGTGCCCCCGACTTCTTGCCAATATTTCACTTGTGCCCCTCAGAGGGGCATAACTGATAAAAGATTTTTATCAGTTATGCCCCTCTGAGGGGCACAAGTGAAATATTGGCAAGAAGTCGGGGGCACAACTGATATTACCAAAAAGATAGGGGCATAACTGATATTGCGATATCTCGGAGGGGCACAACTGATAAAAACCCAATAAATAATCCCTATCTATCACATAAGTTTAACAGATGGATACAAATTGTGAATCATGGCAACATTTCATAGTGGGAAATTCATTGAAAAACACCATTTTTTACATTGGTCATATATAGATAGATCTACACAAATGTAGGGAGAACATTCTTAGGGTTTGTTCAGCCGGTGGAATTTTGGACAAATTTTGAGCTACCCCCATTTTTTGCAAGAGTTTCCCTAGATTTTTCACAAACCCTTCTTTTGCTAACTGCAGGACCCATCACCCACCCATCTCTTTCTCCCAACCCCACAACCCTTCCCTCTAATTTGATATATTCAATCCACAATCTTTCCATTCTTTCTCTTTCTTTTATTCAATCTAAACAAATCAAAATTATAATATGCCATCTTATCATATAAATTACGAAATAGTCAATATCTAATAAAAATTTCAAATTCAAATAAAACCGTATCATAACAAAATCTCCTACCATTCAAACACCAAAACAAACAAAAGAACTATCCACCACTAAATAACCCTTCCAAACAAGAGTTATCTTTCACGAGATAACTCTGTAACCAACCAAATGACCACCTAATAAAACATTAAACACAAATAAAGACCTCCCGTTTTGACAACAATCACCCCCACCAACCACAGCTACCATTCCCCCCGACCTACCACCGATCCCGCCCGCCAGAAGACCCCATGGCATCAGCAAACCCACGCTCTTGGTTTCTTCCAAGTAGGAGACTGGTCAGGCACGACACCAAACTCTCCACATGCCTCTACTTACCGTCTTCTTCTGCTCTTAAGTCCCGTTTAGAGAGCAAAAAAGATCACAGCACCGCCAGCTTCCCCCCCTTCTTGCTACAGACATAGTACGCCAAACAAGCAGCGAGCTCTAGATGGCACACAACCACACAGTCCCCAAGGAAGTACGTTTAGCAGTCCAGTTGACTCCCTGGTTAAATGGATGCAGGTCTGTTATCGTCATCTGTGACTTTGCAGGAGGAGGTGGTGCTTTCAGAGGAGAAGGGCCACGTGAGGGTCCTCACCCTCAACCGTCCACGACAGTTGAACTGCATCTCCTCTAAAGTGGTATCTGCACGGGACTCAATCATCGAGGCATTGGAGAATCTGCAATTTTTCTTTCATCTCAAAGTGTGTGTGTATATGTCTGCTGCTTCTTGTTGGTTAGGTTTCCCTGCTTGCGGAGTTCCTGGAAAGATGGGAGAGAGATGGTGATGCCCAGCTCGTCATAATCAAGGTTGATTGCTCTTTTTCTTTGTTCTTTCCGTCTGAGATCAGATTTTGAAACCTTGGTCTGTTCCCTTCGTATGAGTCGATGTTAGGGTTAGTAATTGTACAGAGTCGACTAATTGATTGGTTGCTTGAATCTGTGAAGGACTTTAGGATGCGCAGGTGATCTACGCTACATTTTCTCTAATGGAAGAACGGCGTGTGTGAGATATAATATATTTAGATCCCGGCTAAAAATTGTAGGTTCAAGTCCAATAGGTTCTGGACAATATTGGGGATCAAACTGTTGAGAGCAAACATAGTGATTCCATTAATGTAGAAAAACAAAGAAGAGCAACACACGCAAAACCCTAGGGGTGCGTTTGGTTCGTGGGTTATTCAGGGGTGGATAACCCAGTTTTGTGTTTGTGTGTTTGGTTGGGGTTAAGGGTTGGAAGGGTTTGTGTGATGTGATTGTATTGAAATTTGAAAAAGTTGGTAGTTATTATGGTATGATTGTATTGAAATTTGAAAAAGTGGGTGGTTGTTGTGATGTGATTGTATTGAAGTTTGGAATAGTGAGTAGAAGTTGAGTATTTTATGATTTTTAGATGATATGATGGTATAATATATATTTTTTTGGTTGGAAAGAGAGTGGACCCCACTAGTGGGTTGGGAATATGGGTTTTGGGGGGTAACCCACCCAAAGTGGGGGTAAGCCCCCAACCAAACGCACCCCTAGGTGTTCTTTCCAGTCCCACATCTTACCTCAACACGTGTCCATGCACACAAACATATGTATGTACATGTGCACACATGTGTAGGATGTATTCATAATTGGATCCTTAATTATATTTTAATTATGTCACCTTGATCTATTCAGAAAAATGTGTCAAACCCCGAAAGGGCCATGGTTGTTTAAACCGTAGTCCACACACAATAGAGTCTAAGGTCAGTTTTGCTCACTTGTACTATGATTTAGAGCTAGGTTAGTATACTTCGTCTTGCAGTTTCCAGGACTGCGGCTGTACGAAGTGCATATGTAGCTGTATATGGCTATGCGGTAGGTGGGCTGCACCGCTTTCTCTAAATGGAACATTATGCTGTCTTAGGCCACATACTCGGTCTGCATAGTTGCATACTTCATATATTCAGTCCACATTCTAGATAAACACTTATACTTTAAGATTTACCCATCCTGAAAACTTATTTGTCGTACTTATTACTAGTAAATTGTACGACTTGTATTGATGGGATTAATGCTTATTGTGAAGAAAAGAAACAAATGAGATGTTTATTCTATAGGACTAGGGTCTCTTAAAACCCTAGAGAGTACAAGAGAAAAAAAATACACTCGAAGGGTTAAGAGTTACGGAACCCGAATGGTTATGAACATAAATGTAAATATAATAGCTCTAACACTCCCCCTCAAGTTAGAGCATATATGTCGATCATGCCCAACTTGGATACTAAGTACATGAGGTGCTTCCTTGGAAGAGCCTTTGTGAGGATGTCTGCAAGTTGAAGTTCAATGGAGACGTGTTGTGGAGTGCTGATTCATCCTCCTCGTGCTGCATCACAAATGAAATAACAATCAACTTCATTGTGTTTTGTACGCTCATGGAAAACTGGATTGATGGCGATGTATGTGGCGGACTTGTTGTCACAGTATAAGGGTACATGAGTGGAGACTGACATACCAAGTTCTGTTAGGAAAAAGACAAGCCATGTGATCCCATAGGTGGCCTGGGCCATTGCCTTGTATTCTTCTTCCGTACTGGATCTAGAGATCACTGTCTACTTCTTGCTTCGCCAAGTGACAATGTTATCCCCAACAAACATGATATATCCTGTAGTGGATCAACGATCTTCAGGAGAAATAGCATAGTTAGAATATGTATAGGCGGAGATATTAATATGCCCATTCACCTTGTAGAGATATTTCTAGTATTTATATACTCGTGTATTATATTTATTTTTATTGTTCCACCTTATGTAATTTATCCATAAGCTTCCTCTATATAAGAGAGCCTAGGGTTCCCTGGAATAAACAAGTTCTTCATTTCCACCAACATGGTATCAGAGCCTCCTAAGCCCTAGCCGCCCCTCTTCTTCGTCGCCGCCCCTCCTCTCCTCGCCGCCCCTCTCCTTCGACGCCCCCCCACCACCTTCGTGCGCGGCACCTCATCCCGCCGCCACCTCCAACTCGACGCCGACCTCGTCTCCTTCTCTTCATGGGTTTGATTGCATAAGTCTACATATGCACTCAAGTCCCTACATGTTTATGTAGACAGTTCTTCATTGGTCTACAAACCCCAGTTCTTCCTCTCCGGCAACAATGTCAGAAAACAAAGTCGATATGCCCTCCATTGGCGCCTTCAAAGGTCCAACGCAATAGTCAAGATGGATTGGACGAATTACGAGCTCTGAGCAATGCAGTTCATGAGTCTCATGAAGTCCAACGGTAAGAAGCACATCCTTACCGAAGATGAGCCAGCAGTGAAGGCGGGGATTTACGCCTCATGGGAGTCTGATGATTCGTGTGCCAAGGTCTGGCTTGTTGGCACTCTGACGATGTAGATTGCCAATAATGTCCTCCATCAGCCCATGGCTAAGGCCATGTGGGATATTCTTGCCGCGACGTACTCGCAGATGAGAAACGAGACCAAGATCCTCCAACTTCAGCATGATATATTTACGGTCAAGCAGAATGGACGGGCATTGCATTCGTTGTATACATCCCTACGAGGGATGTTTGAGAAGCTTTACAGTATCATTCCCCTGACGGCGACCCCTGAGCAGCAGAAGACGTTCTGGAATGCTACAATGGTGGGGGTCTTACTAGCAGCACTAGATCCGGGGTATGATGTGGCTCGCTCGTAGATACTGGCGGATGCTACTATTCCTCCAGTGGAGGAAGTGTACCGACGGCTCATCAGAATCACGGTTCCTTCTACATCCACTACGCCGTCTCCTTCAGCGATGACAGCTTCCAGAGGCAGAGGTGCATCTTCCTCTTTTCGTGGTCGTGGACCTCGTGGTCGAGGTGGCCGATTCCGTCAGCCATGCACCTTCTGTCATCGCCTGGGTCATGCGGATGATACATGCTATTCTAAGCATAATTTTCCAGCATCTGCCCGTGTAGCTGAGCACGTTGTGCCTACACCGACATCCATGTCAGATCAACGGTTTGAGGATCTTGTCGCCAGGCTACGAGATATCATGCCTCCTGCCACTACTAACTCGCCAGGAGGTCACTCTGAGTCTCTGACATAGCAGCTTCAGCCTCTGCCAGCACGTCAGCCACAACTAGCACATCAGGTAGCGTTTATGCCTTTACGTCCTGTCACAGTTCTGATGTTTCGGATTGGATCATGGACTCGGGTACGACACATCATCTCTGTCGAGACAGAGATAAGTTTACATCCTACAGGGAGATTCCACTAGGGAGATCAGTAGTAATAACAGATGGGACTCATTCCCCCATCATCGGACATGGGTAGATCAGTTTGACACCCTCCATACGACTACTGAATGTTTTGCATGCTACGGATTTCTCGATGAACATAAAAGGATTTGCATTGTCGGGCTATCTTTGACCCATCGTCTCTTATTTTTCAGGACATTCTAACGGGCAGGGTGATTAGCTGTAGCCGTGAGCAGGAAGGACTATATCGGTTGGTTCGCACCTCCTATACTGGTGTCTCATCTCAGTCCAATGGATTTGCTTCTCCCTTTATACTTGGCATATGCATTTTGGAGATCTCCCTCTTCAGAAGGTGCGACATATCTTGCCCCAGATCCCGCCAAAATCTTCTTTTCAGTGTGAAGCGTGTCAGTTGGGAAAGCATCACAGATCTACTTTCCCTAGTCGTGAGTCCCGGAGTAGTCGCTCCCCTTTTGAGTTGTTGCATGTTGACATTTGGGGTCCGAGTCGTGTTCCTGACCACCAGGGACACATGTTTTATCTAGTGGTCGTCGATGATTTCTCTAGGTTGTCTCGGGTCTTTTTATTGAAAAATAAATCTGAAGCGGGGGATGTAATAAAAAATCTCATCAATGAAGTTCGGAATGTTTTTTCTTCTAATGTGAAGATTGTGCACACAGATAATGCCTTAGAATTTTGCACTTGTGCTCTTTCTCATTTCTTCTTGTCTCGTGACATTATTCATCAAACAACTTATGCATACACATCTCAACAGAACGGTGCTGTAGAAAGGAAACATCGTCATCTTCTTGATATAACTCGGACTTTACTCATTCATAGTTCAGCTCCTCTGTTTTTCTGGGGTGATGCTGTTCTTATGGCATGTTATCTAGTCAATCGTATGCCATCTTCTGTGTTGGGTGAGAAAGTTCCTCTTTCTGCTGTCTTTACTGACAAGGAATTGTTCACACTACCTCGTGTTTTTGGTTCAGTTGCTTTCGTCCATCAACTCACTCCGGGGATTGATAAGCTCTCACCTAAGGCTGTCAAGTGTGTATTTCTTGGATACTCTCGTACTCAAAAGGATTACCAATGCTATGATCCTGTGAACAAAAGATATTATGTCAGTGCCGATGTCACCTTCTTTGAGACTATGATGTATTTTTCTCCTATAGGTGACAGGATGACTCCTTCCACTACTGATGATGAAATTTATGTGCCACCTCCTCCTCTGCGTCAGTCTGATAACATACCTTCTCCTGCTGTACCAGCACCGTCATTACCATCATCACCACCACCACCTCCGCAACCACCAGTCCCACCTTTACTGAAATTTTATACCCGTCGCCCTATTCCTGCTCATGGAGGCCGTCCTTCACCCACCACACCCCAGGTATGTCCAGGTGATATTACTATCGATGCGACTAACAATGCACAAGTGCATGACAATGACATACAGGTGGACACTGCTGATGATTTGGATGTACCTATTGCCTTGAGGAAGTCTAAGCGGACGTGTGCGTCGTATCCACTTGCTTCACAGGTTTTATTCCATCGTCCTACTGGTGATTTCCAGAGATTTGCTATTGCCTTATCTACTGTGGAGATACCACGGAATTATCAGGATGCCTTGAAAGACAACAACTGGCGGTTAGCCATGGAAGAGGAAATGGTTGCTCTGCGGTCTCGTGGTACATGGAGCTTGGTTGCTGCTCCCCCAGGAGCTTTTGTTGTGAGTTATAAATGGGTCTTTACTGTCAAATATAATGCGGATGGCAGCCTTGATCGCTACAAAGCATGCCTAGTGGCATGTGGATTCACTCAGACCTATGGCGTGAATTATATGGACACCTTTTCTCCAGTGGCACGACATTCCACTCTACGTGTTCTTCTGTCAGTCGCTGTGGTACGTGATTGGCCTTTGTTCCAGCTTGATGTTAAAAATGCCTTTTTATATGGGGATCTGCAGGAAGAAGTCTACATGTAGCAGCCTCCGGGTTTGCTGCTGAGGGGGAGTGTCAGATGGTGTGTAGACTTCACAAGGCCATCTATGGTCTTAAACAGAGTCCGCGAGCATGGTTTCAGAAGCTTTCAGATCTCATCCAGAAGCAAGGGTTAATAAGATCAAATGCTGACCACTCTTTGTTTGTCCAGAAGACTCCCAGAGGTACTGTTGTTATTATGGTATATGTTGATGATATACTTGTTACGAGAGATGACATGCATGGGATAAAGATGGCAAAAGAATTTTTAGGCCACCAGTTTGTGACTAAGGATCTTGGTACTCTACGATACTCTCTGGGATTGGAGTTCGCGCGGAATGCACAGGGTCTTGTAATGACTCAAAGGAAATATATTACATATATGCTTGTTGAGACAAGTATGATCGGATGTCGCCCTCCAGTACTCCCATGGATCCTAGTATGAAGTTATATGGAGATGATACAGAGGAAGCTGACAAGAGAAGATATAGAGAAATGGTAGGAAAACTTCTCTATATTACTATCACTAGACCCGGCATTGCTTTTGCGGTTAGTCAGGCGAGTCAGTTCATGGAACAACCCAGACATGTACAAATGGATGCTGTATTTATGATACTAAGATATCTAAAGTCGTCTCCAGGTGCAGGATTGTTGTTCAAGAAAGAAACAAATCTCTTTATCTCTGCATGTGCTGATGCAGATTACGCAGGATGTCCTAGAGATCGGAAATCTACCTCAGGTTTTGCAGTGTTTGTTGCAGTTCCTTAGTTTCTTGGAAAAGCAAGAAACAGACAGTGGTGGCTAGATCTAGTGCTGAATCTGAGTACAGAGCCATGGCACAGGCAAGCACGGAGATGATGTGGGTTCGAGCCGTATTAACAGATCTGCATATAGATGTACCATTACCCATGCAGATACAATGTGACAATCAAGCAACATTATTTATTGCTAATAATCCTGCATTTCATGAAAGGACGAAGCACATTGAGGTAGACTGCCATTATACCAGGGATATGATTCAGAAGGGTTTGATTTCCACTTCCCATGTCAGTTCAACAGAGCAGACTGTATAATCTTCACTAAGCCGCTGCTCAGAGGGCCGTTTCAGAAATGCTCTTCCAAGCTGAGCATGATTGACATCCATGCTCCATCTTGAGGGCAAGGTTCGAAATTTCGATTTCGATCTCGTTTCAGTAAGGTGTAATACCGAAATTTTGCCGAAATTTCGGGAAATTTCGACGATTTCGGTGGAAAAGTTGGAAAAGGCTAAAAAATCCGATTTTTTTCCAATTTTATTGAAAATTTCGATATTCCAAGTTATTAGAACAATAAATAACATACAAATACACAATTATTTCACACATATTGGTCATCTATACCCTATATATAGACATATCGGTCATATCGGCCATATCGGTCATATCGGTGGTCATATTGTTGGAACCCAAGCAACATGTCTCGATCGATATGGGGTCGAAATGACCCATATTTTATCGATATCATTGCAATTGAGGATCTCCACCCCTCTATACAACCTATCTCGACCGAAATCTCATAAGACAGTTAATATATAAAAGTTGAAACCATGGTTATTGTTAATACATAATAAAAAAGAGTAATAGTCTAGTCTTACAAATACAATACAACTTACAACAAGTTAAAATTATTAAGAACATGCATATTTCTGATAAATGCAATAAAAGAGTAAAGATTAAAATATAATATAGTACCTGCCCTGGTGACATGTTTTGTTCAGAACCAGGAGTTCCGTGGTGGATCTGAATGCCCCCCCCTTCCTTGCTGTCTCTCATAGCGCATCGCAGATTCTATGAACTCGCAGTAGTTCTCCCATGTCATGTACGAGTACATGGCCTTGTAATCCATGACATACTGCCTGTATTGGTGGTCATTGATGCCTATGAGCATCCCGAGTCGAGGATAAGCAGCACTGGATCCGGTATCACGAGTGGCACGACGAGGCTGCTGCGAACTACTGCCCTGAGATCCTTGGGACGACGACAACGGAGTAGGAGAAGATCTCTGCTGAGGAGGAGGAGGAACTGCCGTGTAGTACTCAGGGAAGAAACCGTAGCTGTCACCCCCAAAGAAACTGCCCTGGCTCTGCTCAGGTTGGCTACTTTGGTAGTTGTCTCTGCTACTGTATCCCCCATATCCACTGTAACCATATGAACATGCTGGAGGTGCGTACTGAGGAGGAGGAGGTCCTGGAGGAGGAGCTTGAAAGTATTCCGGGAAGACGCCAAATGATCTCTCATCGTGCGACGATCCATATCCGCCTAAAGGACTTTGTGCTCCTCCGCGATATGGGCTGTCAATATCCATGAAGCTCAAAGAACCTACAGATGATGTCAAATCTTCCATGTAGCTGTCGGTTGGACGTTGGCCTCGACTGTACTCGTAATCCGTAGGCCCTGGACTCGGACTTGGAACAAATTGTCCGTGTGTGTTCCGTTGTCTCTCCATATATTCACGTCCTGCTTGTAGGCCTTCCTCAAGTCTGGTAGCTTGTGGTCCACGACCACTCCCTCTTGACCCACCTGAGGTTGACTCCCCACCACCACCAGGTCCAGCACGACCAACATCGTCATCATCACCATCTCCACTGTCATCCTTTGACTTTGACTTGGATTTGGAGCTACTTGAGAGTATTTCATCAACAGCTGCATCAATCTCGCCCTCCAACCCACCAACAGGGTCTGTAATCCGCCCGGATCTGGCCAAAAAGTCACCAACATCTGCTCCCATTTGCTGGCTTATGTTCTCATTCGGTCTTCCACCTGGCTGATCGAGAACTGGGGCACCATTGGAATCCATCCACCTCTGGAGAACGTCCTCATCAGCATCGTCATCGTGCATCTTGAAAATGTATGCAAGGTCAATAGGGTCCGTATAGTCATCTTTGTCATGTCCCTCCGTTGCATGCTTCAATTTCAGCCTCAAGTTGTAATGCACGAAGACAATGTCATTGAGCTTCTTTTCTCCCAACCTGTTCCTTCTCTTCGAATGTATCAAATTGAACGTGCCCCAGTTCCTCTCACAACCGCCAGCAGATGCGGTTTGAGACAACACTTTCACTGCCACACTTCGAAGGTTGGGAGCTTCCATCCCGTATAACATCCACCATTCGGCTGAAAAAAAAGGAAAAGACAGAAATCATAAGCACAAATAAATGTACACACAAGTAATGGTTTTAATTGCCTCCGTCCCTACCAGGAAGAGTATTGCCACGACCGTTGACTGCAGTAATCCGACCAAAGGAACCCAATGCATCTCGGTAATACTTAACCTGCACAACGCACAAATAGGTTCAACCCACATATCTTGTGACTCAAAATATAGGTAGAAATTGAGGATAGTACCTCATTCATGCACATGCTCTGTAACTTCTCGTCATTGACGAGCTTCTCCACCACAATCTGTACGGCTGAGAGAAGGTCACCATTTGTACCAAGTCCATTCTTGTAGTGGTACTTAGGATTGAAGTAATAAGCTGCACAGAAAGTCACGGACAAGCTCATTTATGATGTCCAACTGTAGAAATTTAAATAATTGAAAAAAACCATTTTTACATAATACATACCAGCCTTGTGAAGAGGATGTGAGAGCATCTTGGACCATCGCTCGTCTATGATGTCCAACCATGCTTTCGATCCCTTCCCAACCGCTTCTCTGACCTTCTCTCTCATGCAGCGCATTGCCTCGTAGATGACTCCCATGGTGGGCTTCTTATCACCATCCACGATCCGCAATGCAGATACAACTGGATCCATGATCCTGTTACCCGAGTCACGTCATCCCAAAAGGAGATATCATTGATCAATATCCACCTTCCGTCCTCCTTCAGTCCGAACTTCAGGTATCTCGAACCACTCACCCTGGCAACACATGGTTTTCAAACCCGTCTTATGTTGCTTGAGGCTTTGCAATGCTATAAAATTGGTTGCAAAGCGTGTGATGCCATGCCTCACCAACTTCCATTGCACATCCGCCTCATTAGTGCCAACACTTTGCTGTGGTTGTAGATGAATGTGGTGATCATTCGTGCTTTCTCCACCACCCTTGAGATGAGCTTCCTCTTGCTGAAATCCTTAAGGATCAAGTCAATGCAATGCGCAGCACACGGTGTCCAGAAAATTCCATAGCTGCTGGACTTCATAATTGTTTCACCAGCCTTCTTGAAGTTGCTGCCATTATCTGTCACAATTTGCACAATGTGCTCTTTCCCAACCTCCTTTATAACGTCCTTCATCAACTTCAGAAGGTACCTGTGGTCCTTCACATGCTCGGATGCATCAACAGATTTCAAGAAAATTATCTTCCCATCGCAGTAAATAAGGAAGTTGATGATCTGCTTCCTTGTGTAGCTCGTCCACCCATCGCACATCAATGTCACCCCATACTCTGGCCATCTCCTCCTCAACTCGGCGATGTACTCATTCATATCCTCTTTCTCCATCCCCAGATATTTGTTCATGATCTCGTAGGATGTAGGAGCCTTCACTCCCGTTCCCGCTGCAGCGATCTCATCAATGGCATGCTACAAGAATGGCGCGCTTGCAATGTTGGCAGGAATGCTCTCCCCAAAGAAGAGCTTGCTGATGGCTTTTCCCACCATTTCTCGTGCATTGGTGAACATTCCCTTCACTGTTTTCTGCCTCGGATCCTTGCTTGCCTTGTATTGCATGGATCCGCTCCTCGTCAAGAAGGGCTCAATTCCCTTCCCCTTGTGTTTCTTGGTGGGTGGTGGTACTGGTGCGCCTCCAGAACCACTCCCACTCCCACCTGCACCATAGAAGCCGCCCCGTGCACCACCGAGTTCTCTCCTCTCGAACTCGCTCCTCAATGATTCTTGTGTAGCCCTTCTGTATGCCCTCGTCTCTGATGCAGTCTGAATGTCGGCGGGGTACACAAAATCATCGTCGTCTGAATCAGAAATGATGTTGAATTCTTTCTCGAACATGAACTCCTTCATTTGTTCTTCCCTTCTTACTCTCTCCGTCTCCTTTTCCTTCTTTCCGTCCAAGCTCGCCTTGACCTTGTCCCTCACATCTTTGGGACAACGCGTGCACTTGGCAACATTCTTGTTGTTGCCAACAAGATGTTGCTTCATCCTTGTGATCCCGCCTCCTCCCAACTTCTTCCCACAGAAATTGCATTGCGGCTTCGCCTTATTTCCATCAGGAGCGGACACATACCTCCAGCCAATGTCCCCACTGAATTCTTCCATCTGATCATCAGAACTGTCAGATCCAGAACCGGAAGCAGAATGTGCCATGGTGAATATCCAAATTAAGAACCGGAACCGAAACCAGAATGTGGCAGAATGTGCCATGGAGAATATGAACGTCGAAATCTGCGAGGAAAATCAAGGACAAACATTAAGTTGGCATACAATGCAACTGCTTATGAATATGCAAATTATTTTTTTAATTTCGGAATTATTATATATTTAATTTTTCGAACACCTACTTTTTCGATTTACAGGAAAAAGACCTTGGATCTTCACATTAGGATCTTAGATCTACAAATTAGGGGACCATTTTCAAGAAAGACTACGTAATTGACACAAAATATGAACAAAAACATAAATATTTAACAAATGATTTTCGGATTTTCTATATTTTTAAATTTTATTAATCCAAAAAAAATTCCTGACTATGATTTCTACTTCCAAAACTCAAGATCCGAATATATAATACCACAACTCATTATCGTTCCACATTAAACCTCAAAAGCCCCAATTTCCTGTAACATAGATCCAAGAAAATATTCTCCTACAATGTTTTACTTCATGTTAACTTCAGATCTGCGATACAATGATCATAGCTACCACTATTGTGCACAAAAAACACAAAAGCCCCAATTTTCTTCTCCAAATTTATACCTATTTTGGGGGAAATCTCTCAAATTAAACACCATGCCAAGCTATATCAACATCCTAACAATGAAATTCCTAAAAAAATTAATGAATTTGAAGAAGATTTATCATAATTTGGCTTACCTCAAAGGAAGAAGGTCTTGGAAGATGAAGGAGAGCAACCTCTGCAGGAAGTCGGGCGAAATGGAGAGCTTTCGGCCGATATTTCGGTATATTTCGACCTTTGCCTGATTTTTCTATTCAAAGATTCCATATGTCGGCCGAGATATCGAGACAAGCCGAGATATCGACGATATCTCGCGATATTTCGACCGAAATCGGAGAAATCGATATACAGTGTAGTTTCGATACCCGATACCCATCGAAACCGAAATTTCGACGAAATTTCGTCGAAATTTTGCGAAATTTCAGTCCATGCTTGAGGGGGAGTGTAGAGATATTTCTAGTATTTATGTACTCGTGTGTTATGTTTATTTTTATTGTTCAACCTTATGTAATTTACCCATAGGCTTCCTCTATATAAGAGAGCCTAGGGTTCCCTGGAATAAACAAGTTCTTCATTTCCACCAACACACCCCATAGAAGAGTCCACGTCCGGGAGGTTCCTTCAAATATGGAAGGATCAAAAGAACATACTGTCAGTGATTTTAAAGAAGCTCCTCCATATACTGGCTGGCTCTGCTCACAACATATGATATATCTGGCCTAGTAACAGTGAGATAAAGCAAATTTCCCACTAAGCTTCTGTACCGTGTTGCATCCTCAAAAGTTGGACCAGTAAATGCTAAACGTTTTCTCACTTCTTCAGTGATGCCAGATGGCTTGCATACAAGTAGTCCTGCCTCAGTCAGAATATCGAGGCAATACTTTCTCTGTGAAAGATAAAGTCCCTTTATAGTATGTATTACCTCGATGCCAAGAAAATAACGAAGTTGGCCGAGGTCTTTCATGATAAAAACCTTCTCGAGCAAGGTCTTGGTCTCCTGATTACCATCTACAT
Organism: Ottelia alismoides; assembly: GCA_037367405.1. NCBI lineage: Eukaryota > Viridiplantae > Streptophyta > Magnoliopsida > Alismatales > Hydrocharitaceae > Ottelia > Ottelia alismoides. The sequence continues at coordinate 229,859 of JAZKJV010000339.1, forward strand.
TATCTCCTGTGACAACCATATCATCAACATAGATAACAAGAACGACTGTGCCAGTAGACCGTCGTCTAACAAAGACAAAGTAGTCAAATGTTGCCCTCTGAAAATCAAGTGTGTTGATCTTCATAGTGAGCCTGTCAAACCATGCCCTGGGGCTCTGCTTCATGCCATAAATGGCCTTGCGTATTCGACATACATGCTCCCCCTCGACTACATACCTTGACGGTTGCATCATGTAGACCTCCTCAAGGTCACCATAAAGAAAGGCGTTCTTGATATCAAGTTGGTAAAATGGTCAAGCCTTGTTGGCAGTAATAGAGAGAATGGTACTTATCGACCCATTCTGGCAACGGACGAGAAGGTTTCAAAATAATCAACCCCAAAGGTTTGTGTGAAACCTTTGGCAACAAGTCTGGCTTTCCCTGTCAATAGAATCATCATGCAACTGTTTACTCATGAAGACCCATCGTAAGCCACATGGTGAACCCTCCAGTTGCACGACAAAAGATCCCACATGCCCCAGGTGGTAAGTGCATCCATCTCGTCATCCATAGCTTGCCGCCGACCATGATCCTACATTGCACTGAAATGATCTCTTGGAACAAAAATAGCAATTTTAGAGCATCTGCAAATATCTTGTCACAGCTAGATAAGCTATCTATAGAAGTAAAATGTGACATGAGGTGATACGCACATTGCCTTTTTTGCTTGCGTAGAGCTACAGGAAGCTCCTCAAGTACATCCGGGGCAGCAATGGTGAGAGCACTCGAAGTGGTCATATCATCCGGCATAAAAGGGACATGTAAAGGTACACACACTCGTATAAAAGGTATAGAGGTACACCGACGAGTATAGACGATTAGTGGAGGAGGGAGGTACAGAGAAATGCCACTCACAGTCTGTATGAAATAACTTGTCTGGTAAAAGAAGGTGACATCAACAAACACATAGTATTAATGCCCAACATGATCATAACAACGATAGCCTTTCTGGGTACGAGAGTACCCAATAAAGACACATTTGATGGCACAAGAGGATAATTTGTCGGCTGCATGAAACTTCTGAATAAAGGCAATACAACCAAAAATTCGCAGACGTATGGTAAAAGAAGACTTAGTAGGGTAAAGGAAAATGGAGTTCCACCTCCGAGAATAGATGAAAGAACACGGTTGATGAGATAAACTGCAGTAAGGATAACATCCTTCCAATAGTGTTTAGGAATACTCATTTGACTAACAAGAGATCTGGTAACATTTAGCAAGTGTCGAAGTTTCCTCTCAACTATACTATTCTGTTGTGAGGTATATGGACATGATGTTTGGTAAACAGTTCCATGGGACGCAAAGAAAGAGGTCAAGTCCCGTTGGGTTAACTCAAGAGCATTGTCAGTACAAATGATCTTAACACCGCTAAAAAAAGTTTTAACATATGGAAAGAAATTTCCGACAATTTGATTAATCTCCAACGCTTCTTTATTAGATATACCCAAGATGGACTATAATCATTAACGAAAATTATAAAATAACGACGACCACTTAATGCGCGGATCGGACAAGGTCCCCAAACATCATAATGAACAAGATGAAAAATAGTAGTCACTGTTGTAAAAGTCGGCGGACTAGGCTGATTAGTCGGCTCGATTAGTCGAGTTCGAAGGTACTCGACTCGACTAGGCCTAGTCGGCCATTAATCGGTCAACACGACTAATCAGACCGACTAAAAGGCTGACTTCTACATAGAGATTTTTTTATTTTTTAGTTTTTTTGATTTTTTTAAAATCAAACTTATTCTAATATGCTTAATGTTATATCTAAAGTCAATTACTTCTTTTATTTCATTATGATAGTATAGAAAATATACAAATCAATGTAAATATATAAGAATACATGTTTACAAAATGATTTATATATTTAAAGTAATTAAAAAATTCAAAACTGACTAATGACCGACTAAATCCGATTAGTTGCCCGACTGCCGATTAATCCTTAGTCAGTGCAAGGCCCTAAATGTCGGTTTCGATTACCATTTCGGTGACTGACCGAAACGGAATTTCGGTCAAATTTCGACCGAAATTTCGGTCATTTTTGTACCAGGGCCCCCATGTTTCAGTCATTTCGGTCGAATTTCGATTTCGACAGGATATCGATATTCGACAGAATTTCGTTGAAATTTGATGCCATGAGTCAGTGACCCTACCGATCGAGTACCGACTACCACTTTCTGCAACCTTGACAGTAGTACCACGTGACTCGATACGATCCGGAAATGAAGCTCGATGATGTTCCCCAAACTCACACGCCTCACACTGAAAAAGCTTCGGAGTAGAGAGTTCATGAAACATCATGGAGGTGGCATTGACAGAGGGATACCCAAGTGCATATGCCATAGGAACGGGTCTTCGGAGATGGACGTAACACCAACAAACTTGGAGTCCGAGGGTATATCAAAAGATAATATAGGCCGTTCTTCTCATGACCCCCACCAAAAATCTGCGTCGTCTGGATGTTCTGAAAATAGGAACAAGACCCATTAAATATCACACGACAATGAAGCTCAACCCAAAGCTTGTGAACTGACAACAATCTAAGGGGAAAATCAGGAGCACAATGAACCCCAGAAACTCGGAGCTTGGACGAAAATTTCATAGTTCCTACAATAGTAATAAATGATTGAGTCCCACTAGCGACTTGAACTGACTTCACGGAGGTAGATAGTATGGAGGAGGTGGACAGACTACCTTTTCCAATCAGATGAGCAGAGGCAACTGAATCAATAATCCAAGCGGTGCATGAGTGACAGGAGAGTTGGCTACTGTACCTGAAGGAGTAACCAGAGCAGCGATGATAATGTTACTAGTGGTAATAGGCCTTAGAGTCTGAAGGATCTGCATCAGGTGGGAGTAATCTGCATCGTTAAGATGATCAGTCTTGCCACTGGAGGTTGTTGCAGGCGACGCCTCTTCTACATCATAGGCATCCTCATAGGTATTATTGGTGTGATAAGAAGGTACGTCAAACTTCTGCCAGCGTCGTTCAGTCGGGTGGTTCCACCGACCACAATGAGTGCTTAGGACAATAGAGTCTCGCCCATGGACATGACCAACGTCGCGACCTCGTCCAAATTCCCGTCTACGACCATGACTTGGATCACGACTGCGTCCTCCTCGAAAGCCATATATGCTTCCTCGCCCAGATGAGGCGATGTGTGCAATGTTCTCTGTTGAAAGGTAAGACGGGAGGTCGGGCATCAAATGTCTCGAGTTCCTCAAGTCGTCCAAAGATGGCCTTCATCGTTGGTAGTGTTTCTGATATAAGAATTTGCTCCTTCGCCGCCTAGTATCTAGAATGCAGGCCATCAAGAAAGCAGTATACCTGTCGGTCAGAACGCTCTTGTATCTGTTTGGTGCAACATGAGGGCTGGAATATTGCAAGCTCCTCATACAGGCTGGCGATATGCCTGTAGTACTCGATGAGGTGGAATCACCCTGAGATGCCGACCAAATTCGCCTGTAAATGTCTGCAAGGAGTGACTTTGGCTTCTTCTGGGTGTATGTTTGCTCAAGATCCTCCCACATTTCTTTGGTCGTATTTTTGTAAAGGAGATTTGAGGCAATGTGAGCCTCAACACTATTGGTCATCTAGTTGATAATCAAGTAGTTGTTTGTCTGCCAGTTGTCATACTCTTTGTCCTTTTCATCTAAACGATCTTTGGTCAGAATGTAGAGTTTTCTTTGACCACCAATGAACACCTTAAAAGATCGAGACCAGAACACGTAGTTTTCTGTGCTCTTGAGTTTGATAGTAGTACCTTGTGCCATAACAATTGAGGCCAAATGCTTTATCTCGGTAAAAAAAGATGCTATGGTGGTCTTAGAAAATAAAGGAGATCTTGTGCTTGACTTAAGGATGCATACAAGGGCTGAGAAGTACCCTAGAACTCACTTTTGGACGTGATAGAGGCCTGAAAAATTGCATTCACACCATATCAGGGGGTTTTCAGGGCTCTTCTGACACCAAAATGGTAATCTAGGGGACTATGCGCAGCATGTTAGAAGTCCAGGAGGACTGATAGACGGTATTGGCGGTGCAGGAGATGCGACTGGAGCTGCTAGAGCCTCGGACGATGCTTTAGGTGCCTATGGAGGTGGCGGCTGGAGCCGTTGGGGGCTCGGATTGCCTTACGCGGGACCCTTTGATGAGAGAAGGGTCCACACAAGGAGAGAGGGCTGGCGGCGGCAGCGAGTTTTAGGTATTAGGCTCTTGTTTAGGACCGTCGCTTTGATACTGTTAGAGTATATACTATATATGCCATACATGGTAAATGGTTAAATGGATCCCTCCAGGATCCATTTACCACATCCAGTGTTTAGTCCCACATCTACCAGTGGTGGAGCTTGGAGGGTCTATGGAGGCTATATAAGAAGCCATAGACCTCCTGTATCAGATGAGAAGGTGCAATGAAGATATCAACCCTTTGAGGCGTTCTCCCGTTGTTTCATCCCGCTCCTTAGGGAGTATGGTTTCACGTAAACTCCTAGTGTTCTTCCTCATATATTCATTTATCTCTGATTATGCTTCCGCATTGCAAATTTTCTAACATGGGATCAGAGCGGGTTCGATTCTCGAGGATTTTATGTTCTTTGTTTTGTTCAAGATTCGAGATTCAATTCTAGGATTTCTATTGAAACCCTAAGTATGTTTTTGAAGATTTGTTGATGGTTATTGTGTTCGGATTTGTTCAAGTCTAAGTATCTAGCATTTTGTTGAAACCCTAATTCCGTAGGGTTCCATGTTCTGAAAATCAGAGCAGCCACCATCGACACCAATACTGATCTCAACTCTTGTTTGGGTTTCTAGAAACCCTAATTCAAGCACACAGTTCCACATTTCCACATCATGCCTTGTGCTCAAGAGCAGCCCTCCTTGGCGCAGTCTCAATCAGAGCCCAACGATCTTCGTCCAGGCGACATCCCTAGCCGCAACTGGTAGGCAGAGCTCTAGTTTGAAGAAGACTTCTAGACAGCAACAAACTCCATCAGTGGCACCGCCCCCTTCACCTTTTCGCAGTTCTCCATCAGGTGGCGACGAGCGGCGAACCCCATGCAGCTCCAACGGCGACGACGGACATGGCCTCAAATTTTAATGAAATTCCATCGAAATTCTCCGAAATTTTCATTTCTTTAGGTCACCGAAATCGAAACGCTCCCTTATATATTTTCTAGGATTTCAACGAAATATCACCGAAATGTCAACGAAATTACATGTCATTTCAACAAAACAATAAAAAAGGGAATTCAGCCTTCGCTTGCTTCGAAATTCGTATATATTAATGAATTTCACTTATTTATTCGCTAATGTATTGAGTTGTTAGAGTGTTTTATATAGTATAAAGAAGTTTCTTTAATTAGTTTCTATATTTTAGATCTAGATCCAAATCAAATCATTTAGACCCAGATTTAAGAATGAAATTAAAGTTTAAAAAAAGATCTTTATATTTTTTATTTTTCTTTATTTTGATATATATGTTTTAATTAGCAGTTATCATATATGTCACCTCATTCTTATTGAAGAGGTGCTTACGTGCCGCCATTCTCTTCATGTTCAAGAGGAGAAAACCAATGACTTCTAATTATGGTTCCAAATTTGGTTCTGGTTCTGAGCAACATATTACTTTTTGACTATTAGGATGATTGGATGGAAATTTAATGTAACATATTATATTAATATTTTACTATTAGCAAAAAAATTATCTTTCTATCTCATTAAAGAATATTAGAAATCTTTATTTTTAAAAAATGAGTTTTCAAGTAATTTTCCCAATTTCCGACCATTTCACCGAACATCCATTGAAATTCCACCGAATTTCTCTTTCTAGGCTTACCGAAACTTAATCGAAATCGAAATCCGATATTTTAAGGCCTTGACGACAACCCCCTATCTCAACCTTCCCAGGTGGCGGCATGATCATGCTGCCTCCTCGATTCCAATGGCGACACAGTCCCTCCAGACGGTAATTCTGCTCCCTCCAATCAGCAACACTCCCCAGCTTCGCACACCTTCCTCTCCCCTCTCGGATCTTGTGCATGTGGTGCAAGATGCCCTCGAAGTTCTTCATGCAGCTCCTCCATCGCCTCTCTCATCTCCTCTCCTCGCGCGATCGGCTACGCAATCACCTCGTGAAGATCTCCCTGGTGGTGGTATCCACGCACGAAGCTTCCTCTTTTGCGGCGGCTGTATGGCTATGGGTTTCCCAATGTGAACCCTAATCATGTATCAAGGTAGCAAAGAAGACCCGATACCCCTTTTTAGAAGGATGATGTTCCTGCATTTAAAAGAAAATGAGTACAAGCCCAGTTGGGCTGCTATTATTTGGGCTAAATTTCAAAAAAAAATATTTTTGAGAAAAGGTACGTACAAAAGAAAAGCCGTACGCAGAGAAAAAAAGGAGGGTACGAAGGAAAAACCGAGAAAAAAATGATGATCGACTTATTTGAAGAAAAAGGAGAGATAACTATTATAAAAAAATTGGAATAGCTGAAAAAATGTTTTAAAAAATTGAGAAGAAAACTGAGAAATTTTTTTGAGATCGGCTTATGTGATGTTTTGTTTCTCCATTTTCTTGTCTTCTCCCAACTTTCTCGATGTCATTGTTTTCCTACAAGTGTTGGAGAAAGGGGGAATATTGTGTTGAGTTACATGTCGGATTTAGATTTCCAGATTTTTCAGATTCCATACCAGCCAGATTTTCAGACTCTACAGTTCAACTTCAGACTTTGTGGATTGGTTCAGAGTCCAAGTTCGAGGCACTCCATATTTGAGTGGCCCAATTTCTTCGAGTTCTTCAGAGAGAGACTATTTTTCAGACGCACATGCGTGCGATCATTTTTGTGTAGTCCCCATCTTTTGTTTTTGGTCTCAGAGTTTTCATATGATCCATAGAGACTCCAGATTAGAGATCCCATTCCATATGCCATGTGTGTTAGGGTTTTCATCTGGTTTCATAGGGATTCCAGAGTAGAGATCACATTCTCTTAGTCAGTATGGGGGAGACCTAGTTCTTCGACGAGGAGACTTTTCAGACTCCATTCTCCAGCGATCGTGGACTCCGACGGGGACGTCTCCACGGTTTTTTTGGTTCGACCCTTCAAAGATAGAGCAGTTGTCCACATGATTGTGACGGACCAGAGTACTCTGACGAGGAGACTCATTCAGTTTTGGTGACTCTGATAGGCGCAGTTCAGAGCACACGTTCTCCGATGAGGAGACCCAGTTTTACTCACACTCCAGCATGAGCGATTTCTTTTTGTTTGTCCAATATGAGAAGCAACGTCCTCGACAGCAGTCGATAATTGTGTTTGCGTTGAGTTGATATTGTATGTAGTGTCATGTATTGTGCGCTTGAGTGATTTCTTTTTGTTTGTCCAAGTTGAGCATTGCATGCTCCAACTTGATGGGGAGTGTTGGAGTATATGCATTATATGTGGTATTTACCACATCCAGTGTTTAGTCCGACATCTACCAGTGGTGAGACTTGGAGGGTCTGTGGAGGCTATATAAGAAGCCCTAGATCTCTTGTATCAGATGAGAAAGTGCAATGAACACATCAACCCTTTCAGGCATTCTCCCGTGGTTTTATCCCGCTCCTTAGAGTAGGATTCCAAGTAAAATCCCGGTGTTCTTCCTTGTTTATTCATTTATCTCTGATTACGCTTCGACATTACAAATTTTCTAACAGATTCCATGTGGGGAAGAGCAACGAACAAGATCTTTATTCAATAGGGCCAGGGTCTCTTATATAGAAAGAAAACCCTAGAAAGTACAAGAGGAAAAATACATAAATACCCTCGAAGGGTTAAGGGTTATGGAACCCGAAGGGTTACAGACATACATATAAATTTAATAACTCTAACACTTATATTTAAACAATGTTTACATGATTTTATTATAAAAAATATGTTATAATCTCAATGCTTAAGTTAAATCTTATTTGAATCTTAGAAATTCTACTATTCTAAAAAAATGAGCATAAAAAAATACCATTTATTTTAATTTAAACATCTAAAACCACACAAAAATGCATATTTTTCTCATACTCACAATGTAGTGACCTATTTAAATTCGTATACCGCATTCCTACTTGCTTTTCAAACAATCTACAGGGAAATGGACGTGCCTTTTCTGCTGGGGGGGATTTGAAGATGTTCTATGATGCCAGAGCAGGTAACATCTAATAACTAAATAGAAAGATAATTCCTCCACTTGAAGGTCGGGATTGGCGTTTGAAATTATTTGCAATTCTAAGTATTGCACCTAAAATTTGCAGTACCAGATTCTGTTCTTGAAGTTGTGTATAGGATGTATTGGCTGTGTTACCATATGCACACATACCAGAAAACTCGGGTATCAAACTACGTTTCCTATATGCTCCATCTTTTATGATGTTTGGATGATTACTACACCACCATTAAGATGATGCTCCATCGACGCACATTCCTTACTAGGTGGCACTTGTCTATGGCATTGTCATGGGTGGTGGCGCTGCTATTTCTGTTCCATGCAAATTCTCTGTTGTCACCGAGAAGACGGTTAGTTCCCCTGAAATCTGTTGTACCCTCAATAACTTGTAGCCTCAGAACTCTTGTTAAATTTCCGGTTTGTAAAAATTATGGGGCGTTGCTATTATTGGATATAATGGAAATGTCAGAAACATTCAGTTAACAGATTTCTTACTGCTTCCGATTCCCAACTTGTACAGATCTTTGCATTACCTGAAGCAAGTGTAGGACTTCACACAGATTGCAGCTTCTCCTACATTCTTTCACGCCTTCCTGGATATTTAGGTAAGTTCATATGGGGTACAGAGAGGTTGGAAACAAAAAGAGAAACTAGAAAAGAATGCTTTTTTATTATAAAAAAATAAGTAATCAAGAAATATGTTTTCTTTCAGATAGCAATAGAACTTACCTAATCATGTTGATAGCTTTCTTGCAACATGTACTATTAAATGTTTTTAATATTAAATCTTTTTAACCCAAGGATATTGGTTTTTCAGGGGAATATCTTGGCTTGACTGGAGCTAGATTGAATGGCAAGGAAATGATTGCAGCTGGCTTGGCAACTCATTTCGTTCCATCTGAGGTAAGAATATCAAAAAACTTCCTTAATGTTCTTTCATGACTTACGTGGTTCCTCGTATAGGCCTAGATTCTCGTATGATTCCAAATCCTGGGGATTGCACTTAAATAACACCAAGCACATCTTTGACCAAATGGATACAGGAGACACACCACTTTAACTCGATTTATGCTAGTGGATTCACTGAACTTTTAGAGTTGTTAAAATTCATCTAATAACAAAGAGAGGTGTTGAAATATGCCTTGAAGCACCGATCCGTTTGCGATCCAAATACATTTTGTGAACAGATCTTGGCCGACCTGATGGTATAGATTTTTGGATCTGATTAGGATCCGTGTACCAATTACCCCTGTATAGATATGCATTATAGGTTTAAGGCATGTGTTATTAGATAATCTCATTCCTGGAGTGCCGCTGCCACCTCCTAGGATTCTTGTAATTGTACTCCCGTTTTCTCTCATAGTGGAACCTCTCTTTGCCCGTGATTTTTTTCAAGTTGGGTTTTTTCACATAAAATCGTGCATGTTCTCCATGGTTGATTGCTTGTAGTTGATTGCGTGTTTGGATCATCTTCAACAAGATGTATCATCAAGTTATGCTAAATTCATCATCAAAATTTACCTTAGAGAATGCCATCGTAGGTTTTGCATTCATTGCCAATAATTTGGGTTGGACGTATTCACAATATACTTGTGTTTGTTCTTAAGAGAATTAAAAATTTGTGCATTATACACATAATAGGGAATGTCTTTAATCATTGGCATTTATTTGAAATATTACTTATTTTCCTTGGTTAATCTTATTTTTTTGGAAAAAGGAAATAATCTAACATACTATGAATGTTTTATGAGATTTAACTGTATGTTTTATGCAGAAATTACCTCTACTGGAAAATCGGCTGCTGGAATTAGATTCTGGTGATGAGAATGTTGTCAAGGTAGCAATAGAAGAGTTCTCTTTGGAAGTTCAACCTGATGAAGAAAGTGTTTTAAACAAGTAACGACAATCAAATGAACCTTGGCTTGTGTTTATAACATCTTAAAAGATGTTGCTAATGGTGGGTCATTGCTATCTCAGGCTTTCAATCATCAACAAGTGTTTTTCTGCCACTTCCGCACCGGAGATCATTAGTCTTTTTGTAAGCTTCCACTTGCCTCTTGTTTCATAATTTATTCCTAATTCCTAATTTCATGAGTCGTACCTTTACTTTCCGTAATTGTTACATCAGCCATCAGGTTGGAAAAACTTAGTTCATAGGTATTCCATTCTCACGAAAGAAAACACATGCCACACCTTTTTTTATAAAGATATAAAAAGTGTAGGATGAACCAAATTAAATTTATCGGGGAAGATGCTCCTCCTATGTTGAATAAGGTAAGGAACAAATATACAAAAGGTAAAGAAACAAACATATAATAAAATGGCAGCAAAAACTCCAATGCTTTGCTTTAGCTTCAGATTCTAATCAAGAGCAAACTTTCTTTTAGGAGAAAAGAAGTATTATGAGAATCATACCCTTCTTTATATAGAGGGGTACAAAATAGTACACGGGCCCAGCAAAGGAAAGTTTGCACCCTCTCAAGCTGGAGCACATATGTCTCGCATGCTCAGATTGGACACATATCTTTCAAAAATAGTCCTCACAAGAGGATTCATAATATAGGAGCAATCTAATCTCTTGATAGAACAGTTGGGGTTTGGATAAGGCTTTTCTAAATCAAATTACATGTGTACAGATAATTGAGTTCAAGTTTTCAAAAAAAAAAAAGATAATTGAGTTCAGCGTTTGCTAGCAATGAGAATGACAACCTAATTATCACATTGCATCTCCATAGGTGATGTCAACTTGACGTCTAGGTCCTCCACAACAGACTTGAGTGAGGTTAACCTCGGAACAGGCTGCACCATGACCGTACCGTATACTCTGTCTCTCCCTCGAGCGAACAATAGTATTCTACTTGTTAGGTAACAAGAATGCCTCCAACAAAGGCATAGAAAGCTATTGTAGACTTCTCATTTGTCCGATGTAATCTGCCACTGAATATCCCATTATTATGCAGAGAGGATCCTTTCGTGAACGTGAGCTAATAGAGGACTTAAGGTATTTTAGAATATGCATAATAGAATCAAGGTGCATCTGTTGGGAAAAATGAACGAGATGTTTATTCCATAAGCCCTAGGCTCTCCTATATAGGAGAGTAGCCTATGGGTAAATTACATAAAGCATACAACTGAAAATAAAATTAATAGAAAGACACACAGAAACTAATATATGCGTTAACACTCCCCCTCAAGATGGAGCATAGATATCAATCATGCTCAGCTTGGACACACACTTCTGGAATGGGCCTCGTAGTAATTCCTTGGTGAATATATCAACAGTTTGATTCTCTGAGGCGACATGAGATGTAGCAATGAACCCCTTCTGAATCATGTCACGTATGAAGTGACAGTCAACCTCAACATGCTTGGTCCGCTCATGGAATGCTGGGTTGTTTGCAATGAACAAAACTGCCTGATTATCACATTCCAAGTTCATAGGAAGTGGTACATCTAGACATAGATCTGTAAGTACAACCTTCACCCACATCATCTCTGTGCTAGCCTGGGCCATAGCCCTATATTCGGATTCAGCACTAGATCTAGCTACCACCGTATGTTTCTTGCTCCTCCATGAGACTAGAGAATCTCCAACATAGACTGCAAACCCTGAGGTGGACTTCCTGTCCTTGGGACAACCTGCATAGTCTGCATCCGCACATGCTGAGATAGAAATCCCTTTTCCCTTCTTGAATAGCAAACCTGCACCTGGAGATGATTTGAGGTATCTAAGTATCATATGTATTGCATCCATATGAACCTGACGTGGTTGCTCCATGAACTGGCTCACACGACTCACTGCAAAGGATATATCGGGCCTAGTGATCGTGACATACAACAGTTTGCCTACCTGTTCTCTGTATCTTCTCCTGTCCACCTCCTCTGTGTCATCATCATAGAGCTTCATGCTGGGGTCCATTGGTGTCGTAGCAGGCCGACACCCAAGCATACCTGTTTCACTCAACAGGTCCGTAACATATTTCCTCTGCGACATTACTAATCCATACGGATTTCTAGCAAATTCCAGCCCCAGAAAATATCTAAGGACTCCAAGATCCTTAGTGACAAATTCGCTCCCCAGCTTTTCTTTCGCCTGCTTTATGCCTTGCTCATCATCTCCTGTAATCAAGATGTCATCTACGTAAACCATAATTGCAATAATACTTCTAGAAGTCTTCTGTACAAACAAGGAATGATCAGCATTGGAGCGTTTGTATCCTTGTTTTTCAAAGAGGTCTGAGAGCTTCTGAAACCATGCTCGGGGACTCTGCTTAAGGCCATAGATAGCCTTATGAAGTCTGCACATCTTGGAACACTCCCCCTCAACAGCAAAACCGGGTGGCCGTTGCATATAGACTTCCTCCTGCAAATCTCCATACAAGAACGCGTTCTTCACATCCAACTGATATAACGGCCACTCTCGATTGACTGCGACTGACAACAAGATCCGGAGAGTAGAATGACGGGCTACTGGCGAGAATGTATCAATGTAATCCACCCCGTATGTCTGTGTAAAACCACATGCAACAAGGCGGGCCTTGTATCTGTCAATAGAACCATCTGCATTTTGCTTCACCGTAAACACCCACTTGCATCTCACCGGGGTCACATCTGGAGGTATAGGAACTAGACTCCAAGTTTCCCTAGATTGAAGTGCCGCCATTTCCTCCTCCATTGCTAGTCGCCATCTACTGTCCTGCAGAGCATCTTGATAATTCCGTGGAATATCTACAGCTGACAAGGCCACCACAAAGTTCCTGAAATCCCCAGATAGTCGCTCAATGACACAGAAGCTGCCAATGGATATGTAACGCAGCTTCTCTTCGATTTGCGTATAGCAATAGGAACATCTAAATCTGCTGTGTCCTCATCTGGCCCCTGCAACATATCCTGCTCAGATATATCATTAGATCCATCAAGAGAAGTATCTTCAGTACATACCATAGGCGAGCTAGGAGATGAGTCATGACCATGAGCTGGAGGAGGCCTGCGGGTATAATGGAACGGTAGTGGAGAGACGGGGATTTGTGGTGGTGGTGACGGTGCTGGAGGTGGTGGTGTCATGTATATGGCGTCGGTAGGCAGTGGAGGTAGCTGCTGATCACCTGAGGCTGAAAAATACATTACAGATTCAAAGAATGTAACATCTGCACTGACCATATACCGCCTACGCAAAGGATCAAAACACTTGTACCCCTTTTGAGTTCTGGACTCTGGAGTACCCAACAAAGACACACTTGACATCCCTAGGAGAGAGCTTGTCAGTACCAGGAGACAACTGGTGGACAAAGGCGACTGAACCAAACACACGGGGAGTAAGGGAAAACAGATCCTTCCCAGGATAGATAATGGAAAAGGGAATCTGTTCATCAAAGACAAAGGACAGCATACGGTTAATTAGGTAACATGCAGTGAGGACCGCGTCACCCCAATAAGAATAAGGAACATGACTCTGTATAAGAAGTGATCTTGTGACATCAAGAAGATGGCGATGTTTCCTTTCAGCAATCCCATTTTGTTGAGAGGTATAAGCACAAGATGTTTGATGTATAATCCCTTTTGAGAAGTAGTAGTTGGCTAGGACATGAGTGCACCGTTCTAGGGCATTATCACTTCTTATAAACTTCACAGATGTAGAGAAAACATTTTGAATTTCATTCAGAAAATGGATAATAATATTGCCTGCTTCAGATTTATTTTTCATGAAAAATACCCATGACACACGAGAGAAGTCATCCACAAAAACTATATAAAACCTGTGTCCCTGATGATCAGGTACACGACTCGGACCCCAGACATCAATATGAAATAACTCAAACTTGGAGGTACTACTCCGACCTGGACGACTGGGAAAGGTAGACCTGTGATGCTTTCCCAACTGACAAGCCTCACATTAGATAGGTGTGTGAGGAAAACCCTGGGGTAACACACGACGCAACTTCTGAAGCGGTAGATGCCCAAAGCGCAGATGCCACAGCAAAGGAGATACTGGTCCAGTGGGAAGGGATGAGGTTCCAGCGAATGGAGTCTGATTTAGGCGGTAGAGGCCTCCTTGCTCATAGCCACGACCAATCACGTTGCCCGTACGGATGTCCTAAAAAATAAGAGAAGATGGATCAAAAATTGCCCGACAATGTAAATCCTTCGTAATCTGACTGATTGACAACAAATTCATTGAAAAACCAGGTGCATGTAGCACATTCTTGAGCTGCATAGAAGAGGTCAGTCTAATCTCCCCCTAACCAGTGATGGGAGAATGTGTACCATTGGCAATGACTACTGTTCGGCCTGGAGGAATATGAGAATATCCTGTAAGTAAACTCTGATCGCCACATAGATGATGTGTAGCGCCCGAGTCCATAATCCACGGTATTGTATCTGATCTACTACTGGTAAATGCAAGTATACTACCTGAAGCACTGGTCGACGCAGAGGCAGAAGAAGCAGCATCAGATTGACTCTCAATAGTAGGTGCTAGGCCAGATGGAGGAATAATGCCCCTTAGACGGGCAACTAGATCATCGAACCACTGATCCAAAGTAGCAGCAGATGGAGGCTCTATCTGCTCAGCGACTCGTGCAGATGCAGCAAATCCATGCTTCGAGTAGCATGTGTCTTCATTGTGTCCAACGCGATGACAGTAAGTACATGTTGGCCGAGTGCGACCTCCTCTGCCACGAGGTCCACGTGCACGACTCTGATGATGAAATCGGCGACCCCTGTTGGCTGCCATGGCTGAAGTATTCTGATTCGTGACCGCAGAAGGAACGGTGATCCGACTCAGTCTATGGAAGGCTTCCTCCATGGGAGGAATAGTAGAGTCGGCCAAGATCTGGGATCGTGCTGCCTCATACTCTGGATCAAGTGCAGCAAGGAACACACCTACCATAGTCGCATTCCGATATGTCTTCTGCTGTTCTGGCGTGGCTGTCAGAGGCATGAAGCTGTAGAGTTTCTCGAACATCCCTCTCATGGATGTGTAGAGTGAATGTAGAGGGCGACCATTCTGCTTTATAGTGAATATATCATGCTGGAGTTGCAGAATCTTTGTCTCGTTCTTCGCCTGCGAATATGTAGCCGCCAGAATGTCCCACATATCCTTGGCCGTGGGTTGATGTAGAATGTCATTGGCAATCTCAATTGCCAACGTACCAGATAGCCAAACTTTGGCGTATGCGTCATCAGCCTCCCAAGAGGCATTGGCTCCAGTCTTCTCAGCAGGCTCTGGTTCGGTAAGAATGTGCTTCTTACCCGTTGACTTCATCATGCTCATGAACTGCATTGCCCACAGTTCATAGTTTGTACCGTCCATCTTTACAATAGGCGCTGGACCACGAAAGGCGCCAATGGATGGGATATTCGCCTTGCTTTCTGACATACTGGAGACTGAAGACTGTAGCGATTGACAGAGGATGAAATTCTTCTACAATGACATAGACGGGTTTAGTTGCACGTGTAGATCTCAAGCAACTAAACCCATGTAGATGACGGTGTGCGCTTTAGGGCTTAGCACACGTGCACGCGCACAGGGAGCACGTGCACACGCAACTGGGAGCACGCGCAGTCATAGGAAGCACAGGGAGCACGCTGTCGCGCGCACAGGCAAGCGCAGTTGCGCGTGAAGGAGCACGCGCACGCTGCTGGATCACGCGCAGTCGCACAGCGCAGGAGATAGCGCGCGGAGGGCTTGGCGCACGGAGGACTAGCACGCAGGCGAAATCGCGCAGAGGAGCAGTGCGCGGAGGGCTACGGCGCGCAGAGGGGCAGCGCGCGGAGGGCTACGCACTCGCGCAGGGGCGCTAGCGTACTCGCACAGGAGCGGCAACAAAGGCGCACGGGGGAGCTGGTGCGGCTGCGCACTCGTGCGGTGGAGGGGACGACGAGTACGGTGTGCCCTGGTGGCGCCGATGAGAGAGAGAGAGAAAGAGAGGCCGGCGGATGGGGTAGGGTAGGGTTAGGGTTTCGAGAACTCCGGTCTAGGATCGTCGCTCTGATACCATGTTGGGAAAAATGAACGAGATGTTTATTCCATAAGCCCTCGGCTCTCTTATATAGGAGAGTAGCCTATGGGTAAATTACATAAAGCATATAACTGAAAATAAAATTAACGGAAAGACACACAGAAACTAATATATGCGTTAACAGCATCCTCTCGGGGTTGCTCATGAACTGGCTCATCCGATTTACTGCTAAGACAATACTTGGTATGGTGATAGTGATATAAAGTAGCTTGCCAACGAGAGCTCTATATTGTCCGACATCTATGTTCACCACGGTAACAACATATAATTTTCAGCAATCGCCTTATTAGTTTAGTTTCCTATATCCAAACATCCCAATCTTTACAAGCTAGTCAAGAACGTGCTTCTTTTTTGCCATAATGAGTTCTCTAGGTTGGCAAGTCATTTCATACCGAGAAAGTACCATAGACAAAGTTCTTATGTAGAGTATTCATTACTATATACATGTTTTTATGATCACTTCCAATAGCTACAATATCATCAACCTACAACAACAACAACAAAGCCTTTTCCCACATTAAGTAGGGTCGATTACATGGATTCTTTGCCTCCCTTTAGATGTATCTTGGGTTATTCTCGGGCTTAGATCCAAAAAAACTAAGATCCATTCGTATAGTCTCATTCCAACACTTCTTGGGCCTTCCTCGCCCTCTCTTTGCTGGCTCAACATTCCAAAACTGCATCTCCTAACTGGAGCATCGGCTGACCTCCTTTGCAAATTGATGCAAATAAGGATTTGTGCGGCGACAAAAAATCAATTGATTATTGATTTTTGGTGGAGAAGAAAATGGAGGGGTTGAGAATAGAAAGCTTGTCGGAGAACGAGGGATTTTTGGAGAAGAATCGCGGAGATCGCGTGAGGAAGAAGAGAGATGAGAGAGATAAAGATATAAAATCTCAATTAATATTCAACTTTAACCCTCTTCAAATAATAGACTACCGTTCCCTTTACATAGGAGGGATGGGATTACAAGATTGGAAAGAAATTCAAATTTAAATTGACTCTAATTGATTTGAATAAAACTTCAAACCTGCCTTATCCTTATTTGACTCTAACTAATTAAATTCGAAATTCAAATTGAAAACCGATTAACTAATTTGAGATCACATGCGATCTCTTTTCTTTAAAAAGAAATTGCAACGACTCGATTAAACGTAAATAAAATTAAACTCTAATAAATAAATAAAACCCTATTTATTAATTTCGCGCTGCATCAGTTCTCCTCCGCTTGAAAAATTCGTCTCCCGACGAATTGCTTGATCTTCAGGTTGTTGATGGAGAATTTCCACATGGCTTGTTGGTCGAGTCTCCCAATTTAGCTCCTTTTCCACGTTACGTTTATAATTCTTTCTCACTGAGGGGTATGGTTGTAAAAGGTCTACCCCTTCACTTAAAAAGATTCCATAGCATAATATATCCTCTAATTGGCCCTTTTGATAATAAATTTTGAGAGGAGGGGTCTTCTTGCAAATATTCCAAACTAATTTTCCATCCCAAATTTCATGGAATTCGAATCGTATAGATAAAGGGTCCCTCGTTAGGGTTCTTCCCTTCAAGCTGCGGCGACGG
Organism: Ottelia alismoides; assembly: GCA_037367405.1. NCBI lineage: Eukaryota > Viridiplantae > Streptophyta > Magnoliopsida > Alismatales > Hydrocharitaceae > Ottelia > Ottelia alismoides. The sequence continues at coordinate 247,681 of JAZKJV010000339.1, forward strand.
CGGCAACGAGGATGTCGGTGTGGGCGGCGGCTGCGCATAAGGCACGCATGGTGGTGGCGGTGGGTGATCGCACAAGGAGGGTGTCGACCTGTCAGGTTGAGGCGGGGACACGGGGTCTCCCAATGACGATGATGGTTCGTGGGAGGCAGGCAGGGCTAGCGATGGTGGATGGTGCGACGTTGTGCTAGTGGGGTGTGGTGACTGTGGTGCCTTCGGTAGGGAGGGAGAGGTTGGCGGCGCGAGCCATGGAGAGGGGGTTGGAAAGAGGATCTGGAAGTGGTATAGGGCCGACAGGGAGGGGGTGATAGCGAGGAAAGGTGGCGGGAGAGGGGTTGGCGGTGGCGCAGGAAGTGCGAGGGTGGCGGCGGGAGGGGGTGAGGGTGATGGGGCTGGGGGTTTCGCTGGGGGTGCAGGGTCAGTGGGAAGGGGCGGTGACTGCGAGGGGATCGGCGGTGGTGATGGGGCAAGGGGTTTTGCCGGGGGTGCGAGGGCAGCGGGTGGCGGTGGCGGTGTCAATGGGACTGGGGTTGCAGGTGCAGCGGGAGGGGGCGTTGGGGCTGGGAGGGATGCCGGGGTGGCGGACATGGGTTGCGGGAGAGGCGGTGGGGCAGTTTGGAAGATGGCAGGGGGCTGCAACTGGGCGAGTGGGGGTGCCGGAGGTGCTGGGGCTGCAGCGGGGGTCCGCAAGAGGGTCCGGGTGGGCTGTATATCAATTTCTGCGGCATTTCCAAGTCTGAAAATACCTGGACAGCGAGCAGATCGACATTTTTTTCTCCTGCAATGGTCTGGACTGCGAGCAAATCGTCATTGACGGCGAGTTTTTCACAATTTTCTTCCTCGTAGGTCTGGACAGCGGCTTCTACGATTGAAGACTTTGATTCGGCGGCACATAGGGTCTCGAAATTAATCACCAAATCTCGTAGCATTGTTTGGAAGTCAAGCAGTATGCCCATCATCTTCTTGTCATAAGCTTCGTTGGATCGTCGTTTTCGCTCCGACGAACGATAATCTCTCATTGAATATCGGCGCGAACATCTAGACGGATCGTCAGATCGTGAGGACGATATGTAGGCCATGCTCTGATACCAATTGATGCAAATAAGGATTTGCGCGGCGATAAAAAATCAATTTGATTGTTGATTTTTGGTGAAGAAAATGGAGGGGTTGAGAGGAGAAAACTCATCGGAGAACGAGAGATTTTTGGAGAAGAATCACGGAGATCGTGTGAGGAAGAAGAGAGACGAGAGAGATAAAGAGATAAGATCTCAACTAATATTCAACTTCAACTCTCTTCAAACAATAGACTACCATTCCCTTTATATAGGAGGGATGTGATTACAAGATTAGAGAGAAATTCAAATTTAAATTGACTCTAATTGATTTGAATTAAAATTCAAACCTACCTTATCCTAATTTGACTCAAACTAATTAAATTTGAAATTCAAATTGAAAACCGACTAACTAATTTGAGATCACATGCAATCTCTTTTATTTAAAAAGAAATTGCAACGACTCGACTAAACGTAAATAAAATTAAACTCTAATTAATAAATAGAGCCCTATTTATTAATTTCGCGCTACATCAGTTCAGTTCTCCTCCGCTTGAAAAATTCGTCTCCCGACGAATTTCTTGATCTGCAGGCTTGAAGGTTGATAAATTTAATTCAACGTTCTCGATCATCCCTTGGAAGAACTGGTGTGGAGCAAATGGTTGAATCCATGCGTGCGCAGTGTGAAGGTTGGAGCCGGTAGCTTTATGACGGAATAACGTGTGTGGCGCGAATGCGGGCGCCCACTCTGATTTTGTCCCTTTGATGTGGTGCATAAAAATTTGATGAGGCATCTCCAGATTGAGCGTCTCACCCTTTGGAGATTACATAGCAAAGCAATGGCACAAATTTAATAGAGGAGGAAATGTGACCAATGAATTAAGCCATATGGCCTTTAAATAGGTGAAAACCACATTCCTATTCCTAATTGGAAGAGATATCACCCCCAATTTCTGATTTTCAGCACCTCTTTTTAAGTATTTCCACTTCAGGGGGTGAGATTGCAATTTTCGTACCCCTTCATTTAAACAAAATTTGTAAGAGGAGCTTTTGAGTTTTCCCCTTGAATAAAAACTTTTGCAAGGGGGACCCTTTTTGCAATTTTTCCAAATTACTCCCCAATTCCTATTTTGTTGGGATTCGATTTCTCTTGAATTGTAGCCCTCCGAGATGAAGCCCCACGCTAGGGTTTCGCTTCTTTTCAAGAGGGGGAGGAGGCGGCGGCCTGGGCATGAGTGTCACCGACTTCGGTGGTGGCGATGGGGATGGACTAGAGATGGGGACTCCAGTGGTGCGAGGCCGAGATAAGCTGCAGGAGGTGGGGGTGGTGGGAGGGTGCTTCATCGGGTAGGGAGGTGGAGAGGGAAGTTGGCGGAGGGGTGCTGTAGGAGTGGTGGTGATGGCGTCAGGGAGAGGTGGAGTGGGGTCGGGGAAGACGCCGGAGAGGGGTGAGAGTAAGGCTGGAGGTGCGGGTATGGCAGCAGGCGTGGGTGTGGCAGCAGGCGGCGACGGGGCTGGTAGATTTGTTGGGATGGCAGGGGTGGCAGGAGGGGGTGTTAGCGGAGACAAGGTTGGGGGATTCACATGGGTTGCAGGGGCAACTGGTGGGTGGAAGGAAGGGCCGTGGGGTCTGGGGGCGGTGTCGTAGGGGGTGGCGGTGGTGGGGGAAGAGGGCGCGAGGGCTGTGCCGCAGGGGGTGTGGGGGTAACGGGAGGGGATGGGGCTGGGGTCAGGAATGCGGGTGCAGTGAGAGGGGGGCTTGGGTTTGCAGGTGCAGTGAGAGGGGGCCTGGAGGTGCGAGGGTGGTGGAGGAGGTCCGCGAGAGGGCCGCGGATGGGCCGTAGGTCGGTTTCTGCGGCTTTTGCAAGTCTATAATTACCTGGACAACGAGCAGATCGTCATTTTTTTCCTCCTGCAATGGTCTGGACTGTGAGCAAATCGTCATTGGCGACGAGTTTTTCACAATTTTCTTCCTTGTTGGTCTGGACAACGGCTTCTACGATTGAAGACTTTGATTCGGCGGCGCATAGGGTCTCGAAAATAACCGCTAAATCTCATAGCTTTGTTTGGAAATCAAGCAATATGCTCATCATCTCCTTGTTGTAGGCGTCGTTGGCTCGTCGTTTACGTTCCGACGAGTGATAATCTTTCGTTGAATGTCGGCGCGAACGTCTGGACGGATCATCAAATCGTGAGGACGATATGTAGGCCATGCTCTGATACCAATTGATGCAAATAAGGATTTGTGCGGCGATGAAAAATCAATTTGATTGTTGATTTTTGGTGGAGAAGAAAATGGAGGGGTTGAGAGGAGAAAACTCGTCGGAGAACGAGGGCTTTTTGGAGAAGAATCACAGAGATATTGTGAGAAAGAAGAGAGATGAGAGAGATAAAGAGATAAAATCTCAATTAATATTCAACTTCAACTCTCTTCAAACAATAGACTACCATTTCCTTTATATAGGAGGGATGGGATTACAAGATTGGAAAGAAATTCAAATTTAAATTAGCTCTAATTGATTTGAATTAAAATTCAAACCTACCTTATCCTAATTTGTCTCTAACTAATTAAATTCAAAATTCAAATTGAAAACCGACTAACTAATTTGAGATCACATGTAATCTCTTTTTTTTTAAAAAGAAATTGCAACGACTCGATTAAACGTAAATAAAATTAAACTCTAATTAATAAATAAAGCCCTATTTATTAATTTCGCGCTGCATCACAAATGGTCAAATCACTTTAAGCGGTTTTCTCGCATCTTATCCTCGATCAGAGCTACACCGACTTTCCTTCTGGTTATATCATTATTTCGAATTTGATCTTTACATGTGTGTCCACACATTCATCTTAGCATTTTCATTTCAGTTACTGCCATTTTCTGCACATATCTATGGTTCACATGCCAACATTTAGATCAATAGAGCATAACAGGTCTCACGGACTCACAACTGCTTTGTAAAACTTTCTTTTGATTTTCAAAGGAATTTTCTTATCACAGAGAACAGTAGAGGCTCCTCTCCACTTTAGCCAACCTGTATTTTTATAATAGTAACATCTCCATCAATTTGCCTATCATGTTGCAAAATAGATCCCAAGTATCTAAAACACTTCCTCTTCTGAATGTTATCCTCACCAATCTTCACCTCGATTCCTTCAACATTGCTTCCATCAAAAGTGTACTCCATATATCCAGTCTTAGCCCTACTTATACGAAAATCTTTATTCTCCAATGCACATCTTCAGACCTCAAGTTTTTTATTTACTCCATCTTTAGTCTCATTAGTCAGCACAATATCATCAACGAATAACATATATCAAGGCATCTCATCCTGAATGTGACTTGTCAACTCGTCCATAATCAAAGTAAAAAGGAATGGACTTAAAGATGAACCTTGATATAGATCAATATTGATGTCTAAATAGTCAGTCTTCCTATACTGTATCCTTATACAAGATGAAGCCCTATCATACATATCCTTATGAGGTTAATGTATAAGATATGTACTTGTCTCTTCTCCAAAACTCGTCACAATATCTCTCTTGGGACAAAAACATAGGCCTTCTCCAAATCAATAAAAATCATATGGAAAATTTCCCTTTTAGCTCTATAAATCTCCATTGTTCTCCCGAACAAGTGGATAGCTTCAATAGTTGAGTGGCCTGGTATGAATCCGAATTGATTTTCTTTTACTTTGGAAACTTGCCTCAATGTTTTTTCGATCACACATTCTCAAATTTTCATAGTGCGACTCCTTAGCTTGATACCTCTGTAATTTGAATAATTTTGAATGTCTTCTTTGTTCTTATAAAAAGGCACCACGATATTTCTCAACTAATCTTCATGCATTTTCTTGCTTCGCCAAATGCCATTGAATAAATTTGTAAGCCAATTCAAACCACGCTCACCTAAAACTCTCTTAACTTCTATAGCAATGCTATCATGTCCTACACCTTTCTCAGGTGTCATAAACCTTCAAAGCCTCCTCTACTTCCTTCCTTTGTATTCGTCTATAGCTTGCACGATTCAAGTAACTTTCACTACTATCTAGATCTCCCAAAGTGATATCTCGATTTCTTTCCCTAATAAAAAGCTTATGTAAATATTGCTTCCATCTGCTATCATTCCGAGTAACACAAATGTGACCTTCCTCATCCTTAATGCATCTCGCTTGAGAAAGGTATTTGGTCTTTCTTTCGCTTGCTTTGGCCAACCTGAATATATCCTTCCGGTTCTCCTTAGAGTCGAGATTTTTGTACAAAACCTCATAAGTATTTGACTTACCTTCGCTTACAACCTTCTTTGCTTCCTTCTTCGCTATTTTGTAGTTTATGACAATTTCCTCTGTTCTATCCTTAGATATAGCTTTAAAGCATGCTCTTTTAATTTTGAACTTTTTTTGCACCCATCCACTCCACCGCCCAGCCTCCTTTTGGCCTGGAGCTCCTCCCTTGGACTCGCCTAGCATCTGTTTACAATGAATTTTGAAATTCAAACTAGATCATACTCGAACTCTTAAATATGTTAAATAAACCTAGCCAGGTTTGCTGAGATATGGTTCAATCCAATTCAGGTCCAACGTGAGGCAAAAACTCCATGTTGCACCCCCGAAAAATGTTTTTATTAACGGTTCTATTTGTATTCAGTATGTGGATCTGTTTGTTTTCAGGGATTCGTCTGTACGGGAATAGTTTATAAACTCCCCTAAGGTTAGGGCTCTATTTATCATCTTTATTATCTGTATTATCTTCTTCTCTATATAGTGAAAACCGAACCGATCACCACCGTTCAAGGACATAACCAGTTATGGGCGAACCTTGTAAATCCGTGTGTCTTCGTGCTTGCATGATTGATCTTGTTTGTGCGTGCTTCCACAATTCGCTACAGGTTTGGTGGTGGCAATCATCATTGTTGAAGTAGCAGTTATAAACTCTAAGAAAATGAAAATAAGATATAAAATAAACATCAACAATACAGTGATAAACATGGTTTGTTCTACACGAGAGGAACAACAACCTGGAAACTGGATCTTCATCATATTCTTTTCAGTTAAAACCAGTTAACGTGGGTCTTCGCATAGATCCACTTGCACAAACAAGTTCCCATGGCCATACCTAGTTGGAGATAAGGTCTACTCGGCCAGAACCAACATAAAGGTCCACACAATTTCTGGTCCCAAGAATTAGGGGATTTTGCCAAAGCACCAAAAATTATATGGTCACACCACTAATAAAGGAGCCGATTTCACATCCAAGGTATACATTACTTTTAACTCTCAGCATCCACTTTGAGCGCACCTGGCTGCATGCATTCGTATTTACTAATATCCAGTTCCTTTGTTCTATTTGCTTTATCTGTATGATACAGTTCAACAAGTCCACGGTAGATTGAACAGCCTCTTCTTGAATTTATTATCAAATTTTTTCATTTGCTCGCGAAATTATAGCTGCATGGAGATGACTGTAATTTGTTATTATTCATTTTGTAGGAAATGGAGGCAAGCTTAGAGAAAAATGGATGGATAAGTGCAGTTTTGAAGTCGATGAAAAGATCGTCTCCGACTGGGTTGAGTGTGACGCTAAAATCGGTAATGTTTTATGATTACTTATGATGCGGTTGTTCTCTTTTTATTAGTTGTGCATTTATATAAGTAGTTTTATTCCATGATGCTGCACTTAGGAAATATCAAGTCGAGGTCGAGTGTAGGCACGGAGGAAAATTCATGTGTGCGGTTGAAGAAAAACATAAATCATCGTTTACAGTGGCAGAACTTCTTTTTTGTTATTTACCTTAGTAAAACCGTCTTTTGAAAAGGTTGCTTTGATTTTAGGTTAAAGATGGCTTTGATTTTAAGCCAAAGCTTTGAAGAGGTGATTCTCTACTTGTGAGGACCATAACCTTTTCTCTAAAACCAATCTCTAAAACCAAAGACGCCTTTTGAAAGGTGGCTTTGTTATGACAAATAACAGAAAAAAGTTCTCATAGTATGCAATGAATTACGTTTTCTGACTACTGCATTCAAGAATTTTCTCTGCAGGCACGATCTTAATATCTTAGCGAGTTCTACTGAGTAATATGCCCTCATTCTATGATTACAAGGAGTGGTCTAGACAGCAATAAAGTTCAAGAAGAGAACATCAAACAGGGAAACATTAATAATTGAAGTAGAACATTCTCTTGCATTCTCCTTCAAGTGCATAGATGTCTATCATGTCCAGATTGTCACACCATAATAGATGTTTCTTCTTCAATGATTTTCTGAATATGTCAACAATTAGAATCTGATGGAGTGTTTTTTTATCGGAAAAGGGTGAGATCCCGAGTTGGGATTCACCTCCTAAATAGTACATTAGAAAAGTCTGGATACATTATCTGGATTTCCAGAAACGAAAGAGAACATTACAACGAGATAATACATTTTGAGGATAAAATCTCTGACCTTTAAACATAAGATCATTCCTTCCTCCCTAAATGGCCCACAGAGTTGCAAAAGGCAAGGAAACATCATCCGTGGAGTTGCACCCAATGGCCCTAACAAAAGACCAAAATTCAGCAATACCCGTAGTCGAAAGGCAAGGCAGACGAACCTCCCTCCAGACCCGAGCACATCTCTGGCAAGTGAAAAACATGTGTTATGTATCCTCACTCTGATCACTACATCTATCGCGTTGCGTATCCTGGATACCTAGCAGCCTACTCCTATCTTTATCACAGAGCCTGCCTCTTCTCAGGCACCACAGGAAAACTTTGACCTTGCACGGAATTTTACTAGCCTAGATAATTCTCATGTCATGACAAAAATCATCATCTCCTCCATTGCTCCCCTTCTGAAATCTGCGTAAATCTTTATTACCGAGAACCTGTCATCATCCCATTCGAAGTGGTATCTGCTTGGGAAATGCACCCCGTCGACGGTAACTCCAGCTGCATTTTGTCGAATTCCTGAAGACGTTGGTTTGAAAGTCCCATCACAAAAGTCGGCAACCATGACCCAGAACTCACCACATGCACTGATGTGCAATCCTTCGAGGTAGCCAACGCGAAAAGCCTCTGGAACCGGTCGCATAACTTCTCCTCCCCTGTCCAATCATCACTCCAGAAACGAAACGTCGTTACGCATCCAACCTTTGGACGCAATCTCAACACAATTTGCGGTAAGGTCGCTCGCACACCCGCCCATAGTGGCGACTCAAAATGAAGCTTCTCCGCCTTCAGACCCCCCTTCACACCATACAGTTGCCGTAAATGTCTGTCTACCAACCTCTCTGAGCTATCCCAGATACAGATTATCCATTTCGCCAAAAGCACATTGTTCATGCATTCAACATCTCTAATACCCAAGCCACCTTCCTTATGCGCTCTCGTCACCTCATCCCAGCCCACCAAGTGCAAGCCTTGTTTCTGTTGCTTTCCATCTGACCAGAAAAACCTCCTCATCATGGCTTCAATCTTCTTCCTCACACCAACCGACATCATCCTAGTGGAGTAAAAAAAGTGGAATAGCCGATAGAATACTTCAATAGAACAAACTTTCCCCCTTTTGATAGAGTAACCGCCTTCCATCCAGCCAATCGCTGTTCAAATCTCTGAAGAACCACATCCCAATCGGACCTCCTGAGCTTACTCGCCACCAAGAGAAGGCCAAGATAATTAATTGGTGGTCTGCCCAACGGGCAACCAAGTAACTCTGCCACGGATCCACGCTCGGCCTCCAACCACCCCATAGTGATCACCACCGACTTCTGCTTGTTGATTACTAGGCCCGAGAGACAACCAAAAGCCTCCACCAGCTGCGACGCTCTTCTGTTCATGTCTTCCGATCTACCCAGGAAAATTACTGTATCGTCCGCATACTGTAAGAGAGGGACCGATATGCTCCCCAGAGGAAAACCTTCACACCAACCATCTTCCACAACCTGTCTGAACAAGACAACCAAAGCATCCGCAACCAGAACAAACAACATAGGGGCCAGCGAGCATCCCTGCCTAACCCCCTGCTGTGGCAGAAAAAAACTGCCCTCCAGCCTGCCATTCACCAGGATGGAGTAAGAAGTCGTCGTGACGTATCTCTTCATCCAAGCAATCCACTGCTTATGGAAACCTCTACGTCGCAGATATGTCCAAAGAAAATTCCAGTTAACAAAATCACATGCCTCAACAAAATCGATCTTCCATACTGCCCCTTTCTTAGATGAGCGCTTCCAATGGAGACAACTCTCCGAAGCAATAACCAGATCATCTGCCATCTGTCTACCAGGGAAAAAAGCTGATTGGCCTTGAAGGATGACCGAGTCCAGAACCAACTTGAGCCTATTTGCCAGTATCTTAGCCACAATGAGATAGATTGCGTTGGAAAGCGCAATCGGCCTGCAGTCTTATGCTGTCATCGAGTGTTTCTTCTCGAGGAGGAGAAATAGAAGAGCTCTATTAACTTTCTCAAAGCCCCTACTGCCATCTTTGAATTCATTTACTACCTCTAAAACTTCCTCTTTCAACAGGTCCCAGAACTCACGGTAGAAAAAACTGGAAAGCCGTCTGGGCCAGGAGCACCATCTCCATTTGACCCCTACACGTCACTTTTAACCTCCGCCTCCCCAAAAAGGCTCCACAAGACTTTCTGCCTGCGCAGTCGTCAACATCTCCACTCCTCTTCCTTGCCAGCCCCACCCCACCCCCTCCTCCGAGTCAGCTGCACACAATGACTTCTAAGAGCCTGAACCACCTGAGCGCCCCCCTCTCATCATTCACAACAAGTTCATGAATGAAGTTCCTCTTCCCATGGCCTCAAATTTCAGCGAAATTCGGGCGAATTTCTGTCGAATATCAATATCCAGTCGAAATCGAAATTCGACCGAAATGACCAAAATGACCGAAATATGGGGGTCCTAGTACAAAAATGGCCGAAATGACCGAAATTTCGGTCGAAATTCCACCGAAATTCCATCGAAATTCTGTTTTGGTCAATATCGAAATGGTGACCGAAACCGACAATTAGGGCCTTGCCTCTTCCAGATGCCACCGCATGAAAGAATTTTGTGCTGGCATCCCCTTCTCTCAACCATTTCTGCCTGGACTTTTAGCGCCACTCCACCTCCTCCTTTCTATCCTCCAGCCACAATTCCTCCAGATGAAGGACTCTCTCAGCCAACTTCTCCTCGGATAAGCCCCTTTGATCACCATCCCCATTTAGACAGACCACCCCCTCTTGAACCACTCTTCTCCTCTCTTTCCGCCTCGACTTCGCAGACCATTATGGAGAATAATACTGGAATGCAGTGAATAACATCTTCAAGGTAAGCCGTTACCAATCCTGCTATGGAGAATAACACTGGAATGTAGTGAATAACATCTTTAAGTATCTAAGAAAGAGACAAGATTATATCTTGCTTTATGTAGATAGTGATCTCCAAGGCTTAGGATACACAGATTCAGACTTCCAAGCTAATATAGATGATCGAAAGTCCACTTCGGGGTTCATATTCCTTTTAAATAGGGAATGTTTTGAGCTGGAGAAGAAGCAGAACACCACGACTGATTTAACGACAAAACCTGAGTTTGTTGTTGCATCGGATGTTGTAAAAGAGGCGGTGTGGTTGTGTAAGTTCGTCTTGGAGCTGGGCGTAGTTTCCTTAGATGCTCTCATCCCTTTGCTCCGCGATAACACGTAAGCTATAGCTCAGGCGAAGGAACTCAGATGACATCAAAAGAGCAAGCACGTAGAGATGAAGTATCACATCATCCGAGAGATACAAAAAAATGGTGACATCATAATCACCAAGGTTGCCTCTACCGATAACGTTGTTGATCTCCTTCCCAAACCTTTATCACAAAAGGTTTTTGACCATCATGTAATTAGGATGGGTTTAAAGATTGTACGTGATTGGTTCTGAGGGCTAGTGGGAGATTGATAGACATGTGAATCTTGGATGGACCATTTTGACAATAAATGTTATTGTACTAAAGTATCAATAAAAGTTAATGATTTTCACTTCCTTTCTGAGATTATATTTATCTTTGTGAATGCATTTATTAATGGACCCCTTTCTATAATTAGGATTATGCATTATGGCCATCTTGACTGCTGATCCAATGGTTGGATCATAGAAGCTGGTGCAGGGTTGACTATTTAAAGAGTTAGATTGAAGACTCAACCACACCTTCAAGTGATTATCAAGAAACGATCTCCAACCCGAGGGGAGATGGCAATCCTACCGAGAAGGAGATGACAATCCTTACTCCAAAAGCTAACATCTGTCTCACCTTTTGATGCAGGTCCTCTGCATAGGAACAGAGATTCCGAGGTGTCACATAAGTCAAGCCAAAGAGTTGACTAGATCAAGATAACTGAGACCCATGTCGTATACTATCGCGTATAAGCACACATCCTCTGACCGGTGACATGTGTTACTATATGTCTGAATATGCATATTTAGCAAGTCACTAGGTTGATGACCTAGTCAATGTCTATACAGTGGTATGTTGGTGTGCATACGAGGGATTATGAGTAATACCATCTCTCAAAAGAATCATATAGCTTCATTACTGAACTGGAAGACATGAGCTCGCTCACTGAGAACCGAGCAAATTCCATCGATGGTTGTCTTGCTTTGGAAGCAGGACATGATTTGTAAGCATGATATACGCTTTTGGAAACCATATGATTGATACCAACTCCCGCTAGTCGAATGAGAAACTTAATGGTAAAACCATGAAGGAGATAATTCAAATGAGATCCGAACTTCGGGTTTAATCACGATCTTCAAGTATGTAGGATGTACAAATATTAGGAATACTCGAGGGTAATGTGATCTTAACCAATTATGTACTATGATGCTTTCATTCCGAGGGAGTTATGAATCAAGATTGGATTTTAGTGACTCTGCTCAGTAGTCTTGTTCTCCAGTCTTGGTCCAAATACTGGACATTGATTTAAATTATATCCAAATACAATGAGAAGATTGCGTATCATGTTTGACATAATCAAACATCTATGAAAGGTCCTCTAAATATGGAAATGAGATTCGATCTCATATTCCAAGTGACTATACATGGCTTATATAATCGCCTTGCCCTTGACTCCAAGTATCCGAGATGAAGGCACATTATCTTTGAAGGAGTTCAAGGATTGTTCCATTAAAGAATATTTGAGTATTCAAAAATAAAAAGAAATGATGATAATTAAAATATATTTAATTATCGTGAGTAATGTGGATATGATTCATATTATTTGGACATGTGTAGATAGACATCTACGAAAATTAAATTGGATTTAATTATCATAAATGAGATTAATGTGGATAATACAATCCACAATAATAATGGGTAATGAGGATGGTATCTACAATATCATAGAGTGACGTAATTGTGAATATGATTGATAATTTCAATATCAATGTAAATTGTATTCACATTGTACTATTAAATATAATTGAGATTTATATTTAATCTTGGATGGATGATTATGATTCATAATTGTCAACGGTTTATTTGCAATTGTCACAAATAATTTAGAGTTATTTGGTGATAATTCATCTACAAAATAAATTAATGAATGAAGATAAGATTTGGTTGTAATAAGATATTACACCCAACCATTGTTGTTAAAATCCCCCGACTGGCCCGACTAGTAGGTCCGACTAGTCTAGTCGGTGGGGTGGCCGATCGAGTACTGACTAATTCCGACTAAGGCCAACTAGTCGATCGATTTTTGCTTGGAAATACCATTTATTTTTTATTTTTTAAAGCAAACTTATTCTAATATGGTTAATGTTTTATTTAAATTCAATTTCTTCTTTTGTTTCATTATGATAATATAGAAAATGTACAAATTTTATGTAAATATATAAGAATATGCATACAAAAATGATTTATATATTTAAAATAATTAAATTTTCAAAACCGATTAAAACTCGACTAAATCCGATTAGTCGTCCGACTGCCGATTAATCCTTAGTCATTGACCCAACCGACCGAGTACCGACTACCGATTTTTACAACCTTGCACCCAACTAGGAAAAAAGAGAAAAATAGTCTTAAAAGGGAGTGAACGACCATGGTGGAGCCACCATGTGTCCGTCCACCCTCTAATATGGTATCTCTCTCTCTCATCCATCTTTATTTATAGGTATATGTTACAAAGATTATGTTAGTTGAAAATATTGAGAGACTTTTTCAACAAGTAATCTTGGCCATTGTTTATTATTAGGAGTACATCTTTGTCATCGAAAATGCTATAAAAAGAGAAGGCAACCCCAACCTTATCAAGTTACAACATACAACATAAGAGATTTTTCAAGAGTTGAAAATTTATCTTCTCTCTCAGCCACACATCCTCTTCTCTCTCTCTCTCTCCATATCCCTAGTGGTCATCACCTACCCTAGGGTTTGTAAAGTCCACGCATTAGTCACCCTACCGTCAGATCGATTCGATCGATCTCATGTAGAGATTCTGCTTCTTCGACTCCTTATGCTCTTGAAGAAGGAGAACGATATCATATGACGGAATCAAGAACTTCACGTCTCGTCTCTTTGGATTGTAGGGGTCACATGGTTTATCCTCACACCCGCAAGTGTTGTCTCTAACTGATCGAACTTGAGACATGAGGTATCTTCGCTTAAAGACTAGAAGGCCGTGTTCACGCTTCAAGAGGTATGCCTTATACTTGTGTAATAATGATGGAACGGATTGGGAATAATTCCCAATCCATGTGGTTACATCGAATCCTTTTTAAATTCCGCTGCTACTGCGACTTGTATGAAGAGTCTTGTTTTTGTCAGATGTGGTCTGACTTTCACACTTCCATGATGCGCGAGACACTATCGCCTCCATTCAACCTGTGCGATATAGCTTTCTCATAATGGTGTTATCTTTCGTTCTGACTGTTTCTATGTTGGAATTGTACTTCATCATGCCAAGACTCTCGTTGAGTTCTCAAAACTGTAACACTGGTATTTATAAAACGTGGCGAAACCTTCACACTATAAGCAGGGTCGTCTACATGAATTCTTGCTCAAATCTATGTTGATAGATTCGACTATTTTTTACATTGGCTATCGACTACCTAACTCAACCCCCACAAGGGGGGATTTGAACCCTGATCTTTTAGGTGGTAGGTACACTGGTATTTATACTTTAACTTAATTTATCTAGGACATACACCTTAGTGTATTTCCCCCTTTTGTCTTAGAAAAAAATCTCTTATATATTGGATTTCAAGGGCTTATACATCATAGTGGATGAAATCGAAAAGAGAGGAGTTCATTATACTTTGCATGGTTGTGAAAGAGGATAATTGATGCTATCATTTGAGATGCAACCTGCACTAGCCATTCGCTCGTAACCCCCCTCCCCCCCAACCACCACCAAACCTTTGCCTTGTATGAATGTTTGAAAAATGACAATGATGCTTATAAAAAGTAAAATATAAAATTTTTATTGTTTGGGATAACAAACTCATAAGAAATTTTAGAGCACAATATACTCGGACAATGAATAAGTGCGGAGAAATCGACCAACCCAAATGATTTGATGAGAGAGTAGGATCTATTAGCAAATGGATAAAACAACTTGTAGATATGTATGTACTAGAGAATGGACGAATTTTACTAGCCAAGTAATTCATAGCACATGAGTCAAACACTTATTTAGATGATGGGGTTGTCACAGATGCAAGAGTCCTTGCATACATGGTAAGTATAGTAGCAGTTACGAAGTAGACAAGATAGAAGAAACTGATATCTATAGCATTTGTGGTCGTAAGCAAGGGGGCTCTGCAGACCCGTCCAGTCTCCATATGCTGGTGCTTCTTCTATTCCTATTGGATCAGTCTCACTTACATGTGGCATCTACATTTTGTTCACCTTGCTCTACAGAAGTTAGGTCATGTCCTTCTGCAGATATCTATTCGGTCCACCTTCTAGTGCGAAGCTTGCCAGCTTGGGAAGCATCCAAGGTTGTAGAAAGCAGTAGTCGGTACTCGGTCGACGGGGTCACCTACTAAGGATTAGTCGACAGTCGGGCGACTAGTCGGATTTAGTCGGTCATTAGTCGGTTTTGATTTTTTTAATTATTTTAAATATATAAATCATTTTCTATACATATATTCTTATATATATACATATATTTGTACATTTTATATACTATCTTAATGAAACAAAAGAAGTAATTGACTTTAAATATAAAAATAAGCATGATAGAATATGTTTGCTTTTAAAAAAAGTGAAAAACTAAAAAAAATAAAAAAAGGTTGTTGTAAAAGTCGGCCGATTAGTCAGCCGACTAGGCCGACTAGTCGGGTGGACCGACTAAAGGCCGACTAGGCCTAGTCGAGTCGGCTACCCCCCGACTCGACTAGTCGGCCTAGTCGGCCGACTTTTGCAAGCTTGGAAGCATCCCATATTTTCCTTCCCTGGTAGTCAGAGTTGTAGTAGCAGTCATTTATTTGAGTTAGTCCATCTTGACAGTTAGAGTCCTAGTAGTGTTCTTGATCACTAGGGACACAAGTTCTATCTTGTAACTTTGGATGATTTTTGTAGTCTGTCATGGGTTTTTCTAGTGTTCAAGAAAGCGACCGAGTATACCGCATACTCGGCCACGTACCCGTACTCAGTAGCCTTGTCGCTCCAAGCAAGATGAAATGATCATGTTTGCAGGTTGACCCACATACTCGGCCGAGTATACCCCCTATACAACTGCATCCTCGTCCACTTTTTTAATAAATTTTTTAGTTTACCCCAAACCCAAATAACCCTACCTGTCTTAAACTAAAAGCTATACTCTCTCAATTGATGCTTTTGCTCATTTGACTCTATATTACTTTTTTTTAGGCTCATTGACTCTATATTACTTTTTATCCCAATAGTTTTGTTCCTTGCACCTTCAATTATTTATTATTATAATCAAGAGATATAATATTTAAAAGATATTAACAGAATATTAATTGTTTATTTGTATTTTTTAAATAATAAAAATACCAAACTGCATAAAATCGTACACTCTTCTGCATACCGCATACTCGCTATGTTTTGACCCCGCCGACAGAATACCGCATACCGCCTTCCCGAACATTGGGTTTTTCTTTTGAAAAACAAATTTGAGACTGGGTTTGTCATTCAATCATTTATTATTGAAATAAAGAATAATTTTTCTGCTACCATAAAATATGTACGATCTGGCAATGTCTTAGAGTTCTGCACTTTATAGCTTTCTGGATTCTTTAAGTTTCTTGGCATCATACACCAGACCTCGCGTGTGTATACTTCACAACAGAAACACAAGCACTGTCACTTGATGTGACATGACCCTTCTGATTCATAGTCGTGCTCCCCATTGTTTCTGGGTTGATGCGGTTCTCACTGCCTATTAGTTGGTGAACTGCACGCCATCCCTAGTTTTAGGAGAGAAGGTTCCTTTCTTAATTGCATTTCCGACGAAGGACCTGTTCTCCCTTACACCCTATGTTTTTAGCTCGGTGGCACTCGTGCACCACCCGACTCCTAATTGTGACAAGCTCTCCCCTAGAGCTGTCAAGTGTATCTTTGTAGGCTACTCTCGTACCCAGAAGGGGTACCGTTGCTTCAACCGTGTTAGACGGAAGTGCTATATTAGTGTTGATGTCGCCTTTTTTGAGTTTGTCGTGTTTTTTCTCCTACAGGTGACAGGTTGACTCAGTCTGACTCTGCAGAGGAGGTATATGTGCCTCCTCTCATGGCACCACCACCTCCAGTCCCGCCAGTATCTCTACCGCACCACCTTCACCTCCTCCACCTCCACATGCTCATGTGGCTCCTCCACCACCATCCATTATGTTGACTCATTTTTTACCACATTTTAATATTTGCAGGCTTCCCACTATCCCCCTTGCTCATGCGCCTTCCCCATCATCCATCACACTTCAGGTATGTTTTGAGCACATTATTTCTACTGATGAAACTAGTGATTTGTCTATGCAGCATGGTACTGCACATGTAGAGCATGTGCCTTCTCAGGAGGCTAGTTTACAGGTTGAGGATGATGCATATGAACTTGATGTGCCTATTGTTCTGCGAAGGCGGAAGTGTACATGTGATACGTATCCTCTTGCAGTTCATGTCTCTTTGGGACGTCTTTCAGAGGATTTCACGAGGTTTGTCCTGGGGGTCGTCAGCTGTAGAGATTCCACGAACATATTAGGAGGCATTGCGAGACATATAGTGACATCTTGCCATAGAAGAGGAGATATTCGCATTACAATCACGTGGCACGTGGAGCCTTATTACAGTTCCTACAAGGGCATTTGTGGTAGAATGCAAGTGGGTGTTCACATTGAAATACCGAGCAGATAACAATGTTGATCTTTATAAGGCGAGGCTTATGGCTCGTGGGTTCACCAAAACGTACATGGTGGACTATCATGATACTTTCTCTCGTGACTCGTCATTCTACACTGTAGATCCTTCTATCCGTGGCAAATGATACGGGACTGGTCCTTTTCCCACCTTGATGTGAAGAATGCACCTCTATAGTGACCTGCAAGAGGACATTTACATGTAGCAACCAATAGGGTCCGCTACCGGGGGGTGTCATATGGTGTGCGGACTTCATAAGGTCATCTAGGGCCTTAAGCAGAGCCCCGAAGCATGGTTTCAGAAGCTCTCGAACCTGATAGAGTTGCATGGATTCATAAGATCGAATGCAGATCGTTCACTCGTTCAGAGGACTTAGAGAGGTATAGTTGCTATACTGGTCTATATTGACGATATCATTACTATAAGGGATGATGTGTAGGATGTCCGTACATTTAAGGATTTTCTTGGTCAACGGTTTGTCACCAAGGATCTTGGTGATTTACGTTACTTTCTTGTACTTGAGTTTGGCAGGTTCCAGACGGGTCTTGTTATGACCAAAAGGAAGTATACTACTAATCTTTTTTTCGAGACATGCATGGCAGATTGCAGGCCTGTCACTACTCCCATGGACCAAGGCCTTAAATGTCGGTTTCGGTCACCATTTCGGTATCGACAAAAACAGAATTTCGATGGAATTTCGGTGGAATTTCGACCGAAATTTCGGTCATTTCGGTCATTTTTTGTACTAGGACCCTCATATTTCGGTCGTTTCGATCATTTCGGTCGAATTTCGATTTCGACTGAATATCGATATTCGACAGAAATTCGACCGAATTTCGCTGAAATTTGAGGCCATGCCATGGACTCTAGCATGAAATTATATGATGATGATGATACATATAAGGTAGACAAAAGATGGTACAAGGAGCTTATTAGGAAGTTCCTATATGTGACCATCACCAAGCCATACATATCTTTTGCTTTTAGCAGAGTTAACTAATTCATGGAGCAACCTAGACAGGCACACGTGGTTGCATTTCACATGATTCCGAGGTACATGAAGTCCTCTCCTTGTATTGGATTGTTCTTCAGCAAAGGGACATCATTGCCATTACAACATGTGTTGATGCTGATTATGCAGGATGTCCTAAGGACAAGAAGTTACCTCAGGTTTTGCAGTGTTCATAGCGAGTTCTTTCGTGTCATGGAAGAGCAAGAAGCATGCAATGGTTGCCAGATCTAGTGTGAACTCAGAGTACAGAGACATGACACAAGCGAGTACTGAGATGATGTAGGTCAGATTTATTTTGATTGACCTAGTTATTGACGTGCCTCTTCCCATGCATCTACAATGCAACGACCAAGTTGCTCTTTTCATTGTCAACAATCCATCCTTCCGTAAGAGGACGAAGCATATCGAGGTTGATTGTCACTATACTTGTGGCATGATCGATATCAGCTCAGGGGAATAGACAACAAATGTGTTCACCAAGGCCCTAGCCAAAGGGCCATTCCAAAGGTGTTGTTCCAAGGTGAGCATGATTGATATCTGTTGGGAAAATGAGAAAACTTGTTTATTCCATATGCCCTAAGCTCTTTTATATAGGGGAGTAGCGTATGGGTAAAATACATAAAGAGTCCAACAGGAAAAAGAAAATATGAAGAAGGTACATACGAGAATAACATAGAATAACATATATCTCTACACTCCCCCTCAAGGTGGAGCATAGATATCAATCGTGCTCAGCTTGGACGAACATTTCTGGAACGGCCCTCGAAGTAATGACTTGGTAAAGATGTCTGCAGTTTGGTCCCCTGAGCTAACATGTGATGTAGAAATAAACCCCTTCTGAATCATATCACATATGAAGTGACAATCAACCTCAATGTGCTTGGTTCGTTCATGAAACGCTGGATTATTTGCAATGAATAGAGCCGCCTGATTGTCACATTCCAGAGCCATAGGAAGCGTGACTTTTATATATAGATCTGTAAGCACAACCTTTACCCACATCATTTCTGTACTGACCTGGGCCATAGCCCTATATTCAGACTCAACACTAGATCTTGCTACAACCGTTTGCTTCTTGCTTCTCCATGAGACTAGAGAGTCTCCAACATACGCAACAAACCCAGTGGTGGACTTCCTATCCTTAGGACATCCTGCGTAATCTGCATCTGCACATGCTGAGATAGTAACCTCCTTGTCTTTCTTAAACAGCAGACCTGCACCTGGAGATGACTTAAGGTGCCTGAGTATCATATATATAGCATCCATGTGTACCTGACGTGGTTGCTCCATGAACTGGCTCACTCGACTCACAACAAAGGAGATATCAGGTCTGCTTATAGTAACATAAAGAAGCTTGCCCACCAGTTCTCTGTATCTTCTCCTATCCACCTCATCAGTATCTTCATCATATAATTTCATATTGGGATCCATGGGTGTAGTGGCAGATCGGCAACCAAGCATTCCTGTTTCACTCAACAGGTCAGTGACATATTTCCTCTGGGTCATTACTAACCCATGAGGATTTCTGGCGAATTCCAGTCCCTGAAAATATCTAAGAACTCCAAGCTCCTTGATGACAAATTCACGACCCAGCATTTCTTTTGCCCCCTGAATTCCCTGTTCATCATCACCTGTAATCAAGATATCGTCTACATACACCATAATTGCAATAATACCTCTGGGTGTCTTCTGCACGAACAAGGAATGATCTGCTTTGGAACGTCTGTACCCCTGTTTCTCAAACAGGTCTGAGAGCTTCTGGAACCAAGCTCTGGGGCTCTGCTTAAGGCCATAGATAGCCTTATCTACACACCTTAGGATACTCCCCCTCAACAGCAAAACCAGGTGGTTGTTGCATGTAGACTTCCTCCTGTAAGTCACCGTATAAGAATGCATTCTTCACATCTAATTGGTATAGTGGCCAATCACGAGTAACCGCAACAGAGAGGAGGATCCGTAGGGTGGAATGGCGAGCAACCGGCGAGAATGTATCAAGATAATCCACCCCATATGTCTGTGTAAAGCCACGAGCAACCATGCGTGCCTTGTATCTGTCAATGCTGCCATCTGCATTCTGCTTAACTGTAAAGACCCACTTGCAACACACTGTAGACACATCAGTAGGTGCAGTAACAAGGCTCTAGGTGCCTCTGGACTGAAGGGCAGCCTTTCCTTCTTCCATGGCTAAATGCCATCGACTATCCGTCAACGCATCTTGGTAATTCCGTGGAATATCCACCGCTGATAGTGCAATGACAAAGTTCTTGAATTCTCCAGTTAAGCGATCAAAAGACACAGAAGATGCTATATGATATGACGCGCAAATGCGCTTATGCTTTTGAAGAGCAATAGGTTCCAAATCACCTGCCTCCTCATCTGGCCTCTGTAACACATCCTGCTCATGGAAATTATCTGATCCATCAATGTTAATAATATTCTCAGAACATACCTCAGGCGAGCTAGATGATGAGCGGTGACCATGAGCAGAAGCAGGCCAATGGGTATAGTAGAATGGCAATGGGGAAACAGGAATAGTGACAGGAGGTGTAGGAGATGGTAGTGGTGGAGGTGGTAGAGGTGATGGTGGTGGTGGCATGTATATAGCATCATTAGTGTCAGAGGATACCAACTGATCACCTGTAGATGAGAAGTACATAAGAGATTCAAAAAAGGTAACATCAGCACTAACGAGATACCTCCTGCGCAATGGATCATAACACTTGTACCCCTTCTGTATTCTGGAGTACCCGGCGAAGACACACTTGACAACCCTAGGAGAGAGCTTGTCAATCCCTGGAGACAACTGGTGGACAAAGGCAACTGAGCCAAAGACACGAGAAGTGAGGGAGAACAATTCTTTGTCAGGAAAAACAAGAGAGAAAGGAATCTTCTCACCTAAGACAGATGACGGCATACGATTAATGAGATAACATGCCGTAAGAACAACATCACCCCAGAAAGAATGAGGGGCATGACTCTGTATAAGAAGCGACCTGGTGACATCAAGTAAATGACGATGTTTCCTTTCTGCAACCCCATTTTGTTGGGAAGTACATGCACATGATGTTTGGTGGATAATCCCTTGAGATGAAAAATAATTGGAGAGAGTATGAGAACAAAATTCCAGAGCATTATCACTTCTCACAATTTTAACATATGTAGAAAAAACATTACGAACTTCATTGATGAAATTGATGATAATATTCCCCGCTTCAGATTTATTCTTTAACAGAAAGACCCACGACACACAAGAGAAATCATCCACAACAACTATATAAAACCATGGCCTCAAATTTCAGCGAAATTCAGTCGAATTTCTGTCGAATATCGATATCCAGTCGAAATCGAAATTCGACCGAAATGACCGAAATATGGGGGTCCTAGTACAAAAAATGACCGAAATGACCGAAATTTCGGTCGATCGATTCCGAAATGGTGACCGAAACCGACATTTAAGGCCTTGTATAAAACATGTGTCCCTGATGATCAGGAACACGACTAGGACCCCAGATATCGACATGAAATAATTCAAACTTAGAGGTACTACACCGACACTGACGACTGGGAAAGGTAGGCCAATGGTGCTTTCCCAACTGACAAGCCTTACATTAGATGGACGTGTGAGGTGAAACCTGGGGTAACACATGACGCAATTTCTGAAGTGATAGATGTCCAAAGCACAAGTGCCACAGAAATGGGGAGACGGATCCAACTGGTAGAGACGAGGCTCCAGCATAAGGGGTCTGACTAAGACGATAGAGGCCGCCTTGCTCATAGCCACACCCAATCACGTTGCCCGTAAGGATGTCCTGAAAAATAAGAGAAGATGGATAAAAAATTGCTCGACAATGTAAATCCTTTGTAAGTTGGCTAATAGACAACAAATTCATCGAAAAATCAGGCGCATGCAACACGTTCTTGAGATGCATAGATGGTGTCAGTCTAATCTCCCCCTGACCAGTAATCGGGGAATGTGTCCCATTAGCAATAACCATAGTGTGGCATGGAGAAACCTGTCGGTATCCTGTAAGCAGACCTTGATCACCACACAGATGATGCGTGGCACCAGAGTCCATAATCTACTCTAAAATATCTGATCCACTACTGCTAATGAATGCATAAGTGCTACTTGATGTACTGGTGGATGCATAAGCAACAACGTCGGAGTGACTCTCAGAAGTAGGCGTTGATGCAACAGGACCAGATGGAGGAATAATGCCCCTCAGATGGGCTACAAGATCATCAAAGCACCGATCCATAGATGAAGCAGATGGAGGCTCAATCTATTCAGCTACTCGTGCAGAAGCAGGAAACCCATGTTTGGAATAGCATGTGTCTTCGATATGTCCAGAACGGTGGCAAAAAGTGCATGATGGACGAACCCAACCTTCTCTGCCCCGAGGTCCACGGTCACGGAACTGATGATGACCCCTACAACCTCGATTGGCTGAGGTGGTCTGATTTACCGTAGACGAAGGAACAGTGATATGACTCAGCCTGTGAAAAGCTTCCTCCATAGGAGGAATAGTGGAATCCGTCAAGATCTGGGAACGTGCTGCCTCGTACTCTGGATCAAGGGCAGCCAGAAAAACACCCACCATAGTGGCATTCCGATAGGTCTTCTGTTGCTCTGGAGTGGCTGTGAGAGGCATGAAGCTATAAAGCTTCTCAAACATTCCACGTACACACGTGTACAATAAGTGTAGAGGCCGTCCATTCTGCTTGATTGTAAAGATGTCCTGCTGAAGTTGCAGAATCTTCTCCACATTCTTTGCCTGTGAATAGGTGACAGCCAGAATGTCCCATATTGCTTTGGCGGTGGGCTGATGGAGAATATCGTTAGCAATCTCAATTGCTAATGATCCGGATAGCCAAACTTTGGCACATACGTCATCTGCCTCCCATGAGGCATTGACCCTTGTCTTCTCAGCAGGCTCTTCCTCAGTAAGAATGTGCTTCTTACCGGTCGACTTCATCATACTCATGAACTGCATGGCCCACAGTTCATAATTTGAACCATCCATCTTCACAATAGGCGATGGACCTCTGAAGGCACCTGTAGATGGGATGTCTGCCTTGCTTTCTGACATTATGATATTGGAAGACTAGGGGAATAGACTAAAGATATGGTTGTCTACACGGACATTAACAGGTTTAGTTGCATGTGTAGACGCAAGCAACCAAACCTATTAATCTGGAAATACGCACGCGGAACGAGTGCTAGGGCCGCACACGCGTTGGCCTAGGGCTGCACGCGCACGAAAATTACACGTGCAGATATGCGCACAGATGCACGTGCAGGATCACGAACAAGGGCACGCACAGAAGCGCGCACGTCACAGCTTCACGCGCACAGGTGCACAGCTTCACGCACACAGGCACGTAGGCGCACATGCGCACATCTTCACGCGCACAGGAGCATGCACCTACGCACAGGAACGTGCGCAGGCGCACAGAAACAGTGTGAGACCAAGCAGGAGGCGGCGCACAGGAGCGCCGACGTAGGGGCAAAGCGAGGCGGCGCGAGGCGCGTGCACGGAGGGCTTGAGGGTGGAGGCTAGGGTTAGGGTTTGGTTCGAGATCTTCGGTCTAGGACCGTCACTCTGATACCATGTTGGGAAAAAGAGAAAACTTGTTTATTCCATACGCCCTAGGTTCTCTTATATAGGGGAGTAGCCTATGGGTAAAATACATAAAGAGTCCAACAGGAAAAAGAAAATGTGAAGAAGGTACAGACGAGAATAACATAGAATAACATATACCTTTACAATATCTATGTTACATCCTGAGGGGGAGTGTTGATATATTATTTATCTTTCCACCTTTTATTTCGGAATGATGCAATCAGAAAGAAAGTTGGTGTTGCTCCGATCGAGGATAAGATGCGAGAAAACCGCTTAAGATGGTTTGGTCATTTGCAAAGAAGATCAGCTGATGCACCAGTTAGGAGATGCGAGCGTTGGGATGTTGAGTCGGCTAAGAGAGGGCGGGGACGGCCCAAGAAGTGTTGGAAAGAGACCATACGAAGGGATCTTTGTTTTGTGGATATAAGCCCGGGATTGACCCAAGATAGATCTGAATGGAGGCGAAGAATCCATGTAGCCGATCCTACTTAATTGTGGGAAAAGGCTTATTTGTTGTTGTTGTTTCCACCTTTTCATGTATTTTGTTTCTTTTTGTGCTTCCTTTTGTATCTTTTATGTAATTTGACTAACATGAGTTCCCTCTCTATGTAAGGGAATTCCAGGGCTCTCTCGTAATGCAATTCAATATTTTCTTTCCATAACGGCCAAAGGAAGATATCTATCCTGATGAAGAAACCTCAACAGGAAACATGAAAAGACTATGAATCCTGGCTCGAGGATAACTATCAAGTCATGACATGAATGCCTAACAATGTCAGGTCCCACATTACGGTGAATCTCCTGTACAAGGACATGTGAGGCGAACTGGCACATACATATTCTTAGCCTGCCTTGTCGACATCTTCATGTAGATTTGGTTCGCTTCTCAAGGAGAGTCTACTCTCATAGAGTACTATCGACATCTCAATAGCCTCTACGAGGAACTTGCCATCTTTCACCGGCCCGTTGTACCAAACATGTGGTAGAAAGATCTGAGTGACAAGTCTGCATATTTTTTGTTGGCTTTCATACTTGCTTTGGAAAGAGACTATACGAAGGGATCTTAGTTTTTTGGATTTAAGTCCGAGATTGACCCAAGATAGATCTGAATGGAGGCGAAGAATCCATGTAGCCGACCCTACTTAATTGTGGGAAAAGGCTTTGTTGTTGTTGTTGTTGTGTTTCATACTTGCTATCAGACTGTAAGGAACCAATTTCTCATGTCTGACACTCTATCATCCATCAAGGTTATCTTTGACCGGCTATAATAGCTTGAGTAATCTACTGGTCATATTCATCCTCCATAGTTCGCGGAGAACTCAAATTTTCTAGCATCCTATGGAAGAAGCGGTCGCTATAGCTCCCAAGGAGGCTGAGGCCATGGTTGTACGCCATGCATTCACTATCACATGTGTAGCACTTCATCAACATCTGACTATGATGCAACTGCGGCAAAGATGCATTTATATCAAGACTGTAGTAGATAGCCTGTCCAACTTTGTGCAACAGACTATTCCAGATTGATGCAGCTGTTGAAGAATTGATGTGAAGAATGCTTTCCTCTATGGTGATCTAGAATAGGAGGGGTTTACATGATACAACCACCATGTTACTCCGTTAAGAGGGGTTATGTATGTCGATTTCGTAAGACCATCTACGACTTAAAGTAAAGTCCATGAGCAGGGTTCGACATGCTTACTTCTGAGATTAGCTCTTTGGGTTCTCATAGGACAATGCCTGACTATTTTTGTGTTAGTCAGACAAAGGTCCTCTGGCACTGTGATACTTGCACTTTATGTTGATAATATGGTCGCCACTGGCGATGAGCATGCATTCTAGAAATCAAGGCCTTCCTTCAGAAGGTTTTTATCACCAAGGACCTTGGTCAACTCTGATACTTCATAAGCATCGAGGTGATACACACTACAGAGAGATTACCCATGTCACGATGGAAGTATTGTTTGGATATCCTTACGGAAGCTGACTTACTTGGATGCAAACCGTCAAGCATCCCGGCAGAATTATGGAGACATACTACTTCTACTGATTTTATGTTTGAAGACTACACGGTACAAAAACCTAGTGGGCAAGCTACTTTACCTTCCTATCACTAGGCCAGAAATATTATATGTCGTGAGAATAGCTAGCCAACACATGGAGATGCCTTACTACAGTCAATGACAAAATATTCTTTTCACCCTTCAGGGCTTGAAGGACTCTCAAGGAAAAAGCCTTTTCTATGGGGCTAATGGTCACATTGATGTCACTGCTTATGTTGATAATACTAGTTCTCTTGAGGATATACGGTTTACCACTGATTACGCCATGTTTATTGACAGAAAACTTGCTACGTGGCGAAGCAAGAAGTAGATTGTCATTTCAAGGTCAAGCACAGAAGCATAATATAGAGCAATGGCTCAAGCCACCAACGAGATTACTTGGCTCCTCTCATTTTTACAGGAACTTGGGCTCCATGTTGTACTCTTGTTCCTCTTTACCACGACAACAAATCCGTAATGCACAATGTCACAAATGAGCGAACAAAACATACTAAAGTGGATTATCACTTTATTTGAGACGCAACAGGGGGAGGGAAGATCATTTCATCGCACACCTCAACGGAATTCTAGCTTGCAGATATATTTACCAAGACACTTCCAAAGAAGCGCATATCATTGTCTTCTTCCAAGTTGGGCATGATCTATAGATATGCTCCAACTTGTGGGGGAGTGTTGACGTTATTAGCTGATATAGTTGCTTTCTTTATTTGTTTATTTCCTCTTTTATTTTCTTTCCGTGTTCTCTATTTCAATTTTTAACCCTTCGAGTCTCTCATGTAATTGCCGATGTTTGGTCTTTAGGGTATCAAGCTGTGTAAGAAACCACACACCTATTGAATGAATTCATTCCGTTGCATTCTCACTTTCTTCCATATGGGCATTACAAACTTCCCACTTATATTCACATTGCGCTAGTTGCTACACAACCCATCTCTTATTCTTAATAATAGTGGCATCGTCACGCTTCCAATATGTCATTTCCTTTTAATTCTTTTGAGAGGTAGCTATGAATCTCGTTTAGCTCTCTCCAATTTTTACAGGAACGTGATCTATTACTATTTCTGACATTCCAGGCCTAAACCTAAGCCGTTGATGCAGATAAAAAATCCAACGGAATTCGACGGTGGAAACACTTGGTGGATAAGAAATTAGAGGGGGGGGAGAGAAGAACATGTTAGTTGCGCTAGATTTTGGAGATAAATCACGAATATCGTGCTGAGAGAGAGAGAGAGAGAGAGACAGAGAGAGACGAAGATAAATCTCAATTTTTCATATATTCTGAACTGAACTCCACCAATGCCTACCATCCCTTTTATATAGGAGGGTGAGATTACAAAAATAGAAAGTGAATCAAATTCAAAATAAATTCCTAATTTACTCTAATCCATTCTAATTGACTCTTAACTAATTTTAATCTACTATAAATATTGAGATTACAATCTCGATTTTATTATGTACTAAATCTTCTCCCACTATAAGTAGGGTCGGCTACATGGATTCTTGCTCAAATCCTTGTTAAAAAGTTCGACTATTTTTTACGCTGGCCCTCGACTACCTAACACAACCCCTGCAAGAGTGGGATTTGAACCCTAGTCTTTTGTGTGGTAGACACACTGTACTACCACTAGACCATTAAGTGTGTGCAGATTACAATCTCAATTTATTTAAATAAAATAAGCAACCGATTTAAACTAATTAGGGATGGAAAACCCTAATTGTGAAAATCCCTAAATTCGTGACGGCTTCAATCCAGCTTGACCTGTCAATTTGCGAAATATTGCATCGATTCTCCCCCGCTTGAAATATTCATCTCCTGACTAATTGATCGATCTTCGATCCGTCAGTGGAGAATTCCATCTGGATTGGTTGAGCAGATATCCACAATTTTGTTCCTTTTCGATTTTATGTTTATAATTTCTTTCCACCGAGAGGTATGGCTGCAAATGTTCTACCCCTTCACTTAAAATTATCTCCATAACATAACTTATTCTCCAATTGACCCTTTAGATAAAAACTATTGTGAGGGGCCTGCTTGTAGCTTTTCCAAAATATCTTATCCCTTGTTTTAGGGGATCTGATTGAAGAGGAATCCCCAACCCTCTTTAGGGTTTCTTCTCCCTTCAAATGGCGGCATCGACATGGCGAGAATGGAGGCAACATATGGTGGCTGCGGAGGGATGGCGACAGCTAGAGTTGAGGGTGACGCCTCTTCTTAGCGTGCGCAAGGTGGCAGCTCCCTCGGCGAAAGAGGTGGGTGGCGACGAGCTGGGCGAAGCTCGTAGAGGTGGTGATGGTAGTGATTTCGGGGGCCCTTGCCAGGCCGATAGCAGTGCCGAGCACCCTTTTGGTTCCGAGCCCTCGTTCATGCTGTGATCGCGCGACATGAAAAGCAAGGTTTGGGGGCACGAGATACATCGGAAACTATGTGAGTAGTGCATTCTGT
Source organism: Ottelia alismoides (assembly GCA_037367405.1). NCBI lineage: Eukaryota > Viridiplantae > Streptophyta > Magnoliopsida > Alismatales > Hydrocharitaceae > Ottelia > Ottelia alismoides. The sequence continues at coordinate 276,197 of JAZKJV010000339.1, forward strand.
AGTGGCGGTGGTTGCAGTTGTTGCGGCTGAGGAGGTCCCATCGAGAGCGACAACGGTGCTGAAAAGGGTTGTGGAAGTATCTCACGTTCTCCGAGGGTTGTAGGGGAGATAGGACAGCTCCGGTGGTTTTGATAGGTAGTGGTGACAGGCTGAAGACATCTTGGACAGCAACCTGGAGATTTTTTATGAAGACTTTCGGTACTTTGAATGCCTCTAGTTCAATGGCTTCGCAAGGAGGTTGCGGTGGATCGAAGCTCTCATGTTCAACAACTGTGATGACATCCAGATCTAGGATATCTGATTGATATTCATCAAATGCAGGCCCTTTTCCTTCATTTTTTTGTTCCTGGACAAATTCTACCGCAAAAAAAACGATTATTTTATATTCTTCCTTCATACTTTCATAAAAAAATGGTCTCGTATCTCCATGATTTTATTGTACAAGAGTTGTATCAATAAAAACTTCTTTGGGATTGAAAATACCTTCATTTTCTTGATCAAAATCAGGTTGCACAAAAGATGCGACGGTCTGATTTTTGTCATTGACGAGTGATTTTTTCTCGATTAACGTGTCTAGCCATGCTTGAACTTTGAAACTTGATAGGCGACGATTCTTGAACTTTTGTTGACGCCCATGTGAACCTTCACCCAATCGACTCAGGTCGAATTTCAGCCGCCAATAGTCGACAGGATTGTCGAACCGTGAAAATGATTCACTTGCCATGCTCTGATATCAAATGATGCAGATAAAAAATCCAACTGTGAAAATAATTTTTACGACAGAAATATTTGGTGGAGAAGAAATTAGAGGGAGGGAAAAGAGAAGACTACGCTGGTTGCGCGGGATTTTGGAGATGAATTGTGAAGATCGCGCTGAAAGAGAGAGAGACAGGGAGAGACGGAGATAAATATCAAATTTTCATATATTCTGAACTGAACTCCACAAATGCCAACCATCCTCTTTTTATAGGAGGGGTGAGATTACAAAAACAGAAAGTGAATCAAATTCAAAATAAAATCCTAATTGATCCTATATGACTCTAAGCGATTCTAATTAACTCAAGTAATTCAATTTAGTTAAATAAAATAAGCAAGTAATTAAAATAACTAATTAGGGATGGAAAACCTTAATTGTGAAAATCCCCAAATTCGCGACGGCTTCAATCCTGCTTGACATGTCAATTTGGGAAAAATCGCATCAGTCGCTAACGTGGAAAACTAATCCCAACAACTTGTTGGGTTCACATCTAATTGACATGTTAACAATCCCAAAATGCTTAAGCTCAAGTTTTCCAATAGTAAACATTCACACTTATAACCTACACATGCTTCTTGTGAGTAGTCTATTTGAGATTATATTTGGGGTTTTACATAAAAACTATAGAAGTGAAGAGGACCTCATCATTGAGAATCTTCTCCATGAATTCTTGTGAGTAGTCTATTTGAGATTATATTTTGGGGTTTTACAAAAGCTATATAAGTGAATAGGACCTCATCATTGAGAATCTTCTCCATGAAATTTGTATAAGTGCAAATATCACACAAGACAATCAAGCACACATACGAAAATGGAAAACTTTATTTTAGAAGTAAACATGAGAATATTTGACTGGGTTTCCAACTGGAGTGAGGCTGATCCCCAATCAGTTGAGGAGGTCTGACATCTCAGAACACATGTTCTATATGTAAAAGACTGTAGTGTGCACTGAAGAGGAGTGGAATAGAAGATGGAGAGGTGAGGGTAAAGGGGACCTCCCTGTACTCTTCCACTTACATGGATGAGATGAAGACTTGCATCCAAAGGATAGGAATGTAAAAGCACAAAGGATTGTACGATGAAATTCTTCTTGGGGCCTCTTTGCTCTAATGCCAATGAGACATGTGTCAATGTGCCTTTTCTTTTGTCAATTTGGTCTCTGACAATGTTATTGTCAAATTTCTCGTTTAACATTCCACCAAGTTTAGACTACTCAGATATACATCTTGTTAGACATTTAATTTCACAAAGAATCAATGATCCACCTATGGGTCTGCATCTTTGTCCGTAGCAATCTCATCTTAAGCAGGGTTAAAAGCCAGGCTGTTGTGTCCAGATCAGAGTGAGGGCACGGACCAACGGCATATGAAACTTATAAGCTGCTGTGTATTGAATCTTCAATCATATATTTCTTATGGTTTATGATTCCAGAACAGCTTCCTGGATCAATGACAATCTGAATATTTCCAGAAGCCCTCTCTATCAACCGTGATCATTTAAAAATCCTCCCACATCCTCTTCTTGATTGTCCGCATAATTGCATGGTTCACCGTTCCGATTTGAAGTTTTAGTTATGGTTCAGAGATCATTCACAGGTTTAACTAAAAATAAATTAACATCTAATATGGCTCTGAAAGCTACCGCAATTTTTCTAACCTCTCTCTTTACCTGCCCAGATCCGAAAAGGAAGGAACCAGACTCTAGCTGAGTGCCTAAAGAAGGAATTCCATATCACGATGTGCCTATTAAGGTCGGTGATCTCCGGCGATGTATATGAGGTAAGTTGTCCAACAAAAGATCTTGCACTATATGAGTAGGCATTATGCTATAATAACTATTGAGGCTCCTAAACATGCAGGGCATCCGAGCGTTGAGCATCGATAAAGACAATGCACCAAAGGTAGCATTCAAATTGATGCTTTATTGTTTCTTTTCAACTTTATTTGCTATTGGTATAAATCATGGTTACACGCATGAGAGACAGGAGGACCATTAATGAGATCCGTCTTGCCATTTAGTATTCATAATTTTCTTCACTAATATACCACCTCAATTATGAGTAGCCATTCAAATGTTAACAAAGTTACTACGGCTGCAGTGGAATCCCGCAACTTTCGATAGTGTAAGTGCCGAGAAAGTGGATTTATTGTTGCAGCCTTTCGAGGATGAAAAACTGGAGCTTAAGTTGCCCAGTGAAAGTGCATCCTGCAGGTGAGTGCGAATTTTGGGTAATTTAGGTGCTGAAATCTTGTATCGGCTTTTCACTGCTTTTGTGTATGATAGTTGAGGGGCATACATGCAGGTGGGAGGGAAAATTTGAAGACTCTGTTTATTCAGCAGAGGAAAGCAACTAATATTTCTAGCTGATTGTGATGGTTAATTTATTGCATTGGACCTACCTTAACATGGTCCAATATCGTCTGAAGGTCTCCGTTAGTCGCTTCGACATAGCTATCTTTACAGAGTAAGGTCGTACAATCGTTATAGATGTGATAAGGTTGTGTCTGTGACTCTGTTTTGTGTATCTATAAGGTTTCCATTAGTTACGCTCGCTTATCTATGTTACAGAGTAAGGCTGTACCAGCATACAAGGCATCATAGGATTGTTCTTGGGTGTATGCCTGATCAGTCCCTTTACTCAAATTGTAAGAATCTTATCTTACAATGCAATAAATTAAGACTGTTGTCTTACATAATTGTGGGAAAAGACTTTGTTGTTGTTGCTGTGTAAAACTGTTGTCTATTTAAAAGGTGATTCAGTTGGTTTGTCAGTTGATGCGTCTAAAAGGAGAATGATTTTGGGGGTGCATATCATGTTAACTGGATCTGAAATAGTCCTGTTATGTCATTACGATGTCCAATCTATGTGAATGTTACCTAAGTGAGACTGTGCAGATGAACTCATGGCGATCGATGTTTTTCAAGTTAAAAATTAATGCATCCAAATTTCTCATTGTGGGGATCTAAAGCTAATTATTTGGCGGTTAGCTTATTAATACTATACATTTACTCTAAAAATCTTTGCTTGATGCTCTTCTTGGAGATGGGTAAGACTGACTGGTATTTTGCTGGAAATAAGCTCTAATCAGCTATCAGTATACTATGATTGTTCTTGTGTCATGAGTATATGGAGAAAATATTTATCAATTGACTTGCTAAAATAAAGCATGCGAAAATGTATCTTGCAAGAGATTTCTTTCCTTGAAGTACCTTGTGTTCCTCAGAAATCTGGATATATGATGGGGGAACATATGAGTTTTACTTGGAAATTCATATGGGGAAAGTTTTAGGACTAGCAGTAACATTAGGATTAAAATTTGTAAAGAAAACAGATTCCTAATCCTAATAAGAGTTTAATTGTGTACTGGATAGTCATTTTAGGAACAACACTGTTTTGTATTTGGGTTATATATAGAGGGATGGGCCATCATCACCACAACCACCATAAGAGAAAACAGCACTGCGAGGGGGGGGGGGGTGAAGAAAAGATGGTGAGAGAATAAAGAGAGAGATGTACATGTTCTTTTTTATAGTGATTTTTTCCGATAGTCGTGAGTGGTGCTCAACATTGTTATATCACATTGTCTTATTATTCTTCTTGTGCTTCTGTGGTTGTACTTAATTGTGCATCTGGTTTTATTCCAATAAAAGCTTTATCAAATGACCTAAGGAAAAAGCCTGGGTAAAATCATAAAAAATCCGAATCTTAGGGTAAATATAACAACGGATCCAAATAAAAAAAGTTCTATCATCTTAGAACTTGGATTTCAGCATTATGATAGTTTATTCCATGAAAATGACAGCCGACTTTACAAATATGATTGTCATTAAAATTTTGATAAGCAGTAGTGGCTATATACCATTGTTGCTACTTATAATCATCATCATCATCATCAAATCCTCAGGAGTTGTTATATATATTATGATAATGAAAATAACAGCGACATCTGACGATTAAAACCTTGAATTAGATAGACCATATCTACACTTCCAATTGCCATTTTTGCGAAATATAGAATGCCAACCTATTGTGTTCTCTTTATCAAGATAATTCATATTTATCCCAAAGTTTGAATCCTTTCATGTAATTTACCCAAAAAGTCAAGTGTGTTTTCATATAAAAATAAGTTACTATAGTCCAAATTTGACATAAAAGAATCCTGATTTCTTCTTGATTGTTCAATATAGTGTAGTTATGAGGAGACACCTATCTATTAATCATTTGGCCTTCACCTGAACTCATGCACAAAATGTAAACACGCGCTTAATGGCGAAGTCAGTTTCAGAAGTTTGTTTGCATGTGTCGCACAAGTATCTACGTAAAGGATTTACTGATTGCGTTCACATTAATTTCCTCGGTAAAACGGAAACATATGAGTTTGTTTTCAAAGGTACAATCTGGCCAAAATCCCAGATCAGTAGTTTTTTTATATGATGTGGGATGAACCTCTTATAAAGGCCCGTCCACGAGACTAGAACACTGGTCTCTCTCTCGTGGTTCCATAAAAACCCAGCGCTACCAACAGACCTCTCACTCAATCATAGAACAAATCTTCATCATGGACGTCCCTCCTGAGATTCAAACCCTGATCTTTTTGGTGGTAGACTCATTGTACTACCACTAGACCATTGAGTGGGTTCAATGAAGCTCCTGAGAAGTGTAACTTCATTTGGGGATATTTGCCCAGATATCATTTCAAAGAAGCTCCTGGGAAGTGTAATCAAAGTTCAACTTTGATTGGTGTTGCAATACTGCTTCTTTGTCAAGTGGTTCAACTTTGTCCAGAATCAACATTGGATTAATTGCGTGGGTATAGATGTGCAGACTGCAGCGCATGCCTCCGATTCAATGTTCAGTGCTTACTGATGGATAGCATAGAATCCACGATATTCAGCGGCGGATAGCTAGTTTTGGGGTCATGCATTTAGTTCAAACACTATAAGAAGGCAATGTCGAAACTAGCAGACTGAACAATGCAAAATTCTAGTTTACCAACTGCCATCGAGCATATAATATCAGATGTATAAATTTCTCAACTGTACAAATATGAGATAGTGGTTGACACATAATATCGTGTCAACCTTTAAGAACTATTACAAGTCATCTTACTTGATCAAGTCACCACATACCCATGGCCTTGATGTTTGCAACCACAGATCACAAGAGGCAAGCAAAATTTACATATATACACTATACAGGATGAGGGTGAATCAGATTCTTGATTGCGTCTACCTCAACACCAGAGTAGGAGCGTCCGATCCAATGTAATATATACATGATACTTGTTTTAGCTCATTCACAAGATTAACAAAATTGACAAACTAAGGATAAAGGTACACCCAACTGTACAGATTCCCATTCATTCTTCTCTGGGAATCCATCGACTCCACCACAAGCTCTTCCTCTGCTTGTTCAGCTCATCCATACTCTCATTCAACGTCTTTATGACTTTCCTTTGAAGACGAAGAACTGATGCTAGAACATTCCGTTGGGGGCTTCCCTTAGGCTGGATCTCCTGCATTAAACAATCCTTGCAGCTCAAAATCCTGGTTGTTTTTTTCAGGTAAGGCAGAACGCTCATTTTCAATTCTCGACAAGCCCAAATGATCATGTTCAATGTATCTTAATCTTGTGCTTCAAATTAGAGAATGGCGTGCATGCAATGATGGCGACTAGGGTGTTTGAGCCCATTGAAAATAAAGAAAACTCATTCAAACTGTCTAAAAATCCAAGAAAGATGTGTAGATCGTAAAAAGTAGAAAGGGTGGAGCTGTCTTGACTGCTAACCACCAAAGGGAGGAAAAGGTGGTTGCATCACTTCTTTTCTCAGTCAATTTTCACTGTAGCAATTTTATTTCACCATAAAAACAATGAGGCTGCTTGGTAAAAGTCTATTCCTCGAAGCATGCTTTTATTAAAGCAAGTAAATGAGCACTACTAATGCATTAGCTGCTAGTTTTCTTAACAAAACCAATACCAAGAATAAGTTTACGTGGAAATGGATATATTGGTTCACCTGAAATGGATGTAAAATGCGAAAGAAGTATTTAATGCTAAACCAAGTTTCAGTAATACCATTTTTTAAATGAATCAATAATACCATGTAACTGTTACAGATAGGCAGTTTCTTGGTCCTCCACCGGTACTATTGGATTCAAAGGCACAAGAAGTTGTCTATCCTTTGCCGTTCAAGAGGCAGCAATAAACACTATTCATACTTCTTATATGGGTATTCAGATCCGTCTCAGTTTGGGATCCATTTTGTGCAGTAGTATATAAACTCCCTAGGGTAAGGACTCTCTATATCGTATGTATTCTTCATTTTCCACATGGTGAAAACCGATCGCCGCCTCCAAAGGACGTAGTCCAGTTATGAGTGAACCGTGTAAATGTGTCTTCATGCTTGCGTGATTAATCGTGTTTGTGCATGCTTCCACAATTCACAACACATACTGGGATGGATCAGGGTATGCAACAAGCGGAACTTCCGATAGAGGGCCAGCCTTGGATGAAGGGTAGGTGCGGGAGCTTAAAATTTGGGTTTTAGTCTATTAAATAGGACAGTTTTAATGGAATGTATGCGGCCTCAAGAAAATACTAAAAAAATGAGAACCATGTAGGTGGTAAATGCATCTGAAAAGGTCAATTGATGATCCAATATTAAGATAGCAGAAGTTGTAAACACGAGTCTTGCAAGAAAGGCAGGAAAAGGCTGAAATGTTGGGAAACCATTGTTAGGCCAGATCATGATCTTGGATAGATCTGTTTGGACAGGACAAACAAATGTACTGCAGGCAAAGGCTAGGTTTTCAGTTTTTGGAAGGGGAAAAAGAACTGAAGAGTTGGAGATCTTGCAAAACCATCATTGCTTGAGGACATGCTCGCCAACATTCAACCTCTTTGAGACACTAGTATAACAGAATGAAAAAAATGAATTATACCAAATAATTTATCAAATCATACCTTGAACTCTTGCAACTGGGCCTCTGTAAATCCTCCTTCTTTCTTAGTTCCAGACTTGGCCATCAGGCCAATGATCCAATTGGCAGCTTCACTGTAATCCTTCTGAGTGGCACGAAATAGCTGAAGTCTCAAGTTCTGCATCATAGATAGACCTAGTAAACCTTCCCTCTTGAAGTAGGGATGGGCTAATGCCAAAGCAGCACTGGTTCTTTGTCTTGCTTTGTACCGAACCATTGAAGTTAAGAGCTCCCACCCAATTCCACCATCCAAATCCAACATATCAAAACCTTTGCGCAGGTCGGGACTTGCACGGGGCTCTGCCATTTTCCTCCATTCATTTAGGTCGTAACTACATCGTTTCAACTGTCTGTTGAACTGTATAAGGCCACTATCGGTACGTAGTGATGGAAATGCCTGATAATATCACAAAATAGTAACATAAAAGTTCAATAACAAAAGTACTTAAAGAATACTTCACAATAAAATTTAAAATGTAGGAGACAACTCAGGCCAAATCAGTGCATGTAACACAATAAGTTACTGGAAGAATGTCGTAAAAGCTGTAAAATATTAAAAGTAAAACTCAGACTCGTACCATTTGCAAGAATATAAGGCCCACGCTGTAGATGTCGAATCTATCTGGTAAATTCATCTGTAGGAAAGAAGACATTGCTTACAAATCAATTTCATAAAGATGTTGCTGCAAAATATGCTAATCAAGAGGCAGGATGTCATTTTAATAAGAACACCTGCCACAAGACTGGGGATAATGCTGTTGCAACAGGAGCAGATGGAGCAGATGGTGTCTGCGTACTCATAATATATTGCTCAGGTGCCGCATACCTGTGGGAAAAGCAACAAAATAATTAACAAATAATAAAAATTTGCGTAAGACGATGCAAAAATCCGTGCCAAAAGTTATGCGTAAAAATTAAGCCATACTAGTAGCATAATTTTGTTTCCTTCTGCCACTATATTATTTTAACATTGATGGTTCCGTTTCTAAGTTGCACTGAAAGGAATTAATTTTTTATTCGGCTAACAATTGAGGATTTTTTTGAAAAAAAGTCCAAAAGTTTCTATACATTCCACTATTGTAAAAGTTGGTCAACTAAGCTGATTAGTCGGTCCGATTAGTCGAGTCAGGGGGATAACCGACTCGACTAGGCCTAGTCGGCCATTAGTTCGTCAATCTGACTAATCGAACCGACTAGTCGGCCGACTACTCGGCCGACTTTTACATAGAACTTTTTTATTTTTTTATTTTTACTTTTTTTAAAAGCAAACTTATTCTAATATGCTTAATATTATATTTAAAGTCAATTACTTTGTTTCATTATTATAATATAGAAAATGTACAAATCTATACAAATATATAAGAATACATGTATAAATAAATAATTTATATATTTAAAATAATAAAAAATCAAAACCGACTAATGTCCGACTAAATCCGAATAGTCGTCTGACTGCCGATTAATCCTTAGTCAGTGACCCCGCTGACCGAGTATCGACTACCGATTTCTGCAACCTGGATACATTCACAATATCAAAAACATAATAGTTACAACCCAAGCCATCAATGGACTTCCAAAAAGCAACCCAGTCTAAGGTTGCCACCAAATCAATGTGCATCATGGATTAAACCTCCCTCGAAATAGAGCATGCTAAGGAAAGATGTTCAACATCCTCCTCCACCGCCATACATCTTTGGCACGTACCCACAATGCCTGAGAAAAACCCAACTCTATGATCGCTAGTCATCACTCGTTCCCTACTCAAAAGGCAAACGAAAATCCGAACTTGTAGCAACACTTTCCGCCGCCAAATGTGCGAAATTATCCGAAGCAATTCCAGGATCAAAGACTGTCGTTGAGTAGAAGCCCTCTATGCCTATCTACCCAGGATCAATGGTCCGCAAAGACCTCCAGAAAAAGCAAAAACTATGTAAAGTGTTGATTCGTCAAAGCAGTACAAAAGGGGGGGGGGGGCATCCATCATCCTCCCTCACTCCCTCACAATGCAACTCACATCAGATGCCAAAACAAACATTTGAGGGAAACGAGACCCAAGCACGCCCTGACCGATCTAATCATCTATACAGAATTAGAACTCAAAGCCATCAACCGGCATAGGCTTCAAGAGCGGGAGCACACAAAGGAGAGCCAAGCAAATTCCCTTCTAGAAGTTGGAAAGCTCATTCATTGCACCAAACTATACTGAGGTATCAATAGAAATCACATATATATAGAGCGCAAATCATCTAGCACAACAGGTCAAACCCAGCTTCCCAAACGCAAGTCACCCATTTCACTAACAACGTTCCATTCGCTTCCTCCAAACTTAAAATCCTCAGGACACCACCATCTTCCTTAAGCATTGGGGTCTTCCAACATACTAAAGGCATCCCTTATACATCTCCGTAGGAAGTCCAAAATAATCCTCATCAACGCCTCTAGCCTCCCCTTAACCCCGGCGGGAATAAGGCATGTAGAAAGGAAGAAAATCAGGATAAATGATGACAATACCTTCAAAAGTGCCAAGCGGGCCCCTCAACAACCAAACTGCACGCCATCTCACTAGCTTCTACTCCATCTTCTCAATCATAAGTGTTGAAGGGAATAAGCAAGATACTTTCCATTAACCCTAGAGCTCTCTTATATAGGAGAAAAGCTCTATGGGTAATTTACATAAACAGGACAATTAAAAGACCAAATAATATAATTACTCTAACACTCCCCCTCAAGCTGGAGCATATATATCTAACATGCTCAGCTTGGAACAACAGAGATGAAATGGACCCCTAGCAAGAGCCTTGGTGAACATGTCTGCAATCTGCTCTCCTGATGATACATAAGAAGTTGAGATAAGCCCTTTTTGAATTAAGTCCCGTGTATAATGACAATCCACTTCAATGTGCTTTGTCCTCTCATGGAAGGCTGGATTATTGGCTATGAACAAGGCTGCCTGATTATCACATTTAAGATGCATAGGAAGAGGAACATCAATAGTTAAATCAGTCAAAACAGATTTAACCCACATCATCTCAGCACTACCTTGGGCCATTGCCCTATATTCTGACTCTGCACTGGACCGAGCCACGACAGTTTGCTTCTTACTCTTCCAAGCTACTGGTGAGCTGCCAACAAATACAATAAAACATGAAGTTGACTTTCTATCATTAGGACACCCAGCATAGTCTGCATCAGCATAACCTGTGACGGATATAGAGGTACCTCTTCTAAACAGAAGACCAGCACCTGGAGATGACTTCAGATATCTCAAGATCATAAAAACAGCATTCATGTGAGCCTTCCTGGGTTGCTCCATGAATTGACTTACCCTACTAACCGCAAAGGATATATCCGGTCGGGTAATAGTAACATACAACAATTTTCCCACTAGCTCTCTATATCGTCTCTTGTCTACCTCCTCAGAGTCATAGGAGTAGCCGCTGGTCTACACCCTGCCATACCTGTCTCAGATAAAAGATCAGTAACATACTTCCTTTGTGTCATTACCATGCCTTGCTCGTTTCGCGCAAACTCCAGCCCCAAAAAGTAACGAAGTGTACCCAGATCCTTCGTAACAAACTGCTCGCTAAAAAAATCCTTGGCTGCTTGAATGCCCTGCTCATTACTGCCAGTAATAACAATATCATCAACATACACTAAGATGATCACAGTACCTCGCTGGTCTCTCTTTACAAAGAGAGTATGATCTGCTGTAGATCTGACGAAGCCCTTTTGTTCAATCAACTCCGAGAGCTTCTGAAACCAGGCCCGTGGACTCTGCTTCAGGCCATATATGGCCTTATGAAGACGGCATACCATACTTGACTCCCCCTCAGCAGCAAACCCTGGTGGCTGCTGCATATAAACTTCTTCCTGCAGGTCACCATACAAGAAAGCATTCTTGACATCCAACTGAAATAGGGGCCAGTCACGGACAACAACAACTGCAAGGAGAACCCGTAGGGTAGAATGTCGGGCTACTGGAGAAAACGTCTCCTGATAGTCCACCCCATATGTTTGCGTGAACCCACGAGCAACCAACCTGGCTTTGTATCTATCAACCGTACCATCAGCCCGATGTTTAACTGTAAAGACCCATTTGCTGCCCACAATTGACGCACCTGGTGGAAGTTGCACAACACTCCACGTACCACGCGACTGCAATGCCGCCATCTCCTCCTCCATAGCTAAACGCCACAGACCGCTCTGTAGTGCCTCCTGATATGACCGTGGGATCTCCACTGCCGATAACCCAACAACAAACTGACGAAAGTTCGGAGATAAACATTCCAACGAAGCCTGAGAGCCAAAGTCCATCCCATATTTGGGATTCATCGTCCGAGCACGCTTCTGCCTTCGATGGGCAATAGGGATATCTAGGTCATCAACTGGAGGAGAACCTGTACATCCATCTGTGCATGCAAATCACCCGTGCCATCAGAAGAACTCAAATGATCAGTACATACCTCGGGCGTGCTGGATGATGGAGGAGGCACATGAGCAGAGGGCCGACGCTGATAGACCTGAGGATAAAAAACAATAGCCGGTGGTGGTGGTGGTGGTGGATTGGGCTGTGATTGTGGTGGTAATGTCGGAGTAGAGCATGGAACAGATGGAGGAGGAGGCACATAGAAATTGTCCCCTTCCTCTGAGTGAGTGAGTCTGTCACCTGTAGGAGAAAAATACATAATGGACTCAAAGAAGGTGACATCTGCACTAACATAGTACCGTCGTCGAACTGGATCAAAACACCGATAACCTTTTTGGGTTTTTGAATATCCCACAAACACACATTTGACCGCTCTGGGAGAGAGCTTGTCAAGACCAGGAGAGAAGCAATGAACAAACGCAACAGACCCAAAAACACGTGGTGTTAGGGAGAAAAGATCTGTCTCGGGAAACGCAGTCAAGAACGGGATCTTCTCTCCTAACACTGACGAAGGCATACGATTAACCAGATAGCAAGCAGTTAGAACCGCATCCCCCCAATAGGAGTGAGGGGCACGGCTCTGAATCAAAAGAGTTCTGGTCATATCCAACAAATGACGATGTTTCCGTTCAGCCACCCCATTCTGTTGGGAGGTATATGCACAAGACGTCTGATGCACAATCCCATGAGACATAAGAAATTTTGAAAGTGGGTACTACACAACTCTAGAGCATTGTCAGACCGTATGTACTTCACTTTAGCAGAGAAAATATTTTTTTATTTCAATAATAAAAGACTAAATAACATGAATAGCATCAGATTTATTTTTAAGAAGAAAGACCCAAGATAGCCTAGAGAAATCATCGACAGCAACAAGATAAAACCTGTGCCCTTGAAGATCAGGGACACGATTGGGACCCCAAATATCAAAATGAAGTAACTCAAACAGACCATGACGACTTGGACCTAGACGACTCTGAAACGACGACCGGTGATGTTTCCCAAGCTGGCACGCCTCGCATTGAAAAGTAGACCTAGGAGAAATCTGTGGAAGGATATGGACCATCTTTTGCAACGGAAGATGACCAAAGCGGAGATGCCATGTGTAAGGGGAGACAGATCCAACACGAACAGAAGAGACACCAGCATAAGGAGACTGCACCAGTCTATAGAGACCCCCTTGCTCACGGCCAGTTCCAATCACTCTGCCCGTTAGGATGTCATGAAACACAAGAGCAGATGGGTCAAATATGGCACGACAATGTAAATCTTTAGTGATTTGACTAATCGACAGTAAATTCATTGAAAAATCCGGAGCATAAAGAACATTCTGAAGCCGTATCGCATGGGTCAACTGCACCTCCCCCTAACCAGTAATGGGAGAGTGTGTCCCATCAGCTATCACCATAGATCGTCCAGTCTGAGTTGCATTAAAAACATCCAATTGCTTTTTATCACCACATAAATGATGAGATGCTCCTGAATCCATGATCCATTCTGATAGATCTGCTCTGTAACAACTAGTGAGAGCATATGCTGTACCTGACGTGGATGCTGATGCTGAACCTGCTACCTCTGAAGATCCTGATGTACTTGCTTGCCCCTGATCTGGCATGATCTTTCTAAGTCGCGCCACAAACTCCTCGAACCTCTGATCCGGTACATGGGAAGGACCCACATCCTGCTGAGTCTGCTCCGCCACACGTGCTGTAGTAGGAGGAAACCCATGCTTAGAATAGCATGTTTCCTCAGTGTGACCAGGCCTGCGACAGTAAGTGCACGGATGTCGAGGAGGTCTGTACCCTCCTCCTCTTCCACGACCACCTCTACCTCGAAACTGTGGAGAACCTCCCCTGCCACGAGATGCTGCCATGGCTGAGGACGTATGAGATCCGCCATGAGATATGGAGAGTCTGCTCAACCTGCGATAAGCCTCTTCCATAGGAGGTATGGTAGCATCTGTAAGAATCTGTGCTCTGGCGGCGTCATATTCCTGATCAAGGGCGGCTAGAAATACCCCTGTCATCACTGAGTCCCTATATGCCTTCAACTGCTCTGGTGTGGCTGTCAATGGGATGTACCCGTGAAGCTTCTCAAACATACCCCTCAGAGAGGTATACAGGGTATGAAGAGGACGACCGTTCTGTTTCATAGTAAAGATGTCATGCTGGAGTTGCAAGATCTTGGACTCGTTCTTCGCCGGAGAATATGTGGCAGCGAGGATATCCCACATAGCCTTCGCAGTGGGTTGACTCAGAATGTCATTGGCTATCTCCATGGACACGGTACCTGATAACCATACACGTGCATATGCATCGTCCGCCTCTCATGAGGCGTTAACCCCAGTCTTCTCAACAGGTTCCTCTTGTGTGAGGATGTGCTTCTTGCCATTGCATTGCATAAGACTCATGAACTGCATGGCCCACAGTTCATAGTTCATGCCGTCCATTTTCATAACGGGTGTTGGACCTTTAAAGGCACCCAGAGACGGGAGATCTACCTTGTTGTCTGACATGATGACAACAATACTTTGGAACTGGGGTTAAACAACTAGACAATAATGTCTACGTGAACATATAGGAAGGCTGTTGTGAATGTAGACTCAAACCACAACGCCTTCCATATCTTGGACGGAACCTCTGCTACGCGCAGTAGAGAGACTTCACGCGCAGGGGAGAGACTTCACGCGCTGGTGGATGTAGACTTCACGTGCAGATGGAGGGGAGAGACTCCACGCGCAAGGGCTTCAGCACACGGGCTTCAGGGCATAAGGCTTCAGCATGCGTAGGGCAAGTCACGCGCGCGCAATAAGGATGTGCAACGGTGCTACAGGCGCACACGGCTCAACTGGGCTACACGGCACGCAACAGGGCCGCTTCGCGCAAGGCGGCGCGCGATCGAGAGGCTACACGCGCGGGTGGCACGCGAGCAGCTGTGCAGCCTTGCGTGCGGCAGCGAGGGGCGACGCCGATCGAGAGAAAAAGAGAGAGAGAGGCCGGCGGGTGGGGTGGGTTAGGGTTAGGGTTTCGAGAACTCCGGTCTAGGACCGTCGCTCTGATACCATTTTGAAGGGAATAAGCAAGATACTTTCCATTAACCCTAGAGCTCTCTTATATAGGAGAAAAGCTCTATGGGTAATTTACATAAACAGGACAATTAAAAGACCAAATAATATAATTACTCTAACAATAAGCAACCACTATGACTGCTTCAACCTACCTTCAACATGCAAGCTAAGATAAGGCAACAGGTGTGTCCCCATTGTGTTTGAAGGGTATCTACACACCCCTCAACCTCTTTCTCACTCATCCCAAAAGGAACACAAGCTTATTTAGAGCATAGTTGACCCGCAAGAAAGAGACTATCCCAAACAACTCAAGTACAATGGCCACTCCCCTTCGCAGATCCCATATTTCCCTCAATGTAAAAAAGGTGCCATCAACATTCTGAAAATTGGAGATAGAAACATCACCAACACTAAAACCAACAACAAAACTATCCTCCTTCACCTTAGTAACCATTCTTGTGGGGGCATCATCATCAAGAACAAAAAGTAAAGGCGCTGTCAGGCATCCATGTCTAACCCCTCTCTGTGGTTGAAAGAAACGTGGGTCTACCATTTATCAAAACAATATAGAAGGATGTCATCACACATCTCTTCATGCAATCAATCCACTTGCTTGAAAAACTCGCCGTGAAGGGACGCCAAAATGAACCTCTAATCAACATAATTGTAGGCCATTAGAGAACCTTTCACCAAAAGTTTTCGGTCTTCTTCCACCTCCATTATGCAATAACTTCTGAGGTCATCACTACCACATCCATCATGTGTCAGCTCTAATGAAAGTCGTCTACGCGGGATCAACAATAGAGCCAAGGACCTCCTATAACATGTTGGCCAATGCCTTCTCCACAATAAGTATATAGCATTGGACAAAGTTGTAGGGTGTAAATCCTCCACCCTCCACACAACATCCATCTTATGAAAAAAAAACATAAGGGACCGGTCAAACAACTCAAAATCGTGATTCATCTACAGTAACCCCTCAACCACATCAAAAGTCTCCTGACCTACCAGGTCTTAGAACTCCCTTTACAATTGAATCGAAAAGCCATCTGGTCCTGGGAAGCTGTCCTCATCCAGCTCAAAATTCGCATGCTAGACCTGCAGAAGAAGGAAAGATCTTGTCAACTTCTCACACTGCAGCTCGGACAAGCTCGGAACATCTATGCCCTCCCATCTGACCTCACCACCAGACACATGTCGACTAAGCTCATGTTGGTGGCACCTCACCGCATCATTAATGGCACAATCCCCTCCACCTCCTCTCCATCCATCTCAATATGACGTATCAAGAAAGTTGTGTCGCATGCGCCCATTCTCCACTGCATGAAAAGAGACGTATGATTGCATCTCCCTCCTTCAACTACTTCCACCTCGATCTTTGCCTCCAATCAGTCTCCCTCTTCATATTCTCTTCTAGGAGAATATAGTTTCGCTCACATCTTGCTGCCCTCTCCTCCGATAACTCCTTAGATATGTCTAGATGATCAAGATGTACATCCTTCACTTGAGCCACATCCATACACCACCCTATAAGCTCTCAGATCTCCTTTAGAAATTGTATAAGCGTGTTATAAAGGACTCTAAGCTTCTTAGCAATCCTCCTCAATGCAGACCCGCCCACGTCCTACCCCTACTAGCACTCCTTGACCTTACACAAAAACCCTCCTGCATCCATGAGCGCTTAAAATAGAATATAACTCATGGGCGTTGACCATCCACCGAGTCCTAACAAATCAACTAGTGTTGCATGAGTCGGTATCCGGTACATAATCAGACGAGTCAATGAATAAAGAATAAACGTTATCCAAGTGACTATTAGGAATTGTTAAGTTACGTATTTTTAAATTATTATTTCAGATATATATTCTTATATATTTATATTGTTTTGGTTGGCATGTCGCGGATCATAACGCGGATAGATGGATGCTAGCAATGAAGTCTGAAATAAACTCCATGTACAAGAATGACGTATGGACCTTAGAGGATTAACCTAGAGGGGTAAAACCCATTGGGAGTAAATGGATCTTCAAGAGAAAGAGGGGACTTGATGGGAAGGTAGAGACCTTCAAGGCACGGCTCGTAGCCAAGGGCTACATAAGAGAGAAGGTATTGACTACGATGAGACATTGTCTCTTGTAGCTATGCTTAAATCCATCAAAGCACTGCTAGTTATAACTGCATATCTTGACTACGACATATAGCAGATGGACGTCAAGACTGCATTCCTCAATGGATACTCGAGGAGGATCTCTATATGTAGCAACCCCATGGCTTCATAACCGAGGAAGGCAAAGTATGCAAGCTGAAGAAATCCATCTATGTGCTTAAAAAACTTCTCATAGCTGGAACATCATACCTTGACTCAATTTGCCATCCTAATAGCCAAAGCTAGCGGCATGGGGCAATAGGAAGGAACAACCTTGAGGCCTCTAAATCATACCATGCACATGCTAGGGTTGCCATAAGGGCAATTGGCATTGTTTGTGAGGTGGCAGATGGCTCCCCAACAAGTCGAATAAGAACCCACAGAATAAATAAACGACCGACCAGATTGAAGACCGTTCTCGGAGACCTCAAATGTCACATCAATAATGCATCAGGCAAATTCGTTTGAGGATCGATTTAGAAAACATAAAAAGCTACATCAACCATCGATTAGCAAATTAAGGTATCAAGGAGATTTGCCTCAAGAGGCATGTTCACTGGCAATGACCATGAGTATTCGACAGAGGGAGACAGTCAGCCAAACAAAGGCAGAACATCATCATGATAAATACATGCACCATCTCAAAAGCTTAACTAGAGTAGAACCCCTCCAATTCCACCTTTGCTTCAACTGTGATGCAAAAGAAAATTTCAACGATTGGAAAAATCCAACGATGAAAACAAATAGATTTTGACAATGGAAAAAATATGGTGGGAGAAATTTGAGGGATGAGAAGAGACTGTTCACCGAATGCGAGGGATTTGGAGAAAAGAACCGCAGAGATCGCGTGGAGGGAGAAGAGAGAAGTATGAGAGATAAATGCCATAAATCTCAATTTAAATTCAACTTCAACGGTCTCAAACAAAGGGCTACCATCCCCTTTATATAGGAGGGGTGGGATTGCAAAAATAAAAACATAATAAATTCAAATCCTACTTATCTTAATTGACTCTAAATAAACTCTAACCAACTAACTAATTGATCTAATTGGCTAACTAATTTATAGGAAGTCACATGAAATCTCATTATTTAAAAAGAAATAAAATTGCAATGGACTCAATTAAACGTAAATAAAAATACCACGACTCTAATTGGAATAAAATTCTAATTTAACAAACGACACAATTTGAACGGATGAAAAATTCTAATTGACCCCCAATTTGTCGTTCCACGCTACATCAAACAGCCTCACCCGACATCAAGCCATTAGATACAATCTCCACCTCCTTCCCCCTCCCAGACAGAACAACCTAAAAAGGATCTAGCGATAGGAGGTGAAGGACATGCTAAAAACCCGGAGAAAGGAACGGGGACCACAAGGCACATCACCATCACAAAATAAGGGTGCCTCCACTTCACACCACAATCAGCATCATCACTACCAAAAGAACGATCTCTAGCTCCGCACACACAAAGCAATGAGAAATCCAAAGATACCACATCACCAATAAACTCCACTAGGAAGAAATGTCGAAGGCATCTTCCCACACCCTCCACTACGTAATCACAAAACGTAGTAGATGTAATAAAAATACGAGGGAACATATCCATTGATACGTTGACCGAGAGTCCTACAAACATGGATGGGTCACCTCCGTAGCCTTCAGCTTGTGAGGAGTCCCCATAACAATGGCAGTATTATCCGACCGATGCACCAAAGTCTCCTCTATCCTCAAGAGAGGAATCTCACAAGGACGCCAAACCCTGCGCATCTTGCATTCCCGACAAAGATGGCCCCATAAACCGCACTTGAAGCACATAGCATCACTTTCGAGCGCAACCATAAGCTCTCAAGCATGTTTGTGTTGCAGTGTCATTCTTTAATCCCCACCTTTAGCACCATCCTCAACCACCACAACCACGTTTTTTGCAGTTATAGAGCCACTTGACGATCCAACGACAACACCAACCATCACTAAAGCATGGGAATGTCCCCCAACCCCACAAGCGAAGACCACATGATGGGACCCCCACTGGCAGCAGCACATCAGTAGATATAACCTCAATAGCACGTGTGAACCCATACAGAGGACGTGGAAGCATCTTACCACACTGGGGAGGGTCTTGGCATCCCTACATAGCAAGCACATGCCTCCCAGTCCTCGTGCCTAATGCCCTGAATGGAGATCTCCCTCTCAAAATGGGGGGAGGAGGGTCTCTTCAAAGGTCAGTTAGTTCAACCAACTCATTTCTTAATTGAGTCCATCAAATGAGAATTATCACTCAAGATATTGAAATCATTGCATTTTCATGCTTTCCAAGACCAATATAAAGATTCTCCTTATATACCCCTTTTAAGACTAAAAGCCTTTTAAAACTAAAAGCAAGGTCGGGTCTGTTAGTTTTTCTCATTTTCTTTATTGCGAATCGTTGAAGAACATACAAACAAGATCAATCACGCAAGCACAAAGACACATATTTACAAGGTTCACCCGTAACCGACTACATCTCTGGGTGACAGTGATCGGTTTTCACTATGCGGAGAAAGAAGCAAGTACATAGGATGATTCAAAACACTAATCCAATGGAGGTTTATACAATACTCCTAGGATAGTGAGAGCTCTAACCTTAGGGAGTTTGTATACTACTTCCATACAGACAGATCTCTGAATCAAACGGATCCAAATACCCGAATACAAATAGAACCATTAATAAAAAAATCCATGCCATCTTGTTCGGGTACGATACGACAGGATGTGATTGATGAATACCCATTCATCACTCTTTATTCTTCTATTTTAGCTACAAAAACCTTTGCAAATACATGTAGATATGTGTAAATACAAATAAATACCAAAAGCATGCATTGTGTAAAAACCTATAATTAGCATGTTTTTGTGCACAAAATAAAAGAATAAAGAGCAAAAAGAAAAAGAGGGAAATATTTAGAATAAATATTGAGCAACCTAACCCAAGGGAGGGCTCAGCATGGGCCTGACCGCATAAAAGCCAAAGTAGAGGGAGATAGGAGCTCATATGTGTATATTTGTAAATAAATAAAACTTTATATTTTCCTCACCCAAAAATATGTTTGTCCATATTGTGTGTATATTCAGAAGCTATTCAAAACAAAATAAAAAGATAAAAATCAAAAATTCAAAAATACCCTTCTTTCACCATGTGTACAAACCATCATCTTGTATTTATTTAACCTTGTAAATAAATTCAATTATTTTCTAAACTTTTTGTAAATATTCTATGTTACATATTGTAAATATATAAAATAACAAGAAACAAAACAAAAATCAAATAAAAATTACAAAATTGAAAATACAAAAATACATTGTATAAATACCATGTATATAAATGTATTCAACCATTTATTACACCCTTGTATATAAGTGATAAAAATAAAATAAAAATATTCTTTTATTCCTCATTTTATCTTGTAAATAAATAAAATACAAAATGAGCATAAAAATACATAAAAATAACAAATAAAAAATCAAAAATAAAAATCCATATAGTGTACATATACCTATATATATAGCTACCCTATTTTTATTCCCAAAAATTAATTAAAAATCACCAAAAAATAGAAAAAAATAAAAGAAAAATATTTCATGTTTTGAGTTTTCTTTAATTCGGCCTATTTCTACCCTAAAATAAATAAGCAAAAATCGCGCACACGTGGCCGCTCCTGATTGGTCCACGGGGGACTGTTGACCCCGGTCAACTCCCCCGCGGACTCCTTCCTATTCTGGAAGACGCGCGCCACCCCATCTTCCCCGATTTTCCCACGCGTCTCCAGGCTGTCTCCCACGCATATCCCATGCCCGGATTCTTCGCCGTTCATCCCTCTCCCTCGCCGGATCCTTCGCCATCAAATCCATGCTTTCCATCGCTGTCGCTCCTCAACCCTAAACGCCCCTGTCACCTTATATATTCGCACCTCCGCCGCCTCCGCGCCCCATCTTTGGCCCTTCTCCTCCTTCCCAGTGACCTCCATAGGCTTCGCGAGAGTGACAGCAAGCGTCTGCCCTTGTTGCAGTGAGGCGAGGAAGCGAATCCATTGATCCGGCGATTCTCGCCGTCCTTGCTCCGCCGCCGGCGTTGAGCATCGAGCTTCAGGCCTTGACGCCCTTCGAAGCTACGACCCGGAGTTAGCCACGCTCCAGCACAGTCTCCAGCATCCATCAGGTATCCGATTAGACCTTCCATTTAGCGTAATTTTTGATTTCGCCCAAATCATAGCATCGCCGCATTTCTCCGATTCCGGCCACCTCGCGTAACATCTCGACCATCCGACCCTACCATCATCCTCGCCAGACCTTCACGCACCTTCTACGCCCTTTCACTCAACCCAGATCGCACAGGATCTGGGAATCGAGCTCCATCGTCTCCACCTCGCCGGAGCTCGCTCGCCCCACAGCACCGTCCACCTTCACCCCGCCTTCTTGGGTCGAGGCATTTTGCCCTCGACCCGCGAAGCTTCTTGTCCACTTTGCAGGTCCAAAGGAGGTGTCTGAGCCTCCTCTACAGTTCAGACCGGAGCTTCGCGCCGCCAAGCCTCGCCGGAGCCCCTCCAGGGCTCGGCTGGGCCATCGGCCATCACCATCAGCTGCGGGAAGTCACCAGGAACGTGTTCCGATCAGTAGCAGCAGCTGAGGAGGACCGGAGTCCACGCACGAGGCCGGCGAAGTTCGCCGGACATCAGTTCTTCCTCCATCTTCCAGAGCCGTCCGATGAAGCTCTCGCTCCAGTTCTGATCGTGAGCGTCCATCTGTTGAGGAGCAGCAGCCGTCGATCCACCCGAGGAGCGCATCTGGACCATTGATAGCAGAGGAGAGAGGCGCCCGCACATCCAGCCGTCAGATCATACACGTGGCGCGCATCCAACGCTTCATTAATAAAGGGGTAAATATCGTAGGCCCCCCTCGTAGTTTGTTAATGTCCTTTTAGTCCTGTAATTTTTAATTCAAGTTGTTTATTTTCTGGGATATTTGCATCAAGGACCTCGTACTTAATTTTATTTGCATTTATACCCCTGCCAGTAGAGAGCCACGTGCTTAGTCACGTGTTTTGTTGGGATATTTGCATAAGACCCCTTGTAGTTCTGGATGTTATTTATTGAATAAAAAGTTTTGTTTATTTGCATATATACCCCTGTGAGCATTGATTTTGCACATGTGCGAATTATTTTGGGTAAATTGCAACCGAGCCCCCTGGACTTTTGATACGAGTTATCAATAGGTCCTTGGGACTTATTTTTCTTACCATTTGGTCCTTGAGTGCCCCAGGCACGTGCTTGGCACGTGTGTTGCTGGGTATTTTGCACCAGGACCCCAGAACTTTTGGGTATTTGCACTTAGGTCCCTGTGCACAGTGCCCCACCTTTATTTTTGAATAAAATATCAAACGACCTCCAAATCCAATGAGATTTTGACACATGGCTCCTGCCATGGTGTAGGAATTTCTATGATTTTTGGGGACATTTTTGATTTCATTTATTATTTTTAAAAATTCAAAAACCCTTATTTTTGCTACTGTTTGACTTTAAAAATACCAAAAAAATATAAAAACTCCACCAAAAATTCTAAAAAAATTAGATAATGTTTCTTACTTGTTGATTGATTTTCTAGCCAATTTTGGCTACTGTTCATCACTTAAAAACCTTAAAAATTGAAAAACCCCTAAAAACTCATAAAAATTGTAATAAATTAATTAAAAATCCAAAAACAATAATTAGGGTGCCTAAATTTTCCTTATTCTTTCTAGATTATAGGAAAATTACCTTTAGGGCTTTTTGAGATCCAAAATTATTTTATTTTTGGATCTTAAGCCTTGCTGGACAGTACCCTCTATTCTTTGCATTGTTTGATTTTTAATAAATAATTTACCCATTAGAAAAATTCCAAAAATTCACCAAAAACAGTAAAAAACATAAAAAACATAAAAACCATTTTTCCTTAATTTTTGCATTATTTTTGGAGTGTTGTATAAATTGTTGAAGTTCCCTTGTATTTACTTTCTCTTATTTCTCTCATCATTTAAAAAAATCTAAAAAAAATTATAAAAACAAATAAAAACCATAAAAAAGGACTCTCTTGGATTTCTGACTACATCGTAGGCCGCAAGGCCAATCTGTGTTCCTTGTGTTCGACCCTGGGAGCTATACCAGGTTAATCTTATAGCAGGACCACTTCTCTGTATTTTATTGATTTATCTTCATCTGTGGTTCATTTTTCTTGATTGACACATTCTGAGCGATTGAGGACAACGACATTGTGATTTATTTTCTACCTCAGTGGTTCGGGAACTTTTCGTGTCGACAGAATGGCGCCGTTGCCGGGGAGCACGGCTTTGTAGTCAGTTTTCATTCTTCTATTTTTGTCTCTCTATATTATCACTGTTTTCTGACACTCTCTCTTTCTATTTTTGTGCGAGGTACTGCGTGGAGAACTTGGAGTACACTTTTTGAGGACCCGCACGGGAAGAAGAGCAGGAAGAGAGAGAGAGGAGAAGAAATTTTCTATTCAGAGAGAGAGAGAGAGCAATTTTTTGTAATAACTTGGACTTGGACATTTGAGGACATTTGTAACTTAGCGGGTCTGTTTCGCCGAGCACCGGTGTGCTCGGGGGACCCATTTGGATTTTCGCGGCTTTTATCGTGGTTTTCATAGCTAGCTGCCTTTTCCGGTGTTTCTCGCGGTTTTAGCCCCTAGACATAGGAATTTTGATTGATTGTGACGTAAATATCTAAGGCCCAACACCTAATAGAATATCTGTTCCTATAGAACGTAATTGGACCTTAATAAAATTCATTGAAAAAGTTAGTTTAATTGAATTTGAGACCACGTGCCGTGAGGAGTCACATACAGCGCTGGCAGGACCCGTTGTGGCGGGCACCGAGTGACTCCCAAGATCGGACTCCGCACTCGATTCGGTTAGCTAACTATTGTTCTTCACGATCAATAGAAGTTGCTCATCTAGGACTCGGTTTTTCTCGCTGCACCATTTAGGTAGTTTTATTCTGTCTTTAAATTCTGCGCGGATCACTTGCATGTAGAGTGCTGGAGACAAGGTACGCATTTCTTTCTCTGCATGCATCATTGATTTCTTCGCGCATCGGCTTTTCGTCTTCTCCCTCTGTTTTTGGCTTAAATCATCAGGAGAATCGGAAAAACCGTTAGGCCGCTTGTATTTATTTTGAAAAAAAAAAAATTAAAAAGAAAAACAATAAAAATTGGGACTGGATAACACTATTGACCCTAAAAGACACTCACATTAAAAATTTGTCTTGGGGAGAGCAACCCCCTCATTGTATGGTTTGGATGCGCGAGAGAGTGACCCGCACCCTAGGTAGAACCCTCCGGTGTTATTTCTAGCTGACTACCGACTATTCCGTGCGGGCCAGTCGGTTGGAGTAGCATCGGGTATCCTAACAGGTCACGTAAGCGCTCTGATATCTTGAATGTTCACCAAATAAAATTGACAAGATAAATTGACCGATCTTTCACGGTCTTCAGATTGTGTTGTGTTGGTGAACCGGGGGTTTGCTTTGTAATCATATTTTCTCCAGATCCCATCCGCCCAACTCGCCAAGATCAAGATGATGGGTAGACGATCTCTTAGGCAGCCTCTGGCTGCACCGCTTTCAGGCGCGTCTACTCCATCATCTAGGTTGGCCCGTGAGAGTCGAGACCAGCTCTCCGGACCCGAGTTCGATTCCACCCTGTTCCCCCTCGATCCCCTTTCTTCTGCTACTGAGAGACATGAGCCCGAGGAAAGACGAATTAATTTGACAGAACCTGAGTTAGGCTCATCTGATTTTGCAGACATCCCTATGGCTGGAGCCGGAAGTTCAGACGATCGCCAGCCCGAACATTTTGTCTTAGACCAGGGAGCGATTAACTCCACCCTGATCGCGTCATTAGAGACAGTTCAGCAACAGTTACGCGATCAGGGGGCATTCATGATAGAGATGAGGAGGGAGTTGGAGAGACTCCGAAGAGAGCGAGACGAGCCGAGCGAGCCGGAGGACATTCCTGACGCTGATGCAGAGGCAGCAGCCGCAGCAGCAGCTGCCGCAGCAGAGGCAGCCGCCGCCGCAGCAAGACCGATGCGGGAGCTTCACAACCCCGGATCTACACTGATGCACCAGTGGGTGGTGATACCTGCTATCGTGGGGGATTTCAAGTTCCCTCCGAACACCCTGCAGATGCTACCTCATTTTCACGGACTCGCCACTGAGGAACCCCACCTCCATCTCCAGGAGTTTTTGATGATCTGCAGCACTGTCCACGACCGTCGTGTGGACCAAGATACGATTCGAATGATGGCCTTCCCTTTTTCACTGGCAGATAGAGCAGCCGCCTGGCTGAAACATCTAGGGAAGTTTGTTTACACCTGGGAGCAACTCCGCACCGAGTACTTGAACAAGTACTATCCACTCGGGCGGACGAATGCAGCAAGGGCCCTGATCAACAACTTCTCCATGCTCCCTAACGAGCAATTTCATGAGGCATGGGAGAGGTTCAGAGAGCTTCTGGATAGATGCCCACACCACGACATTTCGAAGTCGAACCTAGTTCAGAGCTTCTTTAGTGGGATGACACCAGAGCTTCAGGGTCTGGTGAATGCTTCTTGCGGCGGGTCCTACTTTGCCAAGGACCACAACCAAGTCTGGGCCATCTATGAAGAGATGGCAGAAAATTACATGGTGATGTCCCAGACTCGGTTGTACACACAGAGATCTCAGCAGCCGCCAGGATCCGTGCAGTATCAGAGGATAGCACGGGTTGATGCAGGTCCATCCAGTTCGTCCACAGTTGCAGCCGCACAGGCAGAGTCGGCTGCTGCGGACATGGGGATTATCAGCGAGAAGTTGGACCGCATGGAAATCATAGAGAAGAAGCAGTGCCAGGGCATAACTCAGATGGAGCAAATGGCACAAACTCTGAGCGACATGAAGACCCAGCTCTTGTGTCTTCAGGAGGCACAGACGGCTCCTCAGCCCCGTCTTCTGTCGCGAGGCGATTCCGGCGGCAGCCGCAGCTCGTCCCAGCGCTCCAGCTCCTTGCAGCAGCCTAGACAAGTTCACCTTGTACAGGCGGAGCCGTACCAGCAGCAGCAGCCCTCTTACCAGTCACCACCATCTCCAGACTTACAGATGGTGGTATATCAGCCGGATCAGCCTCTGGATGTACTCCCACCAGCCCCTTACGATGCGGAACCGTTGATGGATGTCAACGGGATTTGGTATGACCGACCTCAGCCTGGAATCCGACGAGACCATCCCGGATTCAGGTGGGGGAATGGGGGAAACCAGTCCCAACAGCAGCCAGCCGGTCAGGGAGGGCAGTACTCCCAGCAGAGAGATCACCAGCAGCCCCCAACATACCAGCCACACCAGCCATCATCCTTCGTATCTCGTCCCTATCAGCAGCAGGGACAGAATTGGAGACGTGAGCAGCAGGCTCACCAGCAGCAGCATCATTCCTCTTACCCCTCTCAGCCACAACAGCACCAGGTCCAGCAGCCTCATTATCAGAGAGGCAACCCGTCGGGCTCCCATGAGAGCCCCGCCATGGATGATCTAGCCCGCCTCTTCACAGAGCAGCAGGCTACATTTAGACGGGAGATGGACGAGTTCCGCCAGGAGATGCGGGACCTGATGAGAGGGAAGGCCGCCATCCCTGCACAGATCGAGCCTAATCCGAATAACTTGAAGAGGAAATCTGAGCAGGTAGTTCACACTGAGCCTACCACTTCTAGTGACTCATTTGATGTTATCTCGTCGGATCTATTTGATGCTGATTTTGTCACACTTAGGAGCGGTAGAAGACCAGCAGGAGGCGCCTCATCTGAGCGGCAACACGAGGATCCATCTAGAGCGCCAGATAAGGAAGAGGAGAGCGGTACTGAAGCCGCACATCCTGATGAGGGTGGTACTGAGGCCACCCGAGATGCTGATTCCACCGGCGGTACTGAGGCCGCCATTTCACCACATCGAGGAGGTGGTACTGACGCCACCAGCAGAGCCGAGCCAGCTCGCGGTACTGAGGCCGCAAGACGTCTAGTTGTAGAGCCAGCTAGAGGTGGTACTGAGGCCACCAACATTTATTCTGATAGAAATGTTGTCTTTCCTCGCATGAATGTATCTCGGAACTCTGATTTGAATAAAGGAAAAGGTTTAGTTTCTTCTGATCCCACTGTGGTGAATGATGTTTGTGAGGATCCAGTCATCGAATCGTCTAGGCCTATTCCTAGTCCTTCATCTGAGAAGGACCCTGTGATCCCCTTTCCTAGAGCCCTTGAGTTGGGGAAGGGGAAGAAAAAAGAAAAAGATCCAAAAAAGAGAGAGAAGGAGGAGTTCAGCCAGGGAATGATAGACCGATTTCACATCCAGCTGACCCTCAATGAGGCTTTGCAGCACATTCCTCTTCTTCAGCGATCCCTAAGAGATAGGACCACAGTCAGGAGGAAGAAGAGGAGCAAGACCGCAGAAATTCATGTGCTAACAAAAGCCACGTGTTACGCGATCCAGAACCATCTGCCGACTAAGAGGCCAGATTTAGGGGCCCCGTATGTCAGATGTCAGATTGGTGAGCAGAGGTTCGACCGTACTCTCTTAGATAGCGGATCGTCGATCAACCTTCTTCCGGCAGCCCTTCTCGACCACTTAGAGTTGGGCACTCTTAGACAGAGCAGGACATACCTTCAGTTTGCTGATCGGTCTGTCAAGAGGCCAAAGGGGTTGTTGCGAGACGTTGTCGTCACGATTCAGGGTTTGCAATTCCCCGTGGACTTCGTAGTGCTGGACATGGAGACCCCTGACTCGTTGACCGATTCCCCCATCATCCTCGGTCGCCCGTTCTTGGCCACAGCCAAGGCAGTGACTGACCATGACAGTGGGAAGGTGTACTTTCGCATCCAGGGCGAGAGCATACAAATAGAGACGGTTAAGGACCACAGAGCCAGATCCAGATCCCGCTCACATAGCAGTACAGATTCAGAGCAGCTGACAGACGCAGAGCCAGACATCCACCAGGACTGTGATTTTGTGATCACAGATGATGAGGCAATTTGGGCAGATCCTGTAGCACAGACCATCCTCTCATATTCAGATACAGCTGATGCAGAGATGATAGCAGAGGATAGTCTGGAGAGCACAGCCCTGGTTCAGGATACTATTGAGTCAGCAGAGTCGGACCTTGATCGCGACACGATTTCCAGTGATGGTGGTGCTGATGCCACCTTGTTCTCCGGTGGTACTGATGCCACCGAGTCTGATATAGATCCCTCGGATTCAGAATCTGATTGGGCAGATTGTGACGATCAGATGCCAGATCTGGATCCACCTGAGCCTATAGATGAGGAGGAGGTAGAGGTAGAGCAGAACAGAGACAATGTAGAGGACCCGCCTTCTCCAGATCCAGTTTGTGAGAGTTCGTTATCATTCTCCCAGGCAAATTTGGCAGAATTGTCCGCATACACACATCTTCTTCAGAAGCCAGATTTGCCAGCACCTAGCTGTCCAGAGCTAAAGCCGCTCCCTACTTCGCTGAAGTATCGATTCCTTGCGGGAGAGTCTGAGATGTACCCAGTCATCATCTCTGCCGATCTGACTGGAGAACAAGAATCCCGTCTGATGGAGGTTCTTGAAAAGAACCGCAAGGCAATTGGATGGAGCGTAGCAGATCTCCATGGGATCAGTCCCTCATTGTGCTCCCACCATATCTATCTCGAGGAAGGGGCGAAGCCGTCGCGTGAGTTCCAGCGGCGACTGAACCCCAACCTAAGAGAGGTTGTTATGAAGGAAATATCAAAATGGTGGAGTGCAGATTTTATTTATCCCATTTCCGACTCCAAGTGGGTTAGCCCCTTGCATGTGGTGCCCAAGAAGACGGGCATCACGACTGTGATCAGTGAGTCGGGAGAGGAGATTGCTACACGAGTACCCACCTCTTGGAGGGTCTGTGTTGACTACAGGAAACTCAACCAGGCCACCAAGAAGGACCATTTCCCCCTGCCTTTTATTGACCAGATCATTGAGAGACTGGCAGGGAAGAGCCATTATTGCTTCCTAGATGGGTACTCGGGCTACAATCAAGTGGCCATCGCTCCTGAGGATCAGGAGAAGACCACCTTTACCTGTCCCTTCGGTACATACGCTTTTCGACGCATGCCATTTGGGCTATGTAACGCCCCTGCGACGTTTCAGAGATGCATGCTGTCGATATTTTCGGACATGGTAGGGGAGTGTTTGGAGGTCTTCATGGACGACTTCTCGGTTTACGGCGACGGATTCGATTCCTGTCTTGACTGCCTAGACCGAGTGCTCCAGCGATGTATTGCTACCCGCTTGGTTCTGTCTTGGGAGAAGAGTCACTTCATGGTGACTCAAGGGACGGTGCTTGGCCATATCATCTCCAACAGAGGCATGGAGGTTGATCCAGCCAAGGTCGATGTCATTAGGAAACTCACACCACCGTCCAATCTGAAGCAGTTACGGTCATTTCTGGGGCACGTTGGTTTTTATAGAAGATTCATTCATGATTTCAGCAAGATTGCCCGACCGTTGACTGACCTCTTGACGAAAGACACCGAGTTCCTTGTCGATGACAAGTGTCTTTCGTCCTTTGAGACTCTCCAGCAGTGTGTAATTGAGGCTCCTGTCCTTCAGCCACCAGATTGGTCTCTCCCATTCGAGATCATGACGGACGCCTCTGATTTTGCTGTAGGGGCCGTGCTAGGACAGAGGAGGGATGGAGTACCATTTGCGATACACTATGCTAGCCGCACATTGGATTCCGCCCAGCGGAATTATACAGTCACAGAGAAGGAGATGCTAGCAGTAGTGTTTGCCCTAGATAAATTCAGATCATATATCATTGGATCCCGAGTGACCTTGTACACAGATCACACCGCCATCAGGTACCTCATGTCAAAGAAGGATGCCAAGGCCAGACTTACTAGATGGATCCTTCTACTCCAGGAGTTTGACATTGAGATCAAGGATAAACCTGGAGTCAAGAATGTGGTGGCGGACCATTTATCCCGATTAGAGCAGCCTGAGGAGACAGAGCAGATTGATCCCATTTGTGATACCTTCCCAGATGAGGCGATCCTTGCTATCGCCTCACTCCCGTGGTACGCCTATATTGTGAACTTTCTCGTTGCTGGGAAAGTCCCACAAGATTGGCCCAAGCAGAAGATTGAGACCTTCCTTGCAAAGGCCAAGTCCTACCACTGGGAGGATCCCATCCTTTACCACGAAGGAGGGGATAGCATCTGGCGTCGGTGTATTCCTCAGGAGGAGCACCATAGTGTCCTCACCTACTGCCACAAGCTTGAGGCAGGAGGACATCATTCGGGGAGGAGAACGGCACAGAAAGTGCTCCAGTCCGGTTTGTGGTGGCCTACCCTCTTCAAGGACTCAGATGAGTTCGTGAAGAGGTGTACTGACTGTCAGAGGATGGGCACTTGTGGACAACGTGATATGATGCCGATGCAGCCCATTCACTTCTGTGAGGTTTTTGACGCATGGGGCATCGATTTCATGGGTCCATTCCCTAAGAGTCAGGGAGTTGAGTACATTCTGTTGGCCGTAGATTATGTTAGTCGTTGGGTTGAGGCTATCCCCGCCCGAGCCGCAGATGCAAAGACAGTTTGCAGATTTTTGAGGAAGAACATCATCACGCGGTTTGGGGTTCCACGAGTTCTGATTTCTGATGGGGGATCTCATTTCATCAACGACCAGGTGAAGGCACTTGCTAGCGAGTTCGGCATAGATCATCGTGTTGCTACACCGTATCATCCACAGACAAATGGTCTAGCCGAAGTATCGAATAGGGAGATCAAGAATATTCTGCAGAAAGTCGTCCGCCCTGACCGAAAGAATTGGTCACAGCTTTTGGACTCGGTCTTGTGGGCATATCGGACGTCTTTCAAGACACCATTGGGTACATCTCCCTTTCGCCTCGTGTATGGCAAACCCTGTCACCTACCAGTTGAGCTGAGGCACAAGTCACTTTGGGCAGTCACAGATATTCTTATGGATCCAAATGGTATAGGAGACCAGAGGAGGGCAGAGTTAGCCGCCTTGGAAGAGCTTAGAGATGCAGCTTTCTCAAACAGCCTACATTATAAGGAGAAAGTCAAAGAGTGGCATGATTCTCATATCAGCCACAAGCATTTTGAGATTGGACAGAAAGTATGGCTGTTTGATGCAAGGCTTAGACTATTTCCAGGAAAGCTACAGAGCAAATGGAAAGGACCCTATTTGGTCAGAAAGGTACACGATAACGGTAGCATTGATATATCTGAGTTATCTTCTGAGAGTACCTTCCGAGTGAACGGCCAGCGGCTCAAACCATTTCTAGATCATGAGCCGCGGGACGTTATTATTGCCGCTATTCATTTTGCGTGAGATGTGGTCTTTTGACTCACATCTTTTGCATCTCACGCCTGATTTTCACTGTTCCTCCGCCTGTATAGATCCAGTTGTCCATATCATTCTATTCTTTAGTCCCCCATCCCATCTCTCATCTTATGATTATGCTATACTTAGGGTGTACTTTACCCTAAGTATAGGGGGGATGTCGGACCTGTGAGTATTCTTTTCATTCTTTCTGCTCTTGTTTTTGCTGCCTATACTTAGGGATATTTTACCCTAAGTATAGGGGGAGCAGATTCTGTATCTTCTTCACTCGGCTTTCCCTTCATGTACAGCTTTCTATACTTAGGATTAGTTAATCCTAAGTATAGGGGGAAACCACCGAGTTCCTCTCATTCTATTCATTTATTCGTTCATGTACTTAGCCATTCCTTTTCACTTCCCTTTTACTAAGCACGAGTTATGTCTTCTTCATCGCCCTTGATCACTCTGAGGACATCGTTCGAGCTAAGTATAGGGGGGGTGTGTATATATTTCATATATACTTTAGCCATAACTCGTACTTTGTGTGAGTGTGTTAATAAATAAAATGGCTAAAAATCACAAAATTTTTAAAATTTTTCATGTACATAAACCTCTTTTATTCTTGCACATACATAGCTAGTGTACAAAGTATTTTTGTAAAAATGATTTCAAAAATCTTTTGTGTGAAGCTTGTGTAAATATTTTGTATCAAAATTATGTATATAGTATAAAATTTTTCCAAAATGTTTTGAAAATCAAAAGTTTGCAAAAATCATGTGTAAATGTTTGTAAATATCTTTTTGCAAAACTTGCACTTCATGCATCATTCATTCATGATTTCAAAACATTTTTCAAAAAAAATTTTTGCATGATTGTAAAATATTTGTAAATAGCATCTTGTGTACATATATGTATATAGTTTTTCCTGGATGAGAGTTGACATTTAAACTAAGCCTGGAATTAAATTGAGAAATGGAGCTTGAATAAGATCTTAATTCACTTAACTTCAAGAGGAACCTTGTAGGACTTAGGATTAAGGCTTTCCAGGTCCATAAGGACTTAATTCTTTGAGTCCACTAGGCTATGAGCATATGTCATCTTGATGAGCCTAAGTAGAGCACTTAACAACACACGCATGACTTTCAGAGACAATGGCTTAACTTGCACCTGCACTTTACACATGGCTCTCCATGGATGAGGTGGTGAGGAGGCAGTTTCCTTTGGCTTGGGGTAGCATATGAGGGTAGTACTTCTAGGCGGAACCTCTCTTCTTCTTATAGTGAAGGAAGTGCACCTCAACTTGGTCTAGTGGTGTTGAAAGCTAAAGACAGAAGCCGTGGGTTGCAATAAAGCTTCAAAAGAGGGATAGTCTACTGGCTCAAGGGGAAATTTCTTATATATGCTGCACCATGTAGATATGTTGTACAGAAGTTCTTGAAAAAAAAAAATTGCAAAAATGCAAAAAGAACTCCAAAAAAGTGGTGGGTCGGATTGAAAATTTAATAACCCCATCGGAGTATAAAGCAAAAGCTTATGGTATCCATGTTACATCTCATGAAGCTTGCAGCGGGAGACTTAGCTACACTGGCTAAGCTTCCAAAACTCTATACTTCTACCCCCTCTTCTTGAGCCGGTTGCACTTGAACTTAGAAGGGAATACCCCGCTTCTCGAGGAAAGAGTTGCTAGACTGAGGCATTAGAGTTACCAGGTTGAGGGAGGTTGTTTCTTTGTTACTTCTGAGGTGGGGAGCCACATATCACTTACACCGCAAGAAAAAGATTCATGGTCATTAGAGTTTGTGTATGTAGACTTGTTCTGATCTGGTTTATTGAGGAGTCTTGCCCATAGATTGGTGGAACTTGGAGGCTGTTGAGTTTTAAGCTTAAGTCCAAACAAGGTTCCGACACATTAATAATCCAAAGATCTGATCGAGCTCCATATTTCAATTTAATGAAGGAAAATTTAATAAGTCAACCTTGATCCATGTACATCCTCTTTTTCTTTTTCTTTCTTTTTCACTTCTTTTTCAAATAAGTGTTTGCTAAGGGACTAGCAAAGTTAAGCATAGGGGGGTGATGAATACCCATTCATCACTCTTTATTCTTCTATTTTAGCTACAAAAACCTTTGCAAATACATGTAGATATGTGTAAATACAAATAAATACCAAAAGCATGCATTGTGTAAAAACCTATAATTAGCATGTTTTTGTGCACAAAATAAAAGAATAAAGAGCAAAAAGAAAAAGAGGGAAATATTTAGAATAAATATTGAGCAACCTAACCCAAGGGAGGGCTCAGCATGGGCCTGACCGCATAAAAGCCAAAGTAGAGGGAGATAGGAGCTCATATGTGTATATTTGTAAATAAATAAAACTTTATATTTTCCTCACCCAAAAATATGTTTGTCCATATTGTGTGTATATTCAGAAGCTATTCAAAACAAAATAAAAAGATAAAAATCAAAAATTCAAAAATACCCTTCTTTCACCATGTGTACAAACCATCATCTTGTATTTATTTAACCTTGTAAATAAATTCAATTATTTTCTAAACTTTTTGTAAATATTCTATGTTACATATTGTAAATATATAAAATAACAAGAAACAAAACAAAAATCAAATAAAAATTACAAAATTGAAAATACAAAAATACATTGTATAAATACCATGTATATAAATGTATTCAACCATTTATTACACCCTTGTATATAAGTGATAAAAATAAAATAAAAATATTCTTTTATTCCTCATTTTATCTTGTAAATAAATAAAATACAAAATGAGCATAAAAATACATAAAAATAACAAATAAAAAATCAAAAATAAAAATCCATATAGTGTACATATACCTATATATATAGCTACCCTATTTTTATTCCCAAAAATTAATTAAAAATCACCAAAAAATAGAAAAAAATAAAAGAAAAATATTTCATGTTTTGAGTTTTCTTTAATTCGGCCTATTTCTACCCTAAAATAAATAAGCAAAAATCGCGCACACGTGGCCGCTCCTGATTGGTCCACGGGGGACTGTTGACCCCGGTCAACTCCCCCGCGGACTCCTTCCTATTCTGGAAGACGCGCGCCACCCCATCTTCCCCGATTTTCCCACGCGTCTCCAGGCTGTCTCCCACGCATATCCCATGCCCGGATTCTTCGCCGTTCATCCCTCTCCCTCGCCGGATCCTTCGCCATCAAATCCATGCTTTCCATCGCTGTCGCTCCTCAACCCTAAACGCCCCTGTCACCTTATATATTCGCACCTCCGCCGCCTCCGCGCCCCATCTTTGGCCCTTCTCCTCCTTCCCAGTGACCTCCATAGGCTTCGCGAGAGTGACAGCAAGCGTCTGTCCTTGTTGCAGTGAGGCGAGGAAGCGAATCCATTGATCCGGCGATTCTCGCCGTCCTTGCTCCGCCGCCGGCGTTGAGCATCGAGCTTCAGGCCTTGACGCCCTTCGAAGCTACGACCCGGAGTTAGCCACGCTCCAGCACAGTCTCCAGCATCCATCAGGTATCCGATTAGACCTTCCATTTAGCGTAATTTTTGATTTCGCCCAAATCATAGCATCGCCGCATTTCTCCGATTCCGGCCACCTCGCGTAACATCTCGACCATCCGACCCTACCATCATCCTCGCCAGACCTTCACGCACCTTCTACGCCCTTTCACTCAACCCAGATCGCACAGGATCTGGGAATCGAGCTCCATCGTCTCCACCTCGCCGGAGCTCGCTCGCCCCACAGCACCGTCCACCTTCACCCCGCCTTCTTGGGTCGAGGCATTTTGCCCTCGACCCGCGAAGCTTCTTGTCCACTTTGCAGGTCCAAAGGAGGTGTCTGAGCCTCCTCTACAGTTCAGACCGGAGCTTCGCGCCGCCAAGCCTCGCCGGAGCCCCTCCAGGGCTCGGCTGGGCCATCGGCCATCACCATCAGCTGCGGGAAGTCACCAGGAACGTGTTCCGATCAGTAGCAGCAGCTGAGGAGGACCGGAGTCCACGCACGAGGCCGGCGAAGTTCGCCGGACATCAGTTCTTCCTCCATCTTCCAGAGCCGTCCGATGAAGCTCTCGCTCCAGTTCTGATCGTGAGCGTCCATCTGTTGAGGAGCAGCAGCCGTCGATCCACCCGAGGAGCGCATCTGGACCATTGATAGCAGAGGAGAGAGGCGCCCGCACATCCAACCGTCAGATCATACACGTGGCGCGCATCCAACGCTTCATTAATAAAGGGGTAAATATCGTAGGCCCCCCTCGTAGTTTGTTAATGTCCTTTTAGTCCTGTAATTTTTAATTCAAGTTGTTTATTTTCTGGGATATTTGCATCAAGGACCTCGTACTTAATTTTATTTACATTTATACCCCTGCCAGTAGAGAGCCACGTGCTTAGTCACGTGTTTTGTTGGGATATTTGCATAAGACCCCTTGTAGTTCTGGATGTTATTTATTGAATAAAAAGTTTTGTTTATTTGCATATATACCCCTGTGAGCATTGATTTTGCACATGTGCGAATTATTTTGGGTAAATTGCAACCGAGCCCCCTGGACTTTTGATACGAGTTATCAATAGGTCCTTGGGACTTATTTTTCTTACCATTTGGTCCTTGAGTGCCCCAGGCACGTGCTTGGCACGTGTGTTGCTGGGTATTTTGCACCAGGACCCCAGAACTTTTGGGTATTTGCACTTAGGTCCCTGTGCACAGTGCCCCACCTTTATTTTTGAATAAAATATCAAACGACCTCCAAATCCAATGAGATTTTGACACATGGCTCCTGCCATGGTGTAGGAATTTCTATGATTTTTGGGGACATTTTTGATTTCATTTATTATTTTTAAAAATTCAAAAACCCTTATTTTTGCTACTGTTTGACTTTAAAAATACCAAAAAAATATAAAAACTCCACCAAAAATTCTAAAAAAATTAGATAATGTTTCTTACTTGTTGATTGATTTTCTAGCCAATTTTGGCTACTGTTCATCACTTAAAAACCTTAAAAATTGAAAAACCCCTAAAAACTCATAAAAATTGTAATAAATTAATTAAAAATCCAAAAACAATAATTAGGGTGCCTAAATTTTCCTTATTCTTTCTAGATTATAGGAAAATTACCTTTAGGGCTTTTTGAGATCCAAAATTATTTTATTTTTGGATCTTAAGCCTTGCTGGACAGTACCCTCTATTCTTTGCATTGTTTGATTTTTAATAAATAATTTACCCATTAGAAAAATTCCAAAAATTCACCAAAAACAGTAAAAAACATAAAAAACATAAAAACCATTTTTCCTTAATTTTTGCATTATTTTTGGAGTGTTGTATAAATTGTTGAAGTTCCCTTGTATTTACTTTCTCTTATTTCTCTCATCATTTAAAAAAATCTAAAAAAAATTATAAAAACAAATAAAAACCATAAAAAAGGACTCTCTTGGATTTCTGACTACATCGTAGGCCGCAAGGCCAATCTGTGTTCCTTGTGTTCGACCCTGGGAGCTATACCAGGTTAATCTTATAGCAGGACCACTTCTCTGTATTTTATTGATTTATCTTCATCTGTGGTTCATTTTTCTTGATTGACACATTCTGAGCGATTGAGGACAACGACATTGTGATTTATTTTCTACCTCAGTGGTTCGGGAATTTTCGTGTCGACAGGTGATGCATACGACGGTTCTTCAACCTGAGTCAGATGGTTAGGATTCAAGACATATCAACATTCTTATTATTCTCCGGTCACTTATTGGTATGCGAGTCCAACTTCTCGTGCATGCTCTTCATCCCATCATTTGACCTATTCAAATGTTCAGACTACCTCAAACACTTTCATGTCATTGTCTTAAACCAAAGACAAATTTCTCCTCAAATAATTTCTCAGCAATCGTTCTTTCCTATGTAGCCACACATTCACCTCTCTTTGTACGATATTGCCAAATTTACCCTGCAGAATATTAAGGCTCCACAGTCCAAAATTTGGCCTCGTGCAACATCTCCAAGTTGTTATGGCTTTTAACATTGTCTTCCATTTCGATTACTTGGGCAGTATATTTTTCATCACAAAGATATTGTCTTCCATTTTCGATTCCTCGGGCAGTATCTTTTTCATCACAAAAAATACTTTGATGTACCTTTAGATATGCCTTGAAGTATTATGATTCTATTGCGTGATATTCGACTTCTTCTGTCAAAAGTGGATGTGAAGCCCTCCACCTGAAAAACGAAACAAAATCCGAAATCCAGTTGTTATTCAGGTTGGATTTCTTTGGAGTTTGTATCTATATCCATTCATATGGAGTGGCTATATAAACTCCTAAGGTTACATATTTAACTTCATGCCTTCTATAGTCTATCTCATCCTTTTCTCTGATATAATAAAGAATCATCGCTTCCATCCAAAGACATAGGGTAGTTGTGGGTGAACCTTGTTAATCCATGTGTTTTTATAATTGCCCGGTTACTCTTAAATCTGCAACCACAATCTTTTTTTAACCAATCTACATCGAGCTGAGATAGTCCCCAAACCAACTCCTCGTACTGCTGACTTTAAGCATTTAAAAGAAATAGTTCTACATAGCAACTGGCAAATTTACCCTTTTATAAGACACGGTGATTAATCTTTCGCATCGTAAGAAAAATCCGAACATTTTTATCTTTAACATAATATTTAGACTTTTTCAGGTTGCCTCATCCCAAGAAGCTCAACATCATCCTGTTACACCGATTTCAATGATAGCTATCTCGACCCAGGACTAATCACCTCGAAAGTCAATTTTTTGACCTTAGAGAACTCTACTTGACCCCCCAACCCACGTTGTTTCTGCCAACATATGTATATCTCAACCTCCATTATAACATCCCCTTCGACTCATGGGACCAAGTTCACATGATTGCGATGCATAATCACCTCATCAACTTCCAAGCAAGCAAAGGGTGAAAAGGAGAAAAAGCTGGAAGTAAGCGGAGTTGGCTGGAAGGGGATGTGGAAGCCATCACCTCGAACAATTGTGCCCATCATGTAAGTTGCCAGTTTACTCTTACCTCTTTATCTAATCATTGACAATGGAAGGGTTTTAAATGTAGGAAGAGGTGTTGTATTCTCTCTTTTTACTATTTTTTACATAAAATATTTAGCGCTTTAGGATGGGAGGATTTTTTTTTCTGAAGGGAGCTTTAGGATGAATATTTTCAACCACTGTTTGTATTAGGCCATTTACCACTTAACAAGAAAATCAAAGTACTTAGAAGAGCATATGCGAACTATGGCAGAGCATGTGTAAAAATACAAAAACGGTCATGGAGTATGTGTTGGAGCATAAGTTGTATGCGTCCATTGTGTTGTAGCAGGGTAATGGATCCTGGAGGAGATCCATTTACCCCATCCAATGGTTTAGTCCCACATCGTCCAGTGGTTGGGACTTGGGAGGCCTTGTGGAGGCTATATAAGGAGCCCCAGGCCTCCTGTAACAGATGAGAAAGTCAATAGACAAACACGCCCCGTAGAGGGCTTCTCCCGTGGTTTCATCCCGCTCCTCAGAGTAGGGTTCCACGTAAAAATCCCGTTCTTCTTTTTCTTGTTATTTATCTTTATTCCATGTTACGCTTCCGCTTCCGATTTCTAACATGGTATCAGAGCGGGTTCGATTTTCGAGGCTTTGTTCTTATGTTTTTTCCGAGATTCGATTATCAGAAAACATGTCGGTTGTTGTTGTTATGTTGGAGATTTATATTTAGGGCTTCCTTTTGACACCTAATCTTCTGGAGTTTTCGTCGTTGGGCATCTTCAGCCGCAGTTTTTTTTTCGTCATGGATGATCTTCTCCGGCCGCTATCAGGCGGCAAGGCTCCAGAAGATCCGCATACGGCCGTATGCACCGCACTCTCTTGAAGATTCTCCAGCAGCCGACGCGCTGCCCAGATCTCCAGCAAGAGGCGGCGGCGCCCCCAGGCGGTGCCGCACTGCCGATGGCGCGACTCCAAGCTCCAGGGGCGGCGCAACCCTCCATTCCAGCGGCTGCGCAGCCCCGCACGCGATGCTTCTCCAGATTGCCCGTCTCCAAAGATCAGCTGGCTGCCGATGGAACCCTTTCTTCTGTATCTCTCCATTTCCAGTTCCACGCCTTCTCCAGGCCCTAGCTCCTCCCCTGGCGGCATCTCGGCGATGGCGGCAATCTCGAGCGGCCTACACATCCGCCTACACATCCGTGTGCCTCCAGGTTCAGGCAACATCCAAATCCGATGGCGGCACAGATCGAAGCAGCCCCCCACCCCCGCGCATCTCGCTCTCGCGCTCCGCCTCCGTGGGCGCCACAGCGACACATCCAGATCTGGAAGGTGCCCCATCGTGGGGGGCGCGGCGTGTTGCGAGAGAAGGGTTCCCAGTGGGGACCCTAGGGGCTCCCTGATCTCTTGGCCCACGAGGGATTCGGCTACTATATAAATGCCCAAGTGGGCCTCGTTCTGTTCGATTAAAAAAAAGGGGTCAATATTGCAAGTACGTGGACCCAGGTCTACTTGATCAAGGGGGGTTGGCAGATATTCCAAAAAAAAAAAGGCTGGGAGGTTAAAAAAATAGGAGGGGGTGAGAAGATTTGATTGAGTCATTAAAAAAATTGTTTTAAGAGATGAACAGCCGTGGTATAAAAAAAGAAGAGAGAGAGGAAAAGTAGTATTTTGTAAGGTCCAAATGGGCTAAGGTTTCTTTGGCCCAATTGGGCCACATTTATTTTGAGAAAAAAAAGAGAGAGGGAAGAAGTAGGAGGAGGTTGCAAGTTTTTCAAAAAAAAATTCAATAAAAAAAAGGCACGTACATCTAGAAAAAGCCGTACGCAAATTAAAAAAAAATCGTACGTATTTCAAAAAAATGCGAAAGCCGGAAAAAAAAAGGTTTGAACGGCTAAAAAAAATGCAAAAAAATGATGGCGGCTATTTAAAAAAAAGATGACAAAGCCGCAAGTTCCATGTTCTTTACCCCTATTTATCTTTGTCTCTCTCCCAACTTGGTCGACATCCATGTTTTCCGACAAGTATGGGAGAAAGGGGGAGTATATGTAGAGTCACAGGTTATCTCCAGATATCTTCTCCAGTTCCAGATTGCAGATTCTCCAGACCAGCCGATTTTCAGACTCTACGGTTTTCAGATGAAGATTTCATGCGCAAGTTTCCAGACTCGACGTTCAGATTCCGGGTCCCAGTTTGATGCGCAGTTGTTCAGACTCGACGATTGTCTTCCGAGTCTCCAGTTCAGACACACACAAGTGTGCGGTCATTGTCAGATGTGCATATGTTGCCATCATCATTGTCAGAGGTCCCCATCATTCTTCTAGTTGTCAGGCAGAGTTTTCATGTGAGCCATAGGGACTCCAGAGTAGAGGACCATTCCCTATGCCATATGTTGGCAAGGGTTTTCATGTGGTATCATAGGTACACCAGAGCAGTGCACCATTCTCTGAGCCAGATGGGAGAGACTCAGTTCTCCGACGAGGGAGACATAAGGCGCAGTTTCAGAACTCGACGGTCAGTTTCCGAGTCTTCAGTTGACTCACACTCCAGCCCGTTCGTCCTCCTCACCTGCACGGCATGAGAAGCAACGTCCTCGACTGCAGCAATGTGCGCGTTGGGTTGATATGTCCGTAGTGTCCTGTAGCGT
Organism: Ottelia alismoides; assembly: GCA_037367405.1. Lineage (NCBI taxonomy): Eukaryota > Viridiplantae > Streptophyta > Magnoliopsida > Alismatales > Hydrocharitaceae > Ottelia > Ottelia alismoides. Next base: position 317,633 of record JAZKJV010000339.1, read on the forward strand.
TGAGTTGAGTTTCTTTATGTTTGTCCAAGCTGAGCATTGCATGCTCCAGCTTGAGGGGGAGTGTTGGAGCATAAGTTGTATGCGTCCCATTGTGTTGTAGCAGGGTAAATGGATCCTGGAGGAGATCCATTTACCCCATCCAATGGTTTAGTCCCACATCGTCCAGTGGTGGGACTTGGAGGCCTTGTGGAGGCTATATAAGGAGCCCCAGGCCTCCTGTAACAGATGAGAAAGTCAATAGACAAACACGCCCCGTAGAGGGCTTCTCCCGTGGTTTCATCCCGCTCCTCACGGAGTAGGGTTCCACGTAAAAATCCCGTTCTTCTTTTCTTTGTTATTTATCTTTATTCCATGTTACGCTTCCGCTTCCGATTTTCTAACAGTATGTATTTTATGTGTGAATGCAATCTACGTAAAACTGATTGTAATAAATATCTGCACTAATTTACTTCTTCTAAAAGCTATTTGTAAGTTTACATGCTAAGATATCTAGTATATGCACTGTCATCTCATCAAATACCTCGGATCCAAAAGGAATTCCTTCGGAATGTAGTTAATTCCCACTCTTAAATCCGCTGCAGCTCCAAGGTCAATGATCTTAAATGTCCTAGAACCTACAAAATTTCCCAGGGGTGGTAGTTGATATGCAAGCATTAAAGTAACCAATTAGTATTGAAGACAAATGACTATCATTCATCGGCGGTCATCAATCAATCCTCAAAGAAAAAAACAAGTAATTAGCTGCAATATCTTACCTTCAGAAAATATAATATTCTGAGGTTTAATATCTCTATGTACGATACCAGTTGAATGAAGACCATCCAAAGCAAATATAACTGCCTCATGATTGTTTGAATGATTTTGTTTCCCTGTCCAGCCCCTTCGGCAAATCCTGAACCTCTCCAAGAATCATGGTCTCAACCTATAATATTTTAGATATAAAAGAAATGTTATCCAACAAGAACAATACAATGCAACAGCAATGGTTCATATTTTTTTTTATATTTTTAAGATGATCTATAGAATTATAAGCACGTATAATTTCTTGGTGACAGATCAACTTGTTAGCCATATAGTTTGTAATTTTAGCCATGATGTTCTTAATTTGTAACTAGATACTCTATTCTGAATGTCCTTTAACCTCTAATGGTCATTCTTTTAATTTTTTAAAAAAGACATATTTTGTAATGAACAGATAGCATAGTATCACAGGGGTTTTGATTTTACGGTTTGTACTTGAATCAGAGTTCGATTATGTTTTCATATTCATTCATCTGCAAGACATGTTGACAAGTTACATTCAGGATGAGATACCTTGGTGTATGTTATTCGTTGACGATATTGTGTTGATTGATGAGACTAGATATGGAGTAAATGAGAAGCTTGAGGTCTGGAGACATGCGGTGGGGACTAAAGGATTTCTTATAAGTAGGGCTAAGACTGAATATATGAGTGCAATTTTGATGGAAGCAATGGTGAAGGAATCGAGGTGAAGATTGGTGACGATAACATTCAAAAAAATAAATTCTTTCGGATACTTGGGACCTATTTTGCAACATGATGGGAAAATTGATGTATATATTACTATAGAATAAACGTAGGTTGGCTAAAGTGGAGAGGAGCCTCTATTGTTCTTTGTGATAAGAAATTTCCTTTAAAAATCAAAGGAAAATTTTTACAAAGCAACTGTGAGACCTGTTATGCTTTATAAATCTGAATGTTGGCTTGTGAACCATAGACGTGTGCAGAGAATGACTATAGTAGAAATGAAAATATTAAGGTGGATGTGTGGACACACACGTGTAGATCAAATTCGGAATGATGCAATCAGAATGAAAGCTGGGGTAGCTCGGATCAATGATGAGATGCGAGAAAATGCATAAAGATGTTTGGCCAATTGCAAATGAGGTCAGTTGATGCACCAATAAAGATATGTGAGTTTTGGGATGTTGAACCGAATAAGAGAGGGCGAGGAAAGGCCCGGGAAGTGTTGGAATGGGACTATACGAAGGATCTTAGTTTTTTGAATCCTAACCGCAAGAATGACCCATGATAGATTCTGAATGGAGGCAATGAATCCATCTAGCTGACCCTACTTAATGTGGGAAAAGACTTTGTTGTCGTTGTCATCTTCAAGATATGCTCAAGTTAAAAAAAGAGTTGTTCCATACATTTTGTTCTAGGGTTTAGGAATCCTAATTCATGGCTGCTCAGATCTCTATGCATCTGATGGTTCGATTTTGTACATTGTTGTTGGGTTTCTTCCTGAAACCCTAATTCTGCACGTGCAATGCGAATTCAACAAGTTTAAGAAAGTTATTAAGATTCCACATATAAGCCAAATCAACGCACATGCAGTCGATCCCTCGTGGTCGCACCTTCCCGCATCAACCCAATCAACCTTGATCCTCGTGGTTGACCCCTCGAGGACACACACAACGACGGTTGCCTCTTGAGTCGCACGCAACCACGACAACGCATACCCCCAGATCAGGTCTTCTCTTGCGTGTGCGACATCTCTGAGGAAACCCACCACCATGCAGAAAAAGGAGATAAAGGAGGTGTTCTTGATCTCCACACGGTACCACTCACACCTCCAGGTTGCTCCTCGGCGCAATCAGGTGCAACTTCAGATGCGACTAGCCCTTGCGCTACTCTCTAACTCCAATCCTTCTCCAATCATTGCATGCAACCACTTATTCTCTACAGGTGGTGCTATTAAAGCACTTATAGCAGAAGCTCCCTGCCTCTCCAGGCACTCTCGTACCGCAAGTCTTCTCAGACGCCCTCGCTCTTCTCCAGATGGCAAGCAACCTCCATGCCCCACGGCGGAGCCAATCCTTCAAGTGATCCTCCTAAGTGATCGACCTTCTCCTATCAGAAAAGGCAATGTTGGCCGTACAAGAGAAAGAGCTCCATCGAGGGTGATGGAAGTTGGTTTCCCACGAGGGGAACCCTAAATAACTGCAAAGGGTTTTCTTTTTGGAAAAATTGTGTAATGGACGAAAAGGTCCAATTTTGATGGAAAATAAAAAAAGAGAAAAGGAGGGCTTAGTTGGGTTATCGTACAAGGAAGAAGAGAAGGGGAGGGACTGACCAAGTAGGCCACGATTATTAGAAAAGGGCCACGGAAGAAAAAAAGGATGTGACCGAGTTTATGGGCCCAAATTGGGCTTTTTCAAAAAAGGGGGACTGTAAAAAAAGAAGAGGGCCAATTGCAAAAAAAGGAATTTTCTGATTAAAAAAAGTCTATTGTACAAAAAGAAAGCCGTACGAAAGAGAGATAGAAGAAAGTTGGACAAAAAGAGAGAAGGATAATTTTAAAAACAACAACGATGATTTTTATTTTTTCCCCCGCTTATATTCTTTTCCCAACTTGGTTGATGTCTTCTTTTCCGACAAGTATGTAAGAAAGAGGGAGTATTATGTAGATTCTTTCAGTTCATATTCCAGAATCTACTAGTTCGAGGTGCACATATGCGACCATTTATTTGATAGTTCCCCATACCCTTGATTTGGACTCATGATTTTCATGTGGACTATGTATGATAGAGACCCATGTTAGAGACTCGATATGGACAGTTCCATAAGGACTTCAGAGTAGATCCCATTCATTGAGCCAATGTGGGAGAAACTCAGCTCTTTGACGAGGAGACTCATTTTCAGACTCCATTATCCGGTGATCGTGAATTTCAGTACGAGATCCTTCCGAGATTTCTATAAGAGAGAACCCACATTGAGGTCCCAACGAGAGAGACCCATCTTCAGGGATCTATGTATGGATATTCCTGGCATTAATTGTTTGGCCCTTCAAAGAGATGGAGCAAATGCGTCCAATGTTCTCCGATGAGTAGACTCGTTCAATTCTAGTGACTCTGGCAGACGTGATACAGAGCATACATTCTGACGACGAAACTCAGATCACACTCCTTCCATTTGTTCCTCCTCACCAGCACGGCATGAGAAGCAATATCCCTCAACAGGCAACTAGTAGAGTATGCGTTGAGTTGATATTATCCATAGTATGGTATGTTGTCTGAGGAATGATTTCTTTCTATTTGTCCAAGCTGAGCATTGCATGTTCCACCTTAAAGGGGAGAGTTAGAGTATGTGTCTATAAATGGGTAATTGGATCACTCATGGTCCACATCCCAAAGATTTAGTCCACATCGTTTGTGAGTGAGACTTGGTCTTACTGGTTGGGCTATATTAGAAGCCCCACAACACCTGTAATAGTTGAGAGAAAGCAATAACATAAAATCCAACCCTTGAGAGGGCTTCTCCGGTGATTCCATCCCGTTCCTTATGGAATAGGGTTTCATGTAAAATCTTGGTGGTCTTTATCGTTCTTTATCCATTTATCTCTGAACTGTATTCTTGTTTTATACGGTTATAATTCAGGATTTAAGAGGCCCTCCTTAAAAAAGGTTTTTTAGAGGTCTTGCAGCAGCTGTTGCTCATGCAGCAATTAAAAGGTGTTAAAAAAATATGTTGTTCGACCTAGCAACCAGATAATCACCCATTAAGTAATGCAACATTGCTAGTATACGTGCAGATACAAAGATTGGCTGTGACCAAGACTGCTTGAGAAGTAAGGCCATACCATTCATTTGGGTGCAAATAGAGCAGAAAACTCAAAAGAATCCATCCCTAAGGCTTTTCCCAAAGATGTAGATAACAGTGAAAAAGTTGTTCATATCTATGTATATTTAGGCTTATGCAGATACTACACGTAGAAGAAGACTTGTTTTCAGTTTCTATATTGGATTGGTTGTGACATTAACATAACAGGCTGTGGGAGGAAGCCCTTCTCCACAAACAGACTCTATGTAACTAGGGCAAAACAATTGCACAGTCCCCCAAGCTTACAGTTCATCAACTGTTCAAATGCAACCTTTTAATGACTGACTGACCTTTAAGTTGCATTAAATCTGGTTACTAGACAAATAAATTTGTGGATTTGGTCACTATAAATCATGTAATTGTTCTCACATTCAATGACTTTTCTGAAAAAAGAAAGGACAACTACATAAGGTTTTTTATTGATCCATAAAGGAAAGTACATAAGCAATTCCAACGAAACATCAAGGACCCGATTTCAAGAACAAAGTTTTCTATCCCTACATGTGACATCATCTTGTTGCCTCCAAATGACAAATGGAGTGAGAAGGGTTTTTCTCTCTATCGTGATTCTGGACTCGTGTATAGTCCTCTTAGCTACTCCCAGTACCAATGACGACATAATACGTGGGAACCTCCCCAGTCCGCTGAAATGTCACAAGAATTCATAGGAGAACATGTGTGATTGTGTTCACTCTTCAACTATCTTCATTTTCGATTCCACAAAGACCATAGGCAGCGATGGCATCTGGACCCACCTTAATCGTGCTTGACAACTAATGATGGCAGATTTTGAGGCAAATGTGCTTGTTGGGTAAATAGACTTTAAGAACAAAAGAGGAGAAAACAAAGGAGCAGAAGATTTTAAACACTGCTCTCTTGGGAGTCTTTGTTACAGATGCAAGATCAAAGAAATAAAACATAAAAGAAATCAAGGAGAATAAATACAGAACACGACATGAAGAATGTGGACCTTTGTATAGCTCAAGGTGTCAAAGTGCACCCTACATATTTAAAAAGAAAGACAATACAATGACGTATTTTTATTTCATCTCAACTAAGATCAGTAAGACAAGGATATGCCCGGAACTTCGAAATAATTCCAACTGTAAACAATGGGAACCAAAATAAAATACCAATACTGCATTGTAATTAGATCCAAAATAGGATCCAATTAGCAGGGATGTCAGCGGGTCGGGTTTGGGGCGGGTATTACTATTCCCAAATCCATACCCATTTATAATATCACTACCCATACCCATCCATTTATTAAATGGGTAATTTCTAGTGGGTACCCATATACCCGTCGGATACCCGTGTACCCAATGGGTACCCATATCTTCGATATGGTAAATCTTAAATTGTTTATAAATGTATACAAGATTTTCACATATAGCTGAAATAGAGTGAGATCGTGTAATATGATGATTCATAAAAATGTGCAATATATAGAGAATACTAAAGTTTTATATATGTTAAGTGTTTAGCCCTTTTGTGTTGATAGTTTTTATCTATTAAAGATACAAAAAGTTAGTTGAATATGAATAAATGGATGGAGACGAGAAAATTGAGTCGGAAATTTACACATGTAGATCGATACGTATTCGATATAAAATGGATTTGGGGCTGGTTTAATTAAAATGCAAGATACACATCTATCTTTATATATATTTTTTATTCGGGTTTGGGGCGGGTTCGGATTCGGGTACCCACAATGCAATCCCAAACCCATACCCATACCCGTATGGGTAGTCAATTCAAAACCCAAACCCGTCCAAAAGTAAATGAGACAGGTTTCGAGTCCTTGAATGGAGCGGGTTTGGGGTGGGTACCCAATGGGTAGACCGAGATTGACATCCCTACCAATTAATTAGCCATCAACCTCTAAATCATTATCCCTAATAAGACAAGTGCAAGGTTCTGAAAAAATAAAACTGCTAAAAAAGGCAGTTGTTGAAGTAAGAGCATCAAACTCACTACAAGCACTTTGCATGGACACAATTTTTGAAAACTTAATTCTTGTTAATAATGATAAGATGTATGTACTGATATGAAAAATGTATGACTCAATGAAGATGTTTTTGCTTTATATCCTTTTTTTAACACCAAACAAGAAAAATACATGTAGTCCAACAGCCATGTTTTTTTGTTGATTCTTCTTGCTGAAACATGTAATACAAGACCCTTTACATAGGCCCCACGCAATCAACTCTCTCATAATAGGCGATGTGGGACAAAATATATGACCCCTGTTACACACAGTTAGATCTCCCACAACATCCATTTACTCAATTAACTCAATCCTTCGATATTCAATGCTTTCGTATTTCAATCAACCTCCAAAGGTGTGCATTAAATTATGGATGTAACTTCTTCCTACGTGTACACTGTTAAAATCAAAATACTGGCCTACAAAAAGATAATGTAAAACACGAAACAAAATGTACTGGGCCAAAAGGCAATTGAAAAAATTGAGCATACTTGTCATTACTTTCAGAAGCAGAATTGAAAACTAACATTGTAGGGAAGTCTTTGCTCAACATGAGGTCCGCTAGAGTGTCTTGCTCCTTCGAAATGCCATATGAGCCAATATTCACCTCCTTTTCCTTTAGAAGATCTCTAAAATACAAGACAATCGAGAGATCAACATGTTAGCATTTTAAATCACAGAACTAAGTAACAGACGAAGTTCATGGAAATAACAAATACCCTCAATTTTAGAAAATTATGATAGTTCAGAAAAGTAAAACCTCTAGAAAGCCGTAAACAAAGTCCGCACAGCTGCTAGAGCAAGCCCTTCTCACACGCTCATTCATCCAAATCTCCACTGCACCATACTCGGTTGCTTTTTTCACAACAAGAATCACCTTGCTAGAAAATAGAGAGGAAAAAGAAAATAAAGAATCAAAACATATCAAAGTTATGTTCTCCTCTGCTACATTATGTGAAAAAATAGTCATTGAAGGAAGTAAAAGAACAATAGCAGGAAAGGATGATGATAATCAAACTACCAGCTACATCAATCAATACTGTCACATCACCATTCCTGGACATAATAATAACCACTTCCTAAGACAGTACATTGCAGTTTACAGGATAAATTATGTTCTTTACATGTGAAAATCAGGCATAAGTGCACTCCAATTTTACTCACTTCCATTAGATTACTGGAGAGAGACATTGATATGGAATTAATCCTGCAATTAAAAATGGACAAAAATAGCAGATGGAGGAGGGAACATACTATACCACCATACCTTGGCGGATCCCTTGTGACTTTTAGCCGGGGAAGGCCTTGTAGACAACCCCGAATGCGCCCTCGCCAAGCTTCTTCCCCAGCACGAAATTCATCCTGCAGAGCACTTGCGATCTCCAATTGAGCTACGGAAAATTCATACTCGTAATTGCAAATCCTTTCTAAACTCTACCAATCCGTTCAAGTGTATTCATAGATGAATCAACGAATGAACCAGTTATCGATCGAGTGAGTAATCGATAGACCTTTCGGTAGGAGGGGCGGAGAAGGCGTTCTGCCAAGGCGAGGACGAACATGTCCCAGAATCCCGGCGCGACCCCAGGGGTGGCCCAGAGGTAGGACAGCGCGGCGAGCGCAAGCGTGACGCCGGGGATGGTGAGGGTTAGGCCGGTGGGGCGGGGGAGCGTACTGCGGTAGATGATGTCCCCGCACTCCATTACGGTGCAGGGGAGCCCCACTCCGACCCCCAGCATCAGATCCTGGACGTGATCCACCAATCCACCGCCCAACGCCGCCGCCACCGTCGTCATATTTCGACTCCTCCGCCAGTAACTACCGCCCCCCGGTCGCCGTGCAATGCGATCCAGCGGGCGGTGGAGGGACGTCGACGACCCCAACAGCGCCATCGTCGCCATGGCGTTTACGCGAGCTGAGATATTGCTGTTGCTATTGATATTGCTAAATGCTACATCATATCTCGTCTCCCGCGCGGTCGAGTCGCGCTAATATCTCGGAAGGTGGCTTTCCTGGGAGGAATTTGTGGCTGTGGTTGGGCCTGGGAAGTGGAGAGTGCTCATAAGAGGCAGAGCCACACGCACCCCAACGAAGCGTGGGGGAATGGATAAACGTTAGGGATGGGATTTTGGATGGCGATGGGCGGGCCGCGTAGGAGATGTATTGCACGTGTCACCGTCTTATTCGCCTATATACTGGGATTTTCCCTCCTTTTTCCCCCACAAGACGTGATTAGGATAAACTTTTTTTAATTTTAAAAAAGCCAACTATAACTTTACGCTTCTAATTGATATTTTGGAGTACGCCAAACTCAACAGTTTAGTAAAGTTAGTTATAAAAAATAATAATCAGACTGCTTGGTTAGAAAAAGGGCATTTATATGCAACTAATGTTTGTGTTCAATATAATAATATTTATAATTCTATCTTCATGAGATGTAATGTCAATACTTACATATTAAATCCTTGGCTTAAAAAACATGTATAATATATAGAAGATGCTCAAAATGACGTCAGCCTTTTTGATTCGGAAAAGAAGCAACATCATTTAAGAGATTCTCTCTCTACATGTACTCACATACACATACAACGTGCGTACGAGCAAAAATATAAATCCATTGGATCGATTATATATTTAGCAACGATAGTCTTTTCTCACATTGTATGGAGTTAATTACATTTATTTGTTGATTTTAAATAGATCAAATTCATATGATGTTTGATTTAGATTAAAAAATACATTTTCATCCATGATATTTTCTTTCTCATAATCTTTGATCTATTTTGTTCTTACAACATCATTCTTCTAAATTCCCATGCCTTTAACTTGGAGACTGCATATAACTCAATAATAATCATGTTAAATTCAGTTATTACATGCATAAAGCATCACATACAAATGTGCCTATGAAAACCGACGAATATGAAAATGCATTTCTCAAGAAAAAGAGGTTGTGCCTCCAAGTTGAGTTAGTATCCTTACTCGGATAGAAATAAGAGGATCCAAACCTAATGCATGGACCAGATCAAGCAAGGGACCATCCCTTAGGGGTTTCGAGTCCTATCAGGGTCTATTATAGAGAGTCAATGGGTGAGCTTCATCAAGGTCTCATGTCTCCATGTTCTAACGTTAACGACGAAGTCAAAGTTTTAGCATTACTTCATGTTTGATTATCTAAACATTAGACAGTCATTTTTCCCTTCCTTTCCCTCGATACCTCAATTCATAACATCGACTCGCCCTAAAAAATATATCTCCAACTAACTCCTCTATCCATAATTCCTTATTTAGATGCAGTATACCTTCCTCTTAACATGAGATAAATAGACTTTTACCATGATAAGTTATCCTAGGATAAGTGGTTAAATCATAGTTACATCATCCACTAAGTCTCTCGCTACTATATATCAAACCAATCAAATAAGAACGAGAGATAAACCTCATGTATATCCTTCCCATCTTTTTCATTATTGTCAATCTATGTGTGTCTCTCTTTTTAGTCTGAAACCTCCTAATTAGATCTCTCTTGCAACGACGAGGTTCTTCATGTGGCAAACTTTTAACATATCATCTATCCATACCTAAGACGTTCGACATAGTGGCACATCTCTGATTGTAAGCATATGTGTGTGTTCATATTTTATTTTAAGAAAAAGTTCTTAAACTTTGTATATTTACTTGTACCATTGCCAACAACTGTCTTAATAGTCATGGGTATATTTTGAACACATAATTTTCTCCATTCTGACGAAAATCAAATAGTATACTGGAGGGATATATAGATGAATATACATTGTGATATTTTAAAAAAAATGTAGAAAATGAACGCTCAGCCCATTTTTTCCATCTGAATAAGTCTGTAATATATTGAGTTCAAGTAGACTGGATGTGCTATTAAATGGGTAAAAAGCTCTAATTCGCTAAGATTGGACTGGAAATGAATTATGCCTCGATGTAATCTAATCTATTTGCACTCTTGTAAAAAAAAAAAGGTGAAACGGTAGTATCATATCTACAATTTTCCATCATATCTTCACTACATTTTGATTTATTATTACCCTCAAAACATAGACATGCATTGCATCTTCCTAAGCATTGGTCTCCCTAACCCGAAAATGCATACGCAATCTTTACTATGCCATTAATTTTTAAGGCTTAAAAATCAATAATTATCAATCTGTTACGGATAGCCTGATTTATAAATGAGAAAAATGATGGAATTATTTAGAAGTCCATGGTTACTCAAGACCAAATTCTCCAAGTTCATATAATTTAATAAATTAATAAAGTTATTTTTAAACATTGGCCTAAAGTCTTGATGAATGTTTGGATTAACATGTCCAAGCTAGACGTTTTACGGATTTCAACCTTTGAATAATTGGATCTACGTCTTGCATAATGAATGATGCTACCAGATCCCCAAGGTTTTGCACTTGGATTATCGAGTTTAGACCTGCTATAATAATAATAATTTTTCTTTGCGATTTTGATTCGCAAATCCAACTTTATAGTTTGAATCTTATATTAATGGTCTACATATCCTTCAAATCTCTCTCAAATCGAAGATCATTTGGTAAGATTCGAGCAATATTTAAGCAGTTTGAATTCCATGTAAAAAGAACCCGGATCTTCAAACATTAAGATGAAATAGCAAACGAGCTCTGATTTGAGCGAAATTTGGAGGATATGTAGAACATTAATCTAAGATTCAATCTATATGGTTGGATTTTCGAACCGAAATCATAAAGAAAAACTATGATTACAGCAAGTCTGTTGTAACTCTTGTTACAGCAGACGATCGTCTCTCCCAGTCACGTGTGTTCCCTAGAGGGATATTAGTTGATTTCCATGATTTTATGATTGATTTAAGGCATTAGTATCGCATTAACCATGAGCGGGTATATATTCGGGTTGAATTCGTAGCATTAATTATTTGGAAGAAGGGTTTTCAAAACAATGTCGCTCCATTGTAAAGGGCCAATTAATATTTTATAAAGGTTATGCATTATATACAAAGTAGGTCATGCTTTAATCTAAGAAAAGATATTATATCGTTATATAGGAGAAGAATTCTGGTATCACTCGGTTATAGATGGCCCTATTTATTTTTACCCATTTTCTAGTGATTTATAGTTTGTCCAAGTGCAGGAAGCATTAGAGTTTTGGATTTCAATTAGAGGGGAACTATTTCCCTAAGCATCAAGTATCCTACAGGCTGAACTAAGGAAACAAAGATGAAGTTACAATTGTAGATCGAGCAACGTTGAAGTCACCCAGCATGATTCTAGGTGTGTTTCAAGTGTGTATGAATCCTATATGTTTCAAAAAACTTATGTTTATATGCAGTCTTGATTATGGTCATAAATATTAACAAGTCAAATAGAGAAGTTGGAGGTACAATACTTGAGTAGAACCCCATAGCTAAAATCAATATCCTCAATCTTTAGAACGACAAAAAAAATTTGTATCCTAGCCGATCAATATGCCCTACGACTGACACCTCAAATTTAAATGGCACTCTAAAGGGTTAGGGATATGCAATCTAAGGGTAGGGTTAATAAGACTACTCATAGCATCTTGGAGTGTAAAAATAATAATATGCTTGACTCGGTGTTAGTTTGCGAGTCTACTTAAATTTAGGCACCCCAACCCTATAATACTAGGACAAGATTATTATATCCATCATACCATCAAAGATATAAGCTTCTTTAATGGAATAAATCCATATGTTAATCCTCCGTCCACAGCATGAATTAATGTGTGTCATGTTCTTGTCCAAATCCTCAAAAGAAAAGTCGAGACAGTGAAGAAGTTTATCAACAAAATATTGACAAGTTTGTACCAACATTCTCTATCTCATGCATTTCACAATACACTAAATTTGTAGAAAATCTTGGAGGTGAACAATCTAAAGTTTGTGAATTAATGAAGCGATGGGTTTTTGCAACGACATACCTAGAGAGGGCGATGATGAATCTCCATTTCATCACCTTTATTCTATCATTTTGGCCTTAAAACCCCTAGTTAATGCATGTATATAACATTATTTTGTACAAATTAGCATTCATTATTTATTCCATTTGTTGTGTATAAAATATATTTTTAATGCCAAAATTATAGAATAAAGAAAAGAAAAGGAAAAAAAATAAAATGTCAAAGGTATTTTATGATCTTAAACCCCGAGACCTATGCATCTTGATGACTGGGTCAATAAGGAATAAAGTAGGGGGAGATAAGGGCCAATAATTCTAATTAAAATTCCATTCATGTATTCATCAACAATCCTTTCTTGAGACATATTTTATTTTCTATTATTTATACCTCAAATCAGTAAACTTTGTAAATAAAAGTTTTTGATAATAATATATAGAAAATACAAAATTGAGTTCATATAAAAATAATATACAATTTACATTTTATACTCTAAATAAAAAGCCAAAATCTCAACTTCACAGATCCATATCTCCCAAATAAAAATCAAAATATATCAAAATCACCTTTAATTGTATATAACTTTTAATAAGCTATTTATTTAAGCTGGTTTCATATTTTTTGGAGTTAAGTTGTGAAAGTTATGTTCTGGACCCCTATTGTATAGTTTACCTATATAAACTATTCGTTTTAAACTATTCATTTTAAATGGGGTTGCCCCCTGGGGGAGCTAACTTGGCTCCCCCACCCCATTTTCCCCATTTTTTTTATTTTTTTGAATATTTCTTCCATGGGATTTCATCACTATATCCTTATATTATGTCATTCAATTTCCGTGCAAAATAGAGACTCCTACGACCTCTATCTAGACAATCATTTTTTAACGGTAACCGAATTGCTGAAATCGACCCCATCTGGATGGAGGCCGTAGGAGTCCCTGTTTCGCACGAAATTTGAATGATAGAATATAGGGATTTTATGAAAATCCACAAAAGTATTTTCAAAAAAAAATAAAAAATAAGGAAAATGGGGCGGGGAGCCAAGTTAGCTCTCCCTAGGGGCAACCTCATTTAACCCTTTTTATTTATTATTTATTATTTTTATAATTTTATATTTTTATAATTTTGTAAATATTATTTATAGTGTAGGTACATATTTAAATAGAATAAAATAAAAAGGAAATTACAAAAATAATATAATGTGTAAAAATACATAGATGAAATACCTATACTTATACCTATATAATAAATACCCCTATTTATTTAAATGTACATAATTTATCAAAAAATATAATAAAAATATATTTATGTATATAAAAATAGGTTATAAATATATAAAATAAGAAAAATAAAATAATAAAATGAAGAATATAAAAAAAATAAATTGTACAAAACATAGGTAAATATACTTATAAATAAAACCCTAAAAACTAACTTGTAATAAATAAGTTCAAAAAATTAATAAAATCATATTAAAATACTATAGAAAATAATAAACATTTTTTATTTTATAACCTAAAAATAATAAAATCATTTATTACTTATTATTCAATTTAAAAATAATTTATGGTCTCCTTTTTCCTGGTTCGTCCACATGGACCAACCAGGTTTCACCTTTAGTTGACCTCGATCAACTCTCTGACTGAGGTCCTACGTTTGTCATACCTAGTTTTGACCCTTCCTTCTACCTTTTTCCCCGATCGATGTAGTCATCGATTTGGGTTGGTCTCTTTTGCATTTTTCCTCCTCGATCCTAGCTCTATCATGCATGCGTGATTTCTTGGACCGAGGACCACTGATTCACCCGTTCCTCTTCGTTCTTTGGAGCATCCTAGTCACATGTACATAAACCTCCTCAATCCTCCCTTCCAATTTTGAATCGCTTTCGACCCCATTTTTGACTACCTCTTTCATGCTCTAGATCGAAGTTTGTGACAGGGACTTCTCCAGCCGATTGAAGTGAGGCCAGGCGAGATCTGAGGCACATTCTAGCCATCTCCGGCGGAGCGCCGCCGTGAGGTTTCCATCTCCTGGCTCCGACTAGTCGAGGTATGTTTTATTTGCATTATTAGATAGACATTAACCTTAGGTTTTATTTCATGCAATTACTTTAGGAGTTTATCCATTGTCGTAGCTTAAATTAGTGAATTCGTAGTTCGTAGGAGACTAGCTCCGACGAACATCTCCACCATTCCACACGCCCTGTTCCGACCCGCTACCACCTCACCTTCATTTCTCTCTGTAGGATCCCCTCGTTCTTGCACAGAAGGAGAGACCAGGTCTCCTATCTCCGTCGTACGTCGGAGACCACCACCCAGCCAATTCCCTCGTGCATTCTTCTTTCTGAAGCTCGCCCGAACTTTGCCTTGTTTTTGTGAGCTAACCCCTACAGGAAAGACCAAGAAAGGAAGCCTCTTTCAGTCTCATCGAAGCTCAGGGAAGCCCTCCAGGTACTGTTGCTCCGCTAGGCAGATCCAGACCTTCTCGCACCATTTTGGAACCCCTCACCGGTATGGAAGAACCCCATGAAGATCTAGAAGCCATCAGGAGTCGGGAAGGGGCCGATCACCTCGAGATTTTGCGGATCAAAGCTCTTCATCCTCCAATTCTTCGCCTGTTCTTCGAGGCGACTCTCTAGCTGTCCGATCGAGGGTCCAGTCCAGGTTGTACGCCGTAGTTGGATGAAGAAGCCCCGCACCATCCGATCTTCGATGAGGATCTAATCCTCGCCCTTCATCAGCGAACCGACATCGTGCGCTCACAGCACGACATGTGTATTAGTGGACACCATCTAGTCGTCCGTCAGCGCCCTTCATTGGGTATTTTGTAATTTACACCAAACACTTTTGGTATTTGTTATTTAATATACAAACATTTATTTACCATTTTAATATTATATAATATTTGCAAAAAGACCCCTGTAGTTTTCTTATTTACCTTTGAGTCCAGTCCACATCACCTCACGTGTTGTCCCATGTGAGGTGGCATTTTTGTAGGAATACCCTCGCGGTTATCGTATTTCACTTTGATCCAAGAAATTTTTATTCCAATTAAATTATTTTGGGAAATTTTCAAAAAGTCCTTTTGTATTTATTTTTAATTACATATGTGCCCCTACCATTTCAATAATTTTTGTGTGTCATTTCTATTTTTTTATAAATAGTGTATGTGCTCAGAAAAATCCCTAAAAATAGGATTAGGTGCTTGTTAGTGTGTAGATTCATGCTATATAATTTTGGATTTCATTTTTAGGCACTTAAACTATTTTATAAAAATAAAAAAGAGAACAAATATTCCTGGTTTGTAGTATAAATTACCAAAAAATATAAAAATATTTTGAAAAATTCCCAATAAAATATTCCCTTTATTTAAGTATTATGAGCCGTCAGACCAAAAACTACTATAAATAGAAAAATAAAATTCATAAAAAATAAAAAACTTCAAAATCCTTTATAAAAATATAAAAAAATCTTAAAATTAAAAAAAAATCATTTTCTGTTTTATAACGTTCTTCATATTATTATTTTATCTGTTAAAGTTGATTTGTAGAAATTTTGACACTGTTTGCTGTTTTTAATCTTCATTCCAATTTTGCTTATTTATTAAATCTTTATTTGGTATATTTTTGACTTTAAAAATATATAAAAATTAGCAAAATTATCTAAAAAATAGTAAACAATTATTTAAAACCTCAAAACATTTTATTTTCTATTTTTTATTTATTTTTATTAGTATATATATTACCTTATATTGTATATATAACCTTATATGTTAATAGTTTATATTTTAAAAAAGAAATTAAAAAAATCAAAAAATATAAAAAGAAATAAAAATTCTACAAAAAAATCTAAAAAATATAAAAACAAAAATAAAAAATACAAAAGCAAAAACATACAAAAATAAAAAGTCAAGAAGAACACACAATTTTGTGCATTAATTTGCCCCATTCTCCTGTTTGCTCCCTGTGTTTGATCTCTACAATAACTGCACCTATACACATCTTTTGTAAAGTTATAATAAATATAACTCCACATATTTTACTTTTTATTGCTTGATTCTTAATTGCGGGTTAATTGTTGATTTATCAGGGTTTCTTGAGGGGTCAACACAAAGACTTTGTCTTCACCTTGTGAGGACATATTTGACCCTCGAAAACCCTCGGTTATTAAAAGGTGCCATTGCCGAGAATCAACGTCGTGCAGATTGGACTTTTACCGTGTCTTCTTTTTGTCTATTTGCCACTTTATTTCTTTTATTTTTATTTCATATTATTTGTTGAATTGTCTAATCACCTCTTCTTTGTTGACTTTGTTGCGAGGTACCACAGATCGAGGCAGACTCTTCTAGGAGGCCCACAAACCCATGTGAGGCAATGCCACTCTTCTGACCTAGCTGCCAGAAGGAAGTAACAAAGGAGGCTTGGAGGACTTTTGAAGACATTCGCATTTTTGCCTTGTATTTTATTTTCTTTTATTTGTAATTTGAAGTAAGAAAGAGGTACTATAATTGTAATAACTCAGGACTCTTCACACTTCACGAGGTCCACTGCCCAAGGGATTGTTCCCTTAGGGGCCTTGTTAGTTTTTCCGCATTTTCATCGCTTTCTTTTTATTTGATTTCCATTTTTGTTTTCATTCGTTTGTGTGATTGAGTTCTAGCTTAGGATCTACTTGACGATAGATTAAGGCTAAACACCTAATTACCATTGCATGCACCTATAGTTCCCATTTGGACTTAGTCAAATCTTGAATTGCAATTTATTTGGACTTGAGATCGTGTGCCGAAAGAGGTCGCTTACAGTGCTTGCAGGACCCATTGTGGTGGGCACCGAGTGGCATTGAAGACTGAATGTTGGTCTCATTTTTGAGTAGCATATTGTTCCTCACGCTAATAGCAATTACTATTCTCGGGCGATTTCATCGGCTTGCATCTTCTTGCAGATAGGTTTCAATTCTGCCTAGCATCCTTGCATGAAGAGAGCTAGAGGCAAGGTGAGCATTTCTACTTAGCATGCATCATTGATTTCTCCTCACATTGCTTTTCCGATTCTTTCCCTCTGATTTTGATCACCTAAGAGATAAAAAGAATTGATCCCTCGTTAGGCTCATGCATTTCCATTAAAAATCCAAAAAAAAGTGATAGCAAATAAAATTGGGACTGTTAAGCTTACTCGACCCTAAAATAAATCAAAAGGAAAATATTTATTTTGGGGAGAGTAACCACCTCATGGTATTCGCTTTTAAATTGCACGCGTACACACTAAGGAGTAGTGCCCAAATCCTAGGCAAACCTAAGTGCTCGTACAACTTTGTATTTCTCTCCTAACTCTGAAACCGACAAGATAAAAAGACCGAGCTTTTTCGATCTTCACTGTGTTGAGTAGGTGAATTGAAGAATTTGATTTGTATAGTTGTTTGTGATTGCTCGTGTGCATACTCAATCGTCTCTGTGCATTTGTAAATTTTTCTCACTTCTCTTAATTTGACCTTCGTGCTCTCTCGATCATTTTCTTTTGTTTCGGAGATGGCCGACTGGAGCAATTTTTATCCGGAATTTGCGAATCCCTCGTACCCTCCAACCAATCCACCTCCATTTTATCAGGAGGACTTTGCTCCTGACTTTTGTACATACCCGGCTAATCCTTAGTTTTAGGATGCATATTTTGATTATGATCCACCTTCCTGTTATCAGGAGGACCTTGCTCCTGAGTCTTCTTTTTGTACATATCCACCTAACCAACTGTTTCAGGACTCGAAATTTGACCCACCACCGACATCACATTTTCCACTACCCTACCCACCTGAGACTGAGCTTTGGGAGCCACCTCTTATGTTGTCCACACTTGAGACTTTGACCCATATGATGGAGCACATGAAGAAGAGGTTAGATGATGTCCTTAGTATCAATAAGAGCCACAACGACACTTCATCATTTGATGATATGGATTCATTTGAGGATATCTATGAGAGCTTGCAATCACTCAAAATACAAAAAAATGAGAAAAATTTAAAAATACAAAAATATTTCGGGAGACACATTGTTGATTCAGACTGTGAGGAGAGGGCACCCATGCCAGATTGCCCATACACACACTCACCCCATGTACCACCTTTGACCCCAAGGATGGCACTGAACAGACTGATCTTTGTCATCCTTGTCTATATGATGATTCTGATCTCCTCCCTTGTATGGAGGAGATCCAAAAATTCAAAAAAATATTGACTAAACCTGAAGTGATGGCCGCTATTCATTAGATCATGGAAGCCCCACTTTGCCAGGCCATGACCCATTTATCCACTCCTCAACTCAAGAAGAGAAAGCGAAGGAGCAAATCTAAACGTCATATTTTGACCATGACCACTGCCTACGCCATCACTCACTGTCCTTCTTCTAGGAAAGGGAACATTGCTACACCATTCATTAGATGCACCATTTCCGACTATTCATGTGATCACACTCTTCTTAATGATGGTGCTTCAATTACAATAATACCCTTCACGTTGGTACAGTCTCTTTACTTAGGGCCTCTCAGGAAGACGAGGATGATTATCCAATTTGCTGATGGATCAATAAAGAGGCCGAAGGGTATTCTAGAGAATGATGTCATTCAGATTTAGGAGATTCACTGCCAACTTTGTTGTATTGCCCATGGAGACCCCTACCACTGGGAAGCACTCTCCAATCATTTTGGGATGACCCTTTCTCGCCTATGCGAGAGTCGTTATTGATTACATATAAGGAGAGATTCACTTCCCTCCTGATGACGGGAACGCTGTGGTCACCATTGCACCTACTACCCACCAGAGACTTGCACATGATGTGACTACATCTATCTTAGCCGACCCTGAGACCTATGACCTATCTGCTGATATCAGAGATGTTTGCTTTGTGACTGATGATAAGACCCGAGAATTCCTCCGCAGGGAGGGAGACTCGGAAAGCATAGACCTTGGAGTTCCCTCTTTCTGTGATTGACGTTGTGCTGATGACATCCGCGATATTTACACAATTGACACTTTAGAGTGAGGGTAGAGATGGTAAAGACTTCAGAGACTGAAGTTGATCTTATTGCTTTCATTAAAGAATTCGGGCCTCTAGATGATGACTTAGAGACTCGCTAGGTGATGAATCTCGTATTCATCATGCTAAAATTGATTAATTAGGCTATGTTCCCCATAATTCATTTGTATTTAATCATTAATATAATATCATTAGCATTCATACATGCGTTAATAATATTCACATTTCATCATGCATAATTGCATCAAAAATCCAAGTGTAAATTAGCCTAGAAAGCTGCTAATTTTCTAGATTTTTAATTAATTCATCCTAACTCCAATTGACCCCAAACCATCTTTATTGTGTAAATATTACTAACAATATTAAAAAAAATACAAAAAAATACTAACTCAAATAAGTGTCAAATAAACCCAAAACCAATTTTCACATTTGACGGACTAAAACGCATATATCTCCCTCATACAATGTCCAATTTTGGTCTACTCACTTTTAAAGTACTCCATTTTGAAATACCTTCAAAATCAACCACTTTCGTAAAATTCCGAGCTCATATGTGAAAGTTGGGTTTTGGGCCTCTTTTGGTATTTTATCTTTTTGCTATTTTGACCTGAGTTTTTATGTATAAAATTAGCCCTTTTAATTTTAATTCTTCTTCATTTGTGTTCTTTGATGAAAGTTTTATTAAGCGACATAAAAATCCAAATCTAGATCAAGATTGAAATCAAAGAAACTGACTGTATCCGAGTGTCCGTTATGAGTCTGTACAAAAATCTCATATTTCATATTTCTATTTTATTTCCATATTTTCTTATTTATTAAAAATCCAAAAAATAGATTAGTGTGTAATTAAGTGTCTTTTATTTTATCATATTTTTCTATATTTTTTATCAGTTTGTAAAACTACCAAAAAAATACAAAACTCCAAAAATTAGTTTTCTATACACTTGGAAACCACCCAAAATACCACTTTGTACAGATGACCTATGTTGCTCTTGGTTCCTTCATGAGAGTTGTAGATCTCGTCGAGACGAACAACTTTTGCGATGGAAATTTTTTGATCCGAGGTATCCTTCTATTTATTTTCTATTTTTCTTCTTCTTTTTATTTTGAATTATTTTGGGATGACACGTGGCATCCCCTGGGCATGCCATGTGTCACCCCATTCCTCTCACCAGCCTGGTCACGTGCATCGCACATGACCTCTCCTCTCCCATGCACGTGACTCTGCCCCCTCCCCTTCCTCCCTTCGGTCTCTACCTCCTGCAACCGCCACTAATCGCCGCATGCGCGTAACGCCTCCGCGCCTCACTCCTCCCCTCGCATGTAACGGTAGCCCCCGGCCATCACCCTCTGCTCTGATCGTTACGGGCACCACCGTGTCCCCTCTATGTAAGCCTCCTCCACAGACCTCTCCTATAAAGCTCCGTCGCACGCCACCCATGAAACAGAACCGCCATTCCTCCTCAAGCTGGTGACAACGGCTCCTATTTCAGTGAGATCCGTGGAGCAGAGCTCCGTGTAGCTTCCCCTTTCGGCAAGCACAGCTTCGTGGCTACCTTCGCCAGCCACTGAGGCAAGAACTAGAGAAGGCCTCTGCCTCCTCCATCTTCTAGGCGACCCACCATCTTCCGTTCTCTCTCTTAACCCTGCATCGACCTCCACCTCTGAGAGCATCACTCCGCCTCATGCTTCAGCGCCCCCCCCGCAATGACACCAGCCTCACCTTCGCGCATGTGCATCGCCATCACCCTACTTTGTTGTGCGTCTCCGTGCGCCACTCATCGGAGCCCCCGCTCCTTCGTGCACCACTCGAGGGAACCCTCGCGACTTCGCACCCTCCACCGGCCCCAGTCCTTCATCACTGTCTCGTGCTTCACTGCCTGCAGCTCTGCCTCGTGCATGTTTCGCCCGAGGTCGAGCTCCTCTCGCCTCAAATCCACTCTGCCATCATCTCGTCCCTGACCACCGCTATCTCCGCCCGATGTCCTCCATCTGCCGCGCGCCGACCTGGCTGCCCAGCCCCTCCGCCATCGCGTTGCCGGTCCTTCTGCAGTTTGTCCACCAACCGTAGGATCGGGCTCACTATCCTTGATCTGATGGCTGTCTCTGGCCACGTATCTGCCTCCGAGACTCGCCCCACGCCTTGAGGCTTGGGGCAACGTAGCATCCTCCATCCGCCACGCGTAGGCTCAGAGTCCCCGAGCCACTGTCGTCGATCGGGCCTTTGCCTCGGGCCTCCCAGACCTCTACATGCTGCCACATAGGCTCGGATTGACCGAGCCTTCGCTTCAGTCCTGAACCATAGGCTTGACCATCCGAGCCTCAGCCTCGGGCATCCTAGCCGCAGGCCCGAGCCTCGAACCTCGTTACTCACGTGCACGACACGTGCTGCGAGGGAAAACTGCATACGCACCCCACTAGTTCCAGAAAATTACAAGAAGGTCCCTACCTGTTGCCGACGTCAGCATCACATGCCCTGCACGTGGTGCACTGGTAAAATTACAGGAAGGCCCTACAAGTTTCTGAAATAGCTTACATGTCCTCCTAGCCTAGAGTCACGTGCCTTGAGCATGAGTGCGTGGGAAAATTGCAGAGAACACCCTCCAATCTTTTAAAATTATAGATAAGCCCTCGGGGACTTAATTGAGAAGAAATTGTTTCTTTTTATTGCATTTTAGTCATTGGATCTTTATTTTAGCATATCTTTCTCATATGAACTCTGTTTTTAGCGTATAATATGTCATTTGAAGCTCTTTTTGTGTCCTATCACATTTTATACTTTGTGGACTGATGTGAAGATATTTATTGTGGTTTATTATTTGAGAATCTCTGTTGACATATGTAGATAGAGTTTTGACATGTTGTTCCATATTTGATTGAGAAATTAATGGTCTCTTTTGTAGGGAGTCTGCTGAGGATTTTAATTTTAATCAATCCTAATCTGATAATTTTAAATCATTAATTGAGGATTTATTTCTTACAATGGCTAAGATTAGATTTATTCCTTTGAAACTTTTGATCAATTCTTGAGGATTGAATCATAGGGACTATTAACAATTTATTCACATGAGTGAACTGATAGCATGTAATCTGGATTTCATTGCCATATATTTCTCAAAATTATCCTTTTGATCTGTGATTTCATCTTGAGGACTTTGATCATTCTGTTTTGGATTAAAGATCATAAATCACAGATCATGTGCTGAATTATTCTCTCTGTTTATTTTCGTTGCATTGCATCTAATTTGCAGCATCACCATTTCATTACATTTCATTTTATTTTCCCAACATAGAAATTAATTGAGCAATTATTTAATTATATAATTAATTGATGAGTCCCTGATTCTCACTCTTTATTCTTTTATTTTAGCTAATTATCTTAGCAAATCATCTTGTAAATAGATGTAAATACAATAACATAGCAATCAACATGCATCTGTTAATACTGCATAATTAGCATGCATTTGTGCAAAATAAAAGAATAAAAGGAAAAGAAAAAAGAAGGAGGTATTTAGAAAAAATACAGAGTGACCCGAACCCCAAGAGAAGGTCAAGCCTTTACCTGACCGCCAAACAAAATAAGTAGAGAGAGATATGGCCTATTCTATGTGTACATATCACATATATATATGTAAATAATCATTTTTGATAAAATAAAATTAAAATATTCTTTCTACCTCCTTGTATATAGCCTTAGAAAGAAAATAAAATAAAATAAAAATCAGTAAAATAAAATAAAAATAAAATCCTCTCTCACTTGTATAAGATGCATGTATATAGGTCACATTCCCCATTTATTCTATACCTGTAAATAAATAAATACAACAACAACAACAAAGCCTTTTCCCACAATTAAGTAGGGTCGGCTACATGAGTTCTTCACTCCATTCAGATCTATCTTGGGTCAATCCCGAGCTTATATCCAAAAAACAAAGATCCCTTCGTATGGTCTCTTTTCAACACTTCTTGGGCCGTCCCTACCCTCTCTTAGCCGGATCAACATCCCAACACTCGCATCTCCTAACCGGTGCATTAGCTGATCTTCTTTGCAAATGACCAAACCATCTTAAGCGGTTTTCTCGCATCTTATCCTCGATTGGAGCAATGCCAACTTTCTTTTTCATTGCATCTTTCTGAATTCGATCTTTACGTGTGTGTGTCCACACATCCACCTTAGCATTTTTCATTTCTGCTACAACCATTCTCTGCACATGTCTATGGTTCATAGGCCAACATTCAGATCCATTTAGCATAGCAGGTCTCACGGCTGCTTTGTAAAACTTTCCTTTAATTTTTAAAGGAATTTTCTTATCACAGAGAACAACAGAGGTTCCTCTCCACTTTAGCCAGCCTGCATTTATTCTATTAATAACATCTCCATCAATTTCCCCATCATGTTGCAAAATAGATCCCAAATATCTAAGAGAATCTCTCTCCTGAATGTCATCATCACCAATCTTCACCTCAATTCCTTCACCATTGCTTACATCAAAGGTGCACTCCATATATTCTGTCTTAGCCCTACTTATACGAAATCCTTTACTCTCCAAATCATGTCTCCAGACCTGAAGCTTCTCATTTACTCCATCTCTAGTCTCATCAATCAACACAATATCATCAACAAATAACATACACCAAGGTAACTCATCCTGAATGTGACTTGTCAACTCATCCATAATCAAAGTAAAAAAGAAATAGACTCAAAGCTGAACCTTAATGTAAACCAATGTTGATGTCAAAATAGCCAGTCTTCCCAGACGGGGTCCTTACACAAGATAAAGCCCTATCATACATGTCCTTTATGAGGTTAATGTATAGGACATGCACTTGTCTCTTCTCCAAAACTCTCCACAATATCTCTCGTGGGACAGAATCATAAGCCTTCTCCAAATCAATAAAGATCATATGGAGGTTCTTACTTTTAGCTCTATAAATCTCCATTGTTCTCCTCAGCAAATGGATGGCTTCAATAGTTGAGCGACCAGACATGAATCCGGATTTGTTTTCTTTGACGTTGGAAACTTGCCTCAACCTTCTCTCGATCACAGGTTCCCAAATTTTCATAGTGTGACTCATCAGCTTGATACCTCTATAATTGAACAATTTTGAATGTCTCCTTTATTCTTATAAAGAGGCACACGATACTCCTCCTCCAATCTTCAGGCATTTTCTTTCTTCGCCAAATAACATTGAATAGATTCGTAAGCCAAGTCAAACCGCGCTCACCTAAAACTTTCCATACTTCTACAGGGATATCATCCGGTCCTACACCTTTCCCAGGTCTCATAACCTTCAAAGCCTCCTCTACTTCCTTTCTTTGAATCCGTCTATAGCTTGCACGATTCAAGTAACTTTCACTACTAGCTAGATCACCCAAAGTGATCTCCCTATTTCCTTCCCCAATGAAAAGTTTATGGAAGTACTGCTCCCATCTAGTCTCTATATCCTTCTGAGTAAGAAGCATGTGACCTTCCTCGTCCTTAATGCATCTCACATGAGAAAGGTCTTTGGTCTTTCTTTCTATTGCTTTGGCCAACCTGAATATATACTTCTAGCCCTCCTTAGAGTCGAGATTTTTATACAAAACTTCATAAGCTTTTGACTTAGCTTCGCTTACAGCCTTCTTTGCTTCCTTCTTTGCTATTTTGTAGTTTGTGCGAGTTTCCTCTATTCTATCCTTAGACATAGCTTAAAAGCATGCTCTTTTAAATTTTAGCTTCTCTTGCACCCCTTCACTCCACCACCAAGCCTCCTTTTGACCTGAGACTCATTCCCTTTGACTCGTCTAGCATCTCTTTGGCTACCTTTCGGATACAAGATGCTACTGCCTCCCACTTCTCGTTTGCACTTCCACTACAATCCCAAGATAAATCTTCTAAAACCTTCTCCCTGAAGCTCGATTGCTTCAGTGGAAGATTCCACCATCTAGTTCTAGTGATCTTAGGAACCCTCCTTTTCTTTACCAACCCTTTTATTTGTACATCCAAGACTAACAAGCGATGTTGGGTTGTCAAACTCTCTCCTGGGATTACTTTGCAGTCTTTACAACACACCCGATCTCTTCTCCTCAACGCAAAGTAATCTATCCGTGTTCTCGTTGGCCCACTCTTATAAGTAATTAAATTCTCCTCCCTCTTCTTAAAGAGAGTGTTTGCTATGAAAAGATCATATGTCGTTACAAAATCCAGGATGACTTTTCCCTCTTCATTTCTATCTCCAAAACCATGTCCTCCATGAACACTAGCATACCCTGAAGCATCTTTTCCCACATGTCCATTAAGATCTCCACCTATGCAAATGATCTCTCTTTATGGGATTCCTTGTAAAATCTTATCTAGATTCTCCCAAAAAGCTTGTTTAGTCCTTTCATCTAAACCAATTTGCGGTGCATAAACTGAGATTATATTCAGAGTTTCTTCTTCAAGCACCAATTTTAGCAAAATAATCCGATCCCCGAATCTTTGCACCTCCACCACACAATCCTTCAAATCCTTATGAACAACCACTCCAACACCGTTTCTACCCTTATCTTTACCTGAATACCAGAATTTAAAGCCCTTCTTCTCGATCTCCCTTGCTTTCTCTCCAACCCATTTAGTCTCTTGAAGACATAGTATACGAATCTTCCTTCTTTCCATCGTATCCACTATCTCCATGAATTTTCCAGTCAAAGTGCCAATATTCCAACTACCAATCCGCAACTTCTGTTGCAATCTCTTTTGGACTAACTTCTTTACTCGCAGGCGTCCATTATGAGAGAACCCTTGTAAATTTTAGACTGCATCTGGGCGGTGATGCAGCGGAACTAGCTTAATTACCTGCATGCGTTCCTCATGCAAGAACCCTTGCAAATTTTGAACTACATCCAGGCTGCGATGTAGCGGCCCTTGCCAGTTTTTCATTGGATTCGGGAGATGCAACACGTCGCAAGTAGGGAACACCCCAACGAAATCTATATGTTTGCTTAAATCCATGTTGAAAAGATCCGACTGTCACGAGGCAACATCCTAAATAATATATATATATTTTAAAATATTATTTAGGAAGTTATCTCCGACTATTTTACACTGGCTGTCGGCTACCTATCGCAACCCTCCTTATTTACCCGGGCTTGGGACCGGCCATGGCTGAGTTATACCTCTAAATAAATAATAAAAATAAAATAAATATGGTTTCATTCTCCTAAAATTATGGGGAAAGTAAATAAAATACAAAATTAGGGTATTTATTAAACATAATAAAGTAAAAATTATTGTACAAAATTCATAGGTATATTATACCTGTATATAATACTATATTTTTTATACAATAATGTATTTTTCATAAAAATAATTAAAAATCACAGAAAAATAGTTTAAAATTAATAAACATTTTTTTATTTTATACACTTTCTATTTTGACTTCATTTATTTTTTATTGATTTTATAAATAATTTGTAAATTCTAATTTTCTGATTGGTCGAGTCGGATGTTGACCTCCGATCAACACCCTCTTCTCGGCTTGACCCGACCCGACTCATGCCGTTAGAGCTTCTTCTCCCAATTTTCCTAATCAAATCATGCCACCTCTCGCCCCGATTTTTTGCCCGTTGCTTCTCCTAGGACCCATCTCCTTTGCGGATCCCTTGGAAGGCGCATATCTTCCTAGGGTAGTGCACTTTTTCCCGATCATCTCACCCTCCTAGGAAGCCTATAAAATGTCTCCTCCGCCTCCACAACAGTTCAGCTCGTTCCTCGCTCCCACTTCAACCCCTAACCACCTCCAATTGAGTGACAACTGCTCCGAGAGACCCTTAGAGCTTAGTTTCGTGTAGTGACGATGCATCTCACCTTTCGTGGCCGGAGATCCGCCGCAAGCAGCCTCCCCGTTCGCCGCAACATGGTTGAGGCCATAAACTCGATGACCATTGTCGCCCGGAGTTCACGAGTCCATCCAGACCCTCAAGTATCGATCCTACCCCGCAATTTTTGCTTTTGATTCCATTCATTCCATCTAGCCTCGCTGCACCTCCACTTGCTTCTACCAGCTGGTCGGAGCCCCGATATCCACACTCATCCATTCAGATCGACTCACCATATCACCCTTCATCTTCTCCGACAACTTGATCACCCTAGAGATCAAGCATTGGGTTGAGATTTGGCTCGATCTCCATTCTCCCTGTACGCCAGAGATCAACCACCTGCCTCACCGCTGCTTCCCTTATCCATTGCAACAATAACCCAGGTTGGGACGTAGCTTCAAACCCCATCTTCCTTTTGCAGGTACCCGTGATGCAAAAGGACCCTTTTGAGATGCTCACTGCTCCGGAGGATTTGCTCTAGGTGGAGGTCTTGCAACCAGCCCATCCGACCGCCCGATTCTCCATCAAAACCTCCCTCTTGACGTGGAGTCATTCCGCGACTTCACCGGACTTTTCGGGAGCCTCATCAGTAGCATGGATCATCTCCCACGACTGGTCGAAGTTCGGCTGGGCCTTGTTCTTCCAGCTTTATCCTCCATCGTACGATCTGGTCAGGAGCCCCAGTTTACATCAGAGCCGCTCGATAGCAACCAACCTACATACCGTTAGATTAGCCTTTTGCAGGCATCATCTGATGCGCACGTCCCCGACCAAATCTGCACCGTCAGATACTTTCCAGGAAAGGATCAGAACCGTTAGGACCCCCACGCGCCAGGCACGTGCCACGAAGGCTATATTGTTCTTTTACCCTTGTGTTTTTATGCTTTGTTGTTTAGTTCATTAAATAAACATGTAGTTCAGATATTTTGCATATGGACCCTTGTTGTTCCCCGTATTTGCACTTCAGTCCATTTTGAGTGAACTCACGTGCCGTCTCATGTGATTTTGTGTTGTTTTTGCAATATCTGCCCTGGACTTTATCCTTATTATGTGTTGAATGAATCTTCCTGATATTTCCATTTATGCCCCTGTGTGTGATTAAATGAACATGTGCGTTTACTCTCTGGTGATTTTGCATATTCGGCCCTAAGTTTATATTCTGCATTAATATTTGGCCAAGAACTTTACGTTAATTGTAAGTAGGTCCCCATGCATTGTGTGCTGTGTTTTTTATTAAATAAATGTCAAATTGAGTCCAAAAATTCCATAAAAATTACTGTGAGCTCCTATTGATGTGTAAAATTTATCGTGATTTTTGGAATTAATTTTGTTGTGTAGTTTATTTTCTAAAAATCAAAAATCCTAAAAATGTGTTCTTTCTGCTTAATAAAATACCAAAAAATATAAAAATTATTTTAAAAATTATAAAAAATTCGTGTATGCTTGCTTCTGTGTGTTTTAATTGCTGTAGTATTTTTGTTCTAAAAATCCTTATAAACCCTAAAAATCTAAAAACTCTAAAAACTTACAAAAATATATAAAATATCTAAAAAATAAAAAAATAGAATTCCAGTTTCTGTAGTTAGATATTTTTGTTTACTTTTTCATAAAAAGCACAACCAAGACATTAGGGCATTTTTAGTATTTTAAATTTTCCTGTTGGTTCGGGCTGTACACTGTTTTCCATTTTCTCCTTGTTTGATTTTTATAAAATCATATAAAAATTAGAAAAATCCTATAAAATCACCAAAAATATCTGAATAATTGAAAAATAAAAAATATTTTTGTTTCCTATTTTTAAGCATTGTTGACTCCTAATAGAATTGTTGAAGCTTGCTTGTCTTATTTTCTTATTTTGAAAATATAAAAATTGCAGACCTAAAAACCATAAAAATATGCCTTTTATTCTCTGATTAGGACTACTTCATACATTTCCGTGCTCCTTGTGTTTGACTCTGGTCGCTATACCATGTTAAATAAATAACAGAGACCGCTAACATTGCTTTGAGTGCTTTATCTGTTGTTTGTGTAGTTTCTCTTGTTTTCTTGTTGATTACGCTTCGCGATTTAGGTCGCAACGACCTCTCGAGATTTATCTGAGACCTTAACCCTAGTCACGAGGTGCGTCATCAGAATGGCGTCGTTGTCGGGGAGCACATCTTAGTAGTCTTTTCAGCCTTTTTGCATATTTTGATATCTATCTATTATAACTATTTCTGATCCATTTCTATTTCACTTTTTGTGCGAGGAACCACCTGAGGATGACTTGGAGGAGGCTCGTACTTGAGGAGGAGCGGGAGCATAGCATGAGTAGTTATAATAGATAGATTCGCACAGAGTAGTGTTTATTTTCTAGCACATTATTATTGTTGTAATAATATAGGAACACTCAGACTTTCTTGGATACTTGGCATATTGGGGTCTGTTTCTGTTGGACATGCGAGCCCACGAGGAGCCATTATGCAATAAATGTTATTGCAAATATCATTCCCTGATCTGAAATGAAGAATAAATAATTTGCATAATAGGTCCCTTAGTACAATTAGGGTTATGTACCATGGCCATCTTAATGATCATACAACTGTTGATTCAATTATTGAATCATAGAGGCTGGTGCTTAGATGAATATCTAATGAGTTAGATTGATGACTCATC
The DNA here is from genome assembly GCA_037367405.1 of Ottelia alismoides. Lineage (NCBI taxonomy): Eukaryota > Viridiplantae > Streptophyta > Magnoliopsida > Alismatales > Hydrocharitaceae > Ottelia > Ottelia alismoides. Next base: position 347,688 of record JAZKJV010000339.1, read on the forward strand.
AAGCACCGTCAAATGATTATTAAGAGATGATCTCCAGCCTGAGTAGGAGATGGCAATCCTTTCTCAGTTTGGCTAATATCTGACCGACTTCTTGATGCAGGTCCTCTACATAGGAATAGAGATTCGGAGGTGTCAGATTAGTTAGGTCAAAGAGTTGACTTAACGAGATCGAGATAACCGAAGTCCTATATCATATGCTGTCATGATATAGGCACACATCCTCTGACCGGAGACAGATATGTTACTATATGTCTGAGTATGTACATTTGGCAGACCAATATGTTGATGACCTAATCAAGGTCTATACACCGGCGCGCTGGTGTGCATATAAGGGCATATGAGTAATACGATCTCTCAAAGGGATCATCCAGGTTCAGTTACTGAACCGGAAGACATGAGTTCACTCATGAGATATTGGGAAGAATCAAATTCCATGCGCATGGTCGTCTCGCTTTGGAAGCTTGACTGAATTTGTAGGTTTGATATATACTTTTGGAAAGTATATGATCAAGACCTAGGTATGATATATGCTTTTGGAAAGTATATGATCGATACCGACTACCAATGATCGAATGAGAAACTTACTGATAAAACCCTGAAGTAGACAGTGTAAAGTTGATCTAATACTTCGGGTTTATTCTAAGTCTTCCAGTCTGCAGGATGTACAGGTATTGGGAATACCTGAGGGTGATGTGATCATAAACGATTGTATGACCATGACGCTTCCATTCCCAGGGAGTGATGAAACAGGTCTGGATTTTAGTGACTCCTCTCAGTAGAGAAGTAATCTGATCTTAGTCCAAATGTTGGACATTGATCTGAATATGATTCAGATGCAATGAGAAGATTAGATTTGCGGTCTTGATTTAATCAAGCATCTATGGGAGGCCCGCGATCTGGATTTGAGATATGATCTCAATATCCATGTCACTATACGTGGAACAATACAATCGCCCTATCCTTATCTCCAAGAATCTGCGGAGAAAGCACATTATCCTTGAAGGAGTTCATGGATAATTCTATTGTTGATATATGTATCCAAGTATTGAGAAAATGGATAATTAAATGTGATTTAATTATCATAATTAATATGAATTTGATTCATATTATAAAGAGAGCTATCTGAGATAATTAAATGTGATTTAATTATCAAAGATGTAAGTAATATGAATGTGATTCATATTATTTAAGAACAAGAGAAATGAGATCCAAGATGATTAAATATGATTTAATTATGATGGATATGAATAATGTGGATAGAAATATCTATATTAATCATATATATTATAAATGTGATTTAAAATATAAGGGAGAGATATTTGTAATTTACATTTGTTAATTAAATGTTAATGTGAATTGGATTCACATTAAACATTAAATTGAAAATGTAATTTACATTTTATTTTGGGTTGTGAATATGATTCACAAATTTCCAATGGCAGGATTGCAATGTTCACAAAATAAATTGGATTTTTTTTTTGTGAAATAATATTCAATAAAAGTTGTTGAAGATATTAGAGATAATTATGAGATAATGCAATCTCATATAATAGGAGAGGCATCTACCTTCCATATAGGGAGAGTGGACGACTACAATTCCCACAAGGAATGTGGTGGCCGTCCACCCTTCTTATGGAAGGAGGCTTGCTTCCTTTCCTATTTCTCTAATTGAGATTGATTTGATATAAATCAAATTATATTCTACATATATTTGATTTTTTTATTAAACTATTTGTTGTTGGTTTTTACCAACATAAATCTTAGCCATTGAAAGAAACACAATCAATGAGAACCATTGGATTTGTGTTGTCCCATGGATTGAGATCCATGGATCCCAAAACCCTATAAAAGGAGAGGCACCCCATTGCTTTTCTTTAGACAATGCTTGAGAAGCACATCTCTCTTTCTCTCTACATGTGAGCCCTCTCTCCTCTCCCTCTCATGGCCATCCACCATGGATGCCCTAGAGAGGTTCTTCATCGCCGCAGCGTCGTCGTTATGCTGCCCGATCGTCTGCTCGTGGATCTCCGTCTCCTTCAGTGCACCTCGCTCGTGAAGAATACGTTGGATATCGTGTGTTGAGATCAGGAGATCCGCTGCTTGAATCATCAACATGGATTGCGAGAAGCACGCGGTTCATCCCTGCGCTCGCAAGCGTCTCCTCCATCAGATCAGACTTGAGATAGGAGGTCTCTTCGTTTAGAGACTCGATCGCAACCACGCTTCAAGAGGTAATCCTATTACTTGTTTGTGTTTTAGACGAAACGATCTGATAAGTGTTCTTGGATCATGCGGTTTCGTCGTATGAAAATTTTTAAATTCCGCTGCATCGAGCAACTAGTGCGACTAGTCGCTCCTCGTCGTATTCGATACGATGCTCACGCTTCCGTGATGCTCTTGAGGATCTAACTATATCCTTCAAGTGGTATCAGAGCCTTAGGTCGAAGGTTTTGGATACGATCCATAAAACCGAAGGCAACTTGGGTTCGTTAGGGTTGCAAAAGTTTTATCGTATTTCATTTTCGCATCTCTGTTTAGTAATTATTTTAGGTCCTGTTTAAATTGTTTAAACACAAAAATAAAACTTGGTTTTTGTTCCCCATTAAATAAGGAAACCATATGATCTGAGTTTACGTAATTTGGATTCCGTTTGCTCGAGATATGGTTGTTTTAATGAACATGTATTCACTGTTACGGGAACTGTGAATCTTTACGTAATTAAGGAGTTAATTACTATTTAGAGATGCCTCGAAATGCATGAAAATCACATAGGTTCTGTTGTAAATCAAGTTAGCAAATATGGAAACTTACTTTGCTTAATTTGGATTTAAATTGATTGAGATATGCTAATTTTAGTAAGTAGGGGTCACTGTTGAAATTACTTTCCTAATTAAGAACCATGTAATTGTCAATTAGTGAAATTAATTGTTAATTTCATAAAATAATTATGGAAAATATTTGAGAAATATTGGATGATGATTATTTCCTTAATTGACTTTTCCTCAACTAATAAATTGATTAGATTTGATCTAGATCAAAATTAGAAACATAATCAACAAACTCATTGCTTGAATAGGATTGGGAATTTGTCTAGCAAATTTCCTTATAATAAAAAATGTTTTGATTATTACTATATGGTATAATTTCGGTTGAAGAACCGATGATCATCTCAAGTACAAAGTGATTGACTCAGCATTATTTTTTCCCGAGGCGGATATGGTGTCTAGTCGGGGATCGCTGGGGTAGCGGGTTGCAATGTATGCGGTCCGTCCCACTCTCACCGGTACTGGCCATGACATCGGGTAGGGAACGAATGATGCCTAAGAGATCGTGATGTATTTTCTAATTATTAAAATTCGAATTCATACGTAATTTGAGATAATACCATATATTCAAGTAAAATCAAGTTTGTTGATTGAATTGGATTGAAAATTAATTTAATATGATTAAGTTAATTATATCCAATTAAGAACACTCTATTATGAATAGAGTTATTATTTCACTTGGAAGAATTAATTATGTGAATATGATTTATGATAATTAATTAGAATTTGAATATGATATGGAGGATCACATAAGTGGCATCCATGGTCTCTCGTCAAGGCGAAGGGTTCCGTCGCCAGATATTATATGTAGGAGACGCCTGTCCGAAGTGACAGCTCCTGCATATGATCCATTTTGATCGGGCTCGTCGCTTCTCGAAAGAGTAAGGACGTGTGCGTAGTGACCCCAATATCGGGCCCTCATATTATTGGGGCGATATTGGATTGCGCATAGCGAGTTGTATTCCTGTTGACGGTTGGTTCAATTAATGACGGGTCAACATCACCTTAGGGGTGGTGGGCCCGGGTGTTAAAGACCAAATTGGGAGATGCAAGTTGGACTTGCAAGGCGGAATGTGTTCCCGCTTCTTTTTTATCCGAGTTATAGGTTCTCATATTATTGGGATGAAACAAAGATAAGGAAGGAGATCCCAGATCTTGCTTGAGATATAATGGTAAGTATATCTCTTACATTGAAAGTAATTAAGGGATTGAACTTTCATTGTTGACATGGCAAGACAACTTTGACATAAAAATTCCTAAATCAAAGTAAATTATATATTTATATATGTTTATGTAAATTAGTTATTTCAGATAATCCTTCTTTAATCCCACTCAATGTTATACTCAATAATAACCAGTAGAATATCATGGATTGGACCTATGATCCAGATATTATACTTGCAATTGGAAGCATAATGTATGTGGTTGCAATGTGCAAGTTTCCTCATAATAATGAGGAATGATAATTAAATAGACATAGAACTGAAACCCTAGGGTTTGTATGTCTCTATAAGTCTTGATCTCATCGAATGTACTTTTTGAAGTGACATGTCGATAATAATCGTAATTATCAAATAATCTTTATAAAATCTAAGAAGATGTTCTGGCATACATATGTGCTCTCGACATATAATCATGAATGACATGGTTCTCTGCATTATGCAGAATGGTGGCTCTATAGGAGATGATGTATTCAAATTGTTTGAGTACCTACCTGAACCTAAGTTTTATGAGTTTAAATGGATGTAGATACAATGAGTGTCATCATTCTACTATCTATACTCTAGTCATTCATGAAGCTTCAGAGTATTCATATTGTATGAATTGAATGAAGCATGTATAAATGTTGAAATACTCTTATTTTGAAAATTTTGATTTTAACATAAGAGATCCTTTGTCTTGAGCAATGGTTGCTTATAGATAAAGGGAGCGCAGTGGAAGCATGTGTTGGACCCAAGTAAGAAGTATAGTCAAAGAGTTGACTGTACTTCTGTGTCTTCCATATGACATCCAAAGAGTTGGATGAATGCCAATACTGTAATAAGTTGATGTGTTGATAGTATGACTATCAAATCTATCTAGAATCCTTAGAGAAAGAATCGGATAGTACATCAGAATAATCTACATATAGTCATTGAAATTGACTTACTTATTTGATAAGATAAAGTCTAATAATTGTATCTCAATCTTCTAACGACACTTGCAATTGGTTGCATATGTATTAGAATATTAGAAATTTGATCTTAAGGTTTAATGGTCATCCATGTTGGAATTGATGCAATTGTTGCAACAATTTCCATTAGATCAATAGACTTCATATTTTTAGTGGGAGCCCTTAGTCCTAGAGAATGTCTCTGTAATCTGGATATTAGAATACACTCAGTTTATTTCTAAATGTTGGGAATAAGCATGAATTCTGGAATAGACCTATCATAAAGAGTTATGATGGAGATATTTCAGATAGTAATCTAACATCTAATGGACTCCACTAAATTAGAAAATTAATGAATGGTTCATTAAGATTTCTAGTACTGAAAATTAAACCTTCAAAGATCAATAGGAGGATAAAGATCATTTGACAATGATCTGGCATCATGTTTTGGACATATGTCTATTGATGAGATCAATGGACAAGTAAGAGATGAAACTTTAGAATGTCTAAAATTTCAAAACATGCATACTTATGAATATTGTATTAAAAAAAAGTCCAATACACCCTTCCTTGGAATGGTGTAAGATGTTAAGGTATTCAAGATCTCATACATATTGATGTATGTGAATCATCTATATCATAGTAAACATTATGGATATGTGATATCTATTGATGATTATTTGTGATATGAGATTTCTTCTCTTCACTTAGAAAACTTTGAAATGTTCAAAGATTTCGCAATTTTGGTTTAGAATCAAAGTCTGAAGGAAGATGAAATGAATTTGATCTAACCAAGGTAGATTGTACATATTAGATGAATTCAAGGAATACCTTATGGAGATGTGAATATCATTCCTATCTCACCCCTCCTAATGAACCTTAACTCAATAGAGTTGTAGGGAGACGCAATTGATCATGTGTGACATGATCAATGATTAATCTTAGCATAATTATCTCTTAGTTTCCAGGTATATGTATATGTGGTAGAGACTACATTATATATCCTTAATAAGGTTCCATGTAATTAAGCTGGAATCTGGCACTGGAGAGTGCTACTTCATTAGGAAAATAAAGGATGGTATTGGATACCTACTTTATGACCTTGAGATTCTTAAAATATCTCATCTCTGAGAATATGATTCTTAGAGGTTAAGACTCTTGAGAATCAAGATGAAAACGAAGTGTAGGAACTCATTTAATCTTGAGAAGATAATGAGGTTCCTGAAATTGGAAACTAAAAGGACAATTAAAGATGAAACACTAAACCCTCTTCAAATGAGTTTGAGGAAGGATTCCATGTGTCAGAGAAATCTGAAAATGATCGGACTTCATGTGATGAAGCTCCTGAGGATCATGACATGGAAAGATAGATGTTAACAATAAAAGTCTAATGTAGACTTCATATACAAGTGTTGTATATGGACCCTCGAGGATCCACCTACATGGGTAAGACCCATAAAGGTGTAAATGGATCTTCAAGAGAAAGAGAACCTGATGAGAAGCTAGAGACCTTCAAAGCACGGTTCGTAGCCATGAGCTACACACCGGAAGAGAAGACATTGCTTGCAATGAGACTTGCTCTTCGGTGACCATGCTTAAAATCATCAGAATATTGCTAACCTTAGATACACAACTTGACTATTGTATCTTCAAGATGTAAGTCAAGATTGCATTCCTCTATGAATACCTCTTTGAGGATATTCACATGAAGTTGCCCTAGGGCTTTATGGTTGAAGAAAGCAAGGTGTGCAAGCTAAAGAACTCCATCTTTGGACTCAAATAAGCTTCCTGTAGTTTGAACATAAGATTTGATGAAATTATAAATGTTATGATTTCAGATAAAATCTTGATGAACCATGTGAAGCTTAGTGGGAGTGCCATTGTGTTCATCGTGCTAAAAGTAGATGTTATTCTAATCATTTAGAATGATATAAGAATAACAATAAGTGTTTTATAATTTGGTTGTTCCATACCTTAAGATACGATCTCAAGTTTACCTCTTAGATCTTAATTCTGAAGTCGTTTAGAAGCAAAGAGAAGAGGGTATTGGGATTGTCGCATTAGTAGTACACCTTGGACTTATTCCATTTTTTTGGAAAATTCCAAGAAAAGCTTCCTTCCCTTAAGATGTGGTAGTGACCTGTCTAAAGGGATAGCACCTCAAAAAGTTGAGGAAGTGAATGCTAGAACTGCTTGCACTTGTGCATCAGTTACGAGAAGCTGAAGTGTATGCTAGATGTGTACAAAAGCCATATGTCTGCCTTACAGTGGGAGTAGTAAACTGTTACTAATCCTACTCTGGAAATAAAACACTTGGTTGCAGTATTAACAATATCTTCAAAGATGATGAAACTTAGAGATAGTGATCTCAAAGTCTTATCTTCAAAAGTTTAAGACCTTGTAGATAGTGATCTATAAGGGTCTTAACTGTAGATACCTTAGGAGATAGAGATCTCCAGGAATGAAGGTATTCTAACAAGGATTATGGGAATATTGGTTATGATAATTAATAAGATGTAGTGTCAAGGACACTATAACTGACAAAGTGTTGAGTATTGGTTGCATAAGATGCAACATTCGTATTGGATGCGAGCACTGTTACTAGGAGATATGCAAGTGCCGTAAAAGGACTTGGCGTAGTCTCTTGGGAATAGAGTGACTGATCAGCTTACCTAGCTATTTTCTAAATAGCCTATGATTGTCACATGAGTGTGGGTTTAAATGATTAGCCCATTAATGGCTCTTTGGGCTAGTGGGAGATTGTTGGACATGCGAGCTCACGGCGATCCATTATGCAATAAATGTTATTGCGAATATCATTCCCTGATCTGAAATGAAGAATAAATAATTTGCATAATAGGTCCCTTAGTACAATTAGGGTTATGTACCATGGCCATCTTAATGATCATACAACTGTTGATTCAATTATTGAATCATAGAGGCTGGTGCTTAGATGAATATCTAATGAGTTAGATTGAGGACTCATCAAGCACCGTCAAATGATTATTAAGAGATGATCTTCAGCCTGAGTAGGAGATGGCAATCCTTTCTCAGTTAGGCTGATATCTGACCGACTTCTTGATGCAGGTCCTCTGCATAGGAATAGAGATTCGGAGGTGTCAGATTAGTTAGGTCAAAGAGTTGACTTAACGAGATCGAAATAACCTAAGTCCTATATCGTATGCTGTCATGATATAGGCACACATCCTCTGACCGGAGACAGATGTGTTACTATATGTCTGAGTATGTACATTTGGCAGACCAATAGGTTGATGACCTAATCAAGGTCTATACACCGGCGTGCTGGTGTGCATATAAGGGCATATGAGTAATACGATCTCTCAAAGGGATCATATAGGTTCAGTTACTGAACCGGAAGACATGAGCTCACTCATGAGATATTGGGAAGAATCAAATTCCATGCGCATGGTCGTCTCGGTTTGGAAGCTTGACTGAATTTGTAGGTTTGATATATACTTTTGGAAAGTATATGATCAAGACCTAGGTATGATATATGCTTTTGGAAAGTATATGATCGATACCGACTCCCAATGATCGAATGAGAAACTTAATGATAAAACCCTGAAGTAGACAATGTAAAGTTGATCTAATACTTCGGGTTTATTCTAAGTCTTCCAGTATGCAGGATGTACAGGTACTGGGAATACCTGAGGGTGATGTGATCATAAACGATTGTATAACCATGACGCTTCCATTCCTAGGGAGTGATGAAACGGGTCTAGATTTTAGTGACTCCTCTCAGTAGAGAAGTAATCTGATCTTAGTCCAAATGTTGGACATTGATCTGAATGTGATTCAGATGCAATGAGAAGATTAGATTTACGGTCTTGATTTAATCAAGCATCTATGGGAGGCCCACGATCTGGATTTGAGATATGATCTCAATATCCATGTCACTATACGTGGAACAATACAATCGCCCTGTCCTTATCTCCAAGAATCTGCGGATAAAGCGCATTATCCTTGAAGGAGTTCATGGATAATTCTTATATTGATATATGTATCCAAGTATTGAGAAAATGGATAATTAAATGTGATTTAATTATCATGAGTAATATGAATTTGATTCATATTATAAAGAGAGTTATCTGAGATAATTAAATATGATTTAATTATCAAAGATGTAAGTAATATGAATGTGATTCATATTATTTGAGAACAAGAGAAATGAGATCCAAGATGATTAAATATGATTTAATTATGATGGATATGAATAATGTGGATAGAAATATCTATATTAATCATATATATTATAAATGTGATTTATAATATAAAAGAGAGAGATATTTGTAATTTACATTTGTTAATTAAATGTTAATGTGAATTGGATTCACATTGGACATTAAATTGAAAATGTAATTTACATTTTATCTTGGGTTGTGAATATGATTCACAAATTTCCAATGGTATGATTTCAATGCTCACAAAATAAATTGGATTTATTTTTGTGAAATAATATTCAACAAAAGTTGTTGAAGATATTAGAGATAATTATGAGATAATGCAATCTCATATAATAGGAGAGGCATCCACCTTCCATATAGGAAGAGTGGACGACCACAATTCCCATAAGGAATGTGGTGGCCGTCCACCCTTCTTATGGAAGGAGGCTTGCCTCCTTTCTCTAATTGAGATTGATTTAATATAAATCAAATTATATTCTACATATATTTGATTTTTTATTAAATTAATTGTTGTTGGTTTTTACCAACATAAATCTTAGCCATTGAAAGAAACACAATCAATGAGAACCATTGGATTTGTGTTGTCCCATGAATTGAGATCCATGGATCCCAAAACCCTATAAAAGGAGAGGCACCCCATTGCTCTTCTTTAGAAAATGCTGAGAAGCACATTTCTCTCTCTCTCTCTCTCTCTCTCTACACGAGAGCCCTCTCTCCTCTCCCTCTCATGGCCGTCCACCATGGATGCCCTAGAGAGGTTCTCCATCTCCGCAGCGTCGTCGTTATGCTGCCCGATCGCCTGCTCGTGGATCTCCGTCTCCTTCAGTGCGCCTCGCTTGTGAAGAAGACGTTGGATCTCGTGTGTCGAGATCAGGAGATCTGCCGCTTGGATCATCAACATGGATTGCGAGAAGCACGCGGTTCATCCCCGCGCTCGCAAGCGTCTCCTCCGTCAGATCGGACTTGAGACAGGAGGTCTCTTCGTTTAGAGACTCGATCGCAACCACTTTTCAAGAGGTAATCCTATTACTTGTTGTGGTTTAGACGAAACGATCCGATAAGTGTTCTTGGATCATGTGGTTTTGTCGTATGAAAATTTTTAAATTCCGCTGCATCGAGCAACTAGTGCGAATAGTTGCTCCTCGTCGTATTCGATATGACGCTCACGCTTCCGTGATGCGCTTGAGGATCTAACCATATCCTTCAGTTTCGCCAAGCACTGATGTGCTTGGGGGACCTCACCATGGTTTTCACCAGTTTTGTTTTCTTCATCTTTTTTCTATTTGATTCTCGAAGAATTTGGCCCTTAGATTTAGGAATTTATCTGATTGCGATGTAAATAATTAAGGCCCAATCACTAATATTTTGTTTGCACCTATAGTTTGTATTTGGACCTTATTAAAAACCATTAATAAAAAGCCGACTTGATTGATTGAGAGGTCACGTGCCGTGGAGGTCATATACAACGCTTGCAGGATCCATTGTGGCAGACACCGATCGATGTCCAAGACTGGACATCAACCTCTCCCTCTGATCAACTAGCTATTGTTCTTCACGATCTTAGAAATTGCTCGTCCAAGGCCATTTTCTTCTTGCATCATTTAGATTAGTTTAAATTTCTGTCTATAAATTTATGCACAGATCACGCTGCATGTAGAGAGCTATACTCAGGTATGCCTTTCTTACTTTGCATGCATCATAGTGTTTGATTGCGCATCGGCTTTTTCGACTTCTCCCCTTGTTTTTGGACTTAAAATAATCAGGAGATCGAAAAATTCTTTAGGCATTTTCTTGTTATTCAAAAATACCATAAAAAGAGAAAACCATAAAATTGGGACTGCTAAACAAACTTGATCCTAAAATACACCTCACTTAAAAATCTGTCTTGGGAGAGTCATCCCCTCCTTATTTGGTTTGCTTGTGCGAGAGAGTGACCCGCACACTAGGCTAGAGCCACACCTGAACTCTCGTTATACTACTGGTCTTGAGGTTAGTCCTTCTCCAGTGAGGATCTCTTCGGTCTCCGGTAAAGCGGGTCGCGACGTCCTTAACAGAACGAGTTGATCGGGTAGCTGGTAAACGATCCGCAACTTGTACTGGCTGGGAAATATCTAGCTTTGGGATTGGGCCAGTATCTTAGGAGCATCAGGTTCCTATCGGCTCACTTAATCGCTCTACAACACTGAATTATCACCTAAACAAAATTGACAAGATAAACGACCGAACCTTCATGATCATCATCTCAACATTGCGTAGGTGATTTGAGGGTTTGATTGTTGATCTTATTTGTTTCCAGATCCGATCCACATCTTCTTCTACATCACGATGATGGGTCAGAGGTCCCTTAGGCTGCCCGTGGCAACACCGCTCTCGAGCACTCCGACTCACTCATCTAGGCAGCTTCTGGAGAGCTTGGACCAACTGTCTGAACCCGAGTTAGATTCCGCCTTGTTCCCTCTCGACCGCCCTTCTTCCAGTCCCGAGGTGCCCGAGCAGAGACCAATACAGATATTTGTTCATTTGACAACACCTGAGTTGGGGTCTTTTGCCTTTGGAGAGACCCAAGAGATGGCCAACAGTGACGGATGAACCGATGGACAACCCCAGAGTGCCACATATGTTCTAGACCAAGGTACCATCAACAACACCTTGTTAGCCTCCCTAGAGACGATGCTGCATCATATCCGAGATCAGGGAGCATTTTTGGTTGAGGTCCATCAGGAGTTAGAGCAGATGCGAGCTAACAGAGAAGAATAACAGAGAGCAGCCGATGGAGAGATTCCAGAGGGTAGAGGAGCAGAGGGAGGACATCCAGAGGAACCGTAGGAGCCAGCCAGACCAGCCAGGACGATGAGGGAGTTGCGCAATCCTAGTGCAACCCCTACACACCATTGGATCTAGCTTCCGGTGATTCTGGGTGACTTCAAGCTCCCTCCCCAGACCATTCAGCTCTTGCCCAAGTTCGATGGGCTTGCCATCGAGGAGCCGCATTTGCATCTACAAGAGTTCGAGATGATCTGCAACACTGTCCACAACTGATTCGTGGACGAGGATACCATCAAGATGATGACATTCCCTTTCTCCCTGGTAGACAGAGCAACCTACCGGCTGAAGCATTTGGGGAGATACATCACTTCATCGGAGCAGTTCCGGATCGAGTACTTGAACAAGTACTATCTATTTGGCCGAACGAATGCAGCGCACTGATCAATAATTTCTCCATGATCTCCGACACGCAATTCCATGAGGTATGGGATCATTTCCGTGAGCTCATCGACCAGTATCCACATCACGACATATCCGGGCCCAACCTCGTACAGAGCTTCTTTTGTGAGCTGACACCAGAGCTATAGGAGCTAGTGAATGCTTCTTGTGGGGGTTTCTATTTTGCTAAGGACGAAGACCAGGTCTGGGCCATCTATGAGGAGATGGCCGAGAATTACACAATGATGTCCTAGACCCGTCTCTACACTCAGGGGAAGCCCTCACCCCATGTCGTGTCCAATCAGAGGATAACACGAGTTGATGCAGGTCCATCCACTTCTTCAGTAGCCGCAACATAGGTGGAGTCGTCGGCCGCTGACATGGGCATTATCAGCGAGAAGCTGGACCGCATCGAGATCATCGAGAAGAAGTAGTGCCGGGGCATGACTCAGATAAATCAGTTGGTACATACCCTGAGTGACTCGAAGTCCTAGATCATGTGTCTTAGGGAGGAACAAACAGCTTCTCAGTCCCGTAACAAGTCACGGGCCGATCCTAGCAGCAGCAGCTCATCCCAGCACTCTGTCCCGTTTTGCCAGGTCCACAACATCAAGGCGGAGCCGTTCCAGCAGTTGCAATACCAGTACTCTCATCCATCGCCATCTCAGGACACTCATATGGTTGTGTATCAGTAGGATCAGCCACTGACAGTTCTCCCTCCACCCCCCTACGAGCAGGAGCCTTTGATGGTAGTCAACGGGATTTGGTATGACTAACAACAGCCCGGGATCTACCGAGATCATCCCAGATTCAGGTGGTCGACCAGAGGTACCTCATCCTAGCAGCAACCTCCAGTTCAGGGTGGACTGTTCGGCCAGCAGCAGCAACCCCAGTTCACCCACCAGCCACAACATCAACACTTTCACTCGGGTCCTCGTCCCTACCAACAGGGACAACAATGGAGGCAACACCAACAGCAGCCTCAACAATATTCTCAGCCCTCCCGCCAGTTACAGCATTATTCTCATGGTCCAGCCTATGAGAACCTAACCCTAGATGATCTAGCCAGCCTACTCGCATATCAGCAAGCATCCTTTAGGTGGGAGATGGACGAGTTTCGCTAGGAGATGATGGAGATCATTAAGGGCAAGCCACCATACTTGCTCCAATTGAGCCCGACCTGAACAACCTAAAGAGAAAATTTGAGCAGGTACAGTTTACAGAGACCACCACTCCTAGTAATTTATTGGGTGACATTGCTTCATACAAATTTGATGCTGATTTTGTGTCACTTAGGAGCGGTAGGATGCTAGCCGGCGGTGCCTCGGCTGAGCGATGACACCGTGAGGATCCATGAGTGCCAAACGAGGAGGATAACGATGCTGATGCCGCTAGTGACGATGTTGGTGATGGTGGTACTGATGCCACTAAGGACATTGATCCAGCCGACGGTACTGAAGCAGTCGCTTCTCCAGATGTAGAGGGTGGTACTGACGCCACTAGATTCCCAGACACTGAGCTAGAGTGCGGTGCTGATGCCGTAAAGTCCGATGTCATGGGTGGTACTGATGCCACCACTTCTCTTCCAGTTGTGTCACCTTCAATTTTTGTATCTCAGGACTATATGAAAAACACCAAAAAAATTAATAAAGGAAAGGTTGCTTCATCTTCGAATCCATAATTGATGATTGATGATACTTGTATGGATTCCATGCCTTCTCAGCAACATGAACCTATTCCTAGTCCTCTATCTGAGGAGGGCTTATCCATCCCCTTTCCTCAAGCACTCTGCTTGGCAAAGGGGAATAAAAAAGAAAATCCAAAAAAAGATCAACAGTTAGAGTTCAACCATCATATGATTGATAGATTCCATATCCAGCTGACTCTACAGGAGGCACTTGAGCACATCCCTCTCTTCTAGAGGAACTTGAGAGAGAAGATCACTATCCGTAGGAAGAAGAGGAACCATCAGGCAGAAATCCATGCGCTGACCCATGCCACCTACTTCACTATTCAGAACCCTCTGCCAGCCATGAGGCCATATGCAGGAGCTCCCCATGTCAGATGCCACATTCATGAGTAGATATTTTATCGTACTATATTAGACAATGGTTCTTCCATCAATCTCCTTCCGGGAGCCTTACTCGACTGATTCAAGTTTTGTCCTCTTCGACAGAGCATGACAATCCTTTAGTTTGCTGATCGATCTGTCAAGAGGCCGAAGGGGTTGTTGAAAGATGTGGTTGTCACAATTCAGGGTCTGAAATTCCTTGTGGACTTCATTGTGTTGGACATGGAGATCCTGAGTCAGTGACTGATACCCCCATCATTATAAGATGTCCATTCTTGGCCACAGCTAAGGCGGTGTATGACCATGATAACGGGAAGGTGTACTTTTGCGTCGAGGGTGAGAGTATACAAATAGAGATGATCGATGAGACCAGAGCGCGAGACTCAGCTTGCTTAGAGCAGTTTAGCGATGTAGAGCAGACGATAGAGGCAGAGCGAGACGTCCACCAGGAGTGCGGCTTTGTGATCACTGATGATGAAGCCACTTGGCCAGATCCTATTTTACGAGCCCTTCTCTCACCTTCAGATGCTGCAGATCCACAATTTGCAGCAGAGGAGAGTTCGGAGAGCACACTCTTGGACAAGGACACATTTGAGGCTGACGACCGCATTAAGGACAACAAAACAGATTTTGTATCTTGTGATTTTGATTTAAATCCCTTAGATTCAAACATAGACTGGGCAGAATTTGATGATTTATTACCTTGTTTGATTTCCACAAAGCCAACAGCTAGGGTGGAGACCGTGCCAACATCAAGTATAGATACACCAGCAGGGCCGTCTTCGCCAGTTTTGCATGATCAGCGAGAGTTCTCTCATTCAGATCTGGTTGCATTCACTCAGACCTTTCAGAGGCCAGATTTGCTAGCTCCCAGTTATCCTGAACTGAAGCCTTTATCGCAGTTACTGAAGTATAGATTCCTTGCGGGTGAGCATGAGATGTACCCAATCATTATTTCAATAGATTTGACTGGAAAGCAAGAATCTCATTTGATGGGGGTTCTTGAAAGGAACCGCAAGGCAATAGGATGGAGTGTAGTTGATCTCCAGGGGATAAATCTGGTCCTGTGCTCCCACCATATCTATCTCAAGGAGGATGCCAAGCCATCACATGAGTTCCAACAATGGCTGAACCCAAATCTTCGAGAGGTGGTCATGAAGGAAATATCAAAATGGTGGAGCGTTGATTTTATCTACCCCATTTCCGACTCCAAATGGGTTAGTCCATTACATGTTGTGCCCAAGAAGATGGGCATCACTACAGCTGTGAGTGAGTCTGGAGAGGAGATAGCTACTCGGGTACCCACTTCTTGAAGGGTATGTGTGGACTACGGAGGATTGAATCGGGACACCAAGAAGGATCATTTCCCGCCGCCTTTTATTGATCAGATTATAGAGAGGCTAGTTGGGAAGAGTCGCTACTGCTTTCTTGACGGGTATTCTGGTTATAATCAGGTGGCCATAGCGCCTGAAGACCAGGATAAAATGACATTCACATGTCCATTTGGGGCATATGCTTTCATACATATGCCCTTTGGTCTATGTAACGCCCCGGTGACATTCCAAAGGTGCATGTTGTCCATATTCTCGGACATGGTGGGTGACTGTTTAGAGGTGTTCATGGATGACTTTTCGATCTATGGTGATGGGTTTGATGCTTGTCTTGATTGCCTAGACCACGTTCTTCAACACTGCATAGAGGTCCAACTTGTTTTATCTTGGGACAAGAGTCACTTCATGGTGACTCATGGGACGATGCTTGGTCATATCATCTCTGACAGGGGCATGGAGGTTGATTCGACCAAGGTGGATATCATCAGGAAACTCAATCCACCATCCAATTTACGATAGTTGCGATCTTTTCTGGGGCATGTCGGTTTCTACCATCGTTTTATTCACGACTTCAGAAGGATTTCTCGACCGCTCACTGATCTGCTAACGAAGGACACTGAGTTCACTGTAAATGATAAGTGTCTTTCATCGTTCGAGACTCTAAAAAACCTAGTTGTTGAGGCTCTTGTCCTTCAACCGCCTGATTGGTCTCTTTCGAGATCATGACCCCTGCCTCCGATTTTGTCGTGGGGGCCATGCTAGGACAGAGGAGGGAAGGATCACCATTTTCCATTTACTGCGCTAGCCGAACATTGAATGTCGCTCAACAGAACTATACAATCACAGAGAAAGAGATGCTAGTCGTATATTATTGTATCCAAAGTGACTATCTTTACTGATCATACCACCATCAAGTACTTCATAGCAAAGAAGGATGCCAAAGCGAGACTGACTAGATGGATCCTTCTACTCTAGGAGTTTGATATTGAGATTAAGGAAAGCCTGGAGTCAAGAATGTGGTGGTGGATCATCTCTCCCGTTTGGAAAATCTTGAGGAATCTAAGCAGACTGATCCCATTAAAGAGACCTTCCCAGATAAGGCGATCCTTGCTATCGCCTCTCTCCCATGGTACGCCGACATTGTGCATTATCTTGTTGCCAAGAAATTCCACAAGGTTGACCCAGACGACGACGTGATACTTTCCTTGCGAAGGCCAAGTCCTACCATGGGGAGGATCCCATCCTTTATCATGAAGGAGGGGATAGCGTCTGGCGTCGATGCATTCCTCAGGAGGAGCACCACAACGTCCTCACTTACTGCCACAAGCTTGAGGCAGGAGGACATCATTCTTGGAGGAGAACAACACAGAAAGTGCTCCAGTCCGGACTATGGTGGTCCACCCTCTTCAATTGATGAATTCGTGAAGAGGTGTACTGACTATCAGAGGATGGGCACTTGTAGACAATGTGATATGATGCCGATGCAAGCCATTCACTTCTGTGAGGTTTTTGATGCATGCGGCATCGATTTCATGGGTCCATTCCCTAAGAGTCAGGGATATGAGTACATTTTGTTAGCTGTTGATTATGTGAGTCATTGGGTTGAGGCCATACCTGCCCAAACCGCAGATGCTAAGACCGTTTGCAATTTTTTGAGGAAGAATATCATTTCACGATTCGAGGTTCCTATAGTATTGATATCTGACAGGGGGTCTCACTTTATCAACGACAAGGTAACTTGCTAACGAGTTCAGCATGACCATCGAGTTGCCACTCCATATCATCCTCAGACCAATGGTCTTGCTGAAGTATCGAACATGGAGATCAAGATGATACTGCAGAAGGTAGTCTGCCCAGACCGAAAGGATTGGTCACAGCTTTTGGACTCGGTCTTGTGGGCATATCAGACTTCCTTCAAGACTCCTTTAGGGACATCTCCCTTTCATCTCATTTATGGCAAGCCCTGCCTTTTACCCGCTGAGATTAAGCATAAGTTACTTTGGGCTGTCACTGAGGTATTATTGGATCCAGAGAGTATATGTGATCAAAGAAAGGAAGAATTGGTGCCCTGGAGGAGCTTAGAGATACAACCTTTTTGAGCAGCCTACAATATAAGGAGTAAGTAAAGATATGTCATGATTCTTATATCAGCCATAAATAGTTTGAGCCATATCAGAGAGTATGGTTGTTTGATGCCAGGCTTAGATTATTTCCAGGGAAATTATAGAGTAAATGGAAAGGACCATACCTGGTATGAAAGGTGCATGACAATGGTAGTATCGACATATCTGAGATGTCAGCTGAGTCCACCTTTCGCATTAACGGTCAGCACCTCAATCCATATCTAGATCATGATCCGTTGATCGTTGATGTCACCCTGATTCACTTTGCATGAGATGTGGTCTTTGACTCACAACAATTGCATCTCGTTCCTGATTATCACTGTCTTCCGCCCTGTATAGATCCAGATGTCCATATCACACATTCTTTTGTCTGACACCCCATCTGCATCATGTGATTATGCTATACTTAGGGTGTACTTTACCCTAAGCATAGGGGGGATGTCAGATTTTGGATTATTCTTTTGATTCTTTTTACCTCTGTTTTGCTGCCTATACTTAGGGATATTTTACCCTAAGTATAGGGGAGGTAGACCTTGTACATTCCTCCACTCTTCCCTTTGTGTACAATCTTCTATACTTAGGATTACTTGATCCTAAGTATAGGGGGATCACCGACTTCTATTCATTACATTCGTTTATTTGTCGTTGTAGTATAGCCTTTCTTTTCACTTCCCTATACTAAGCACGAGTTATGTCTTCTTCATCGTTCTTTGATCACTCTAAGGACATCGTTCGAGATAAGTATAGGGGGTATTGTATATATTGTATATATACTTTAGCCATAACTCGAACTTTGTGTGAGTATGTCAATAAACAAAATGGCTAAAATTCACAATCTAAAAATCACAAAAAATTTAAAATTTTAACCTGTACACAAAATTATTTTCTGCACATGCATAACTATTTATAAAATTTATTTTTGTACAAATGTTTGTAAAAATATTTTGATTGTGAAAAGTTTGTAAATATTTTGTATCAAAAATATTTACATAGTATAAAATTTTTGTAAAATGTTTGAAAAACAAAAGTTTGCAAAAACCCTTGTGCAAATGTTTGTAAATAGTTGCAAAAATTCTGTATTCATGCATGCATATATTCAAACATTTTCAAAAATTTTGCATGTTTCCAAACTTCGAAAAATTGCATAAAAGATTTTTGTATATAATTAGATATTCTTCTAAATGATAGTTGGCATTTAAACTAGTCTGGAATTAAATTAGAAAATGGAGCTTGGTTAAGACCTTAATCCACCTAATTCTCGGAGGAACCTTATAAGATTTGGAGTTAAGACTTTTCAGGTTTACTAGTGACTTAATTCTTTGAGTCCACTAGGCTATGTTCACATGTCATCTTGATGAGCTTACATAGAACACTTAACAACGCACACATGACTCTCACAGACAATGGCTTTACTTAGACCAGTACTTTATACTCAACTCAACACAGATGAGGTGGTGAGGAGGCAGTTCCCTTTGGGTCGGGGTAGCATACGAGGGTAGTACTTCTAGGCGGAACCTCTCGTCTTCCTTTATGGAGGGAAGTGCGCCTCAAATTGGTCTAGCGGTGTTGAGGTCTAGAGACAGGAGTTGTGGATTGCAATAATTCTTCAAAAGAGGGATAGTCTACTGGCTCAAGAAGAAAAAATCCTTATGTATATATGCTGCACAATGTAGATATGTTGTACATATGTACATCCAAAAACATGTGCAAAAGAAAGAAAAACTCCAAAAAAATGGACATGCCTGATAGAAAATAAAATGCCTGCCGGAGTGAAATATTATGTTAGAACTTCTCATCTCATGAAGCTTGCAGCAGGAGACTTAGCTACACTAGTTGGGTTCCCAGGGATACGTGGCTACACTGGCTACGGTCCATTCTCTTCTTTCCCCCACTTCTTGAGCCAGTTGAACTTGAACTTAGAAGGGAATACCCTGCTCCTCAAGGAAAGAGCTTCTAGACTAGGGCATTAGAGTTACCTTGCTGATGGAGGATGTTGCCTTGTCATTTCTGAGGTGGGGATCTAGATCACTTACACCGTACAAGGAAAGATTCATGGTCATTAGAGTTTGTGTATGTAGACTTGTTCTGATCTGGATTATTAAGGAGTCTTGACCATATATTGGTGGAAATTAGAGGCTATTGAGTCTTAAGCTTAAGTCCAAATAGGGTTCCGGTAAACTAATAACCCAAAGGTCTGACTGAGCTCCATACTTCAATTTAATGAAGACAAGTTTAATAATCAATCTTGATTCTCCTTCTTTTTCTTTTCTTCTCTTTTTCACTTCTTTTTCAAATAAGTGTTTGCTAAAGGACTAGCAAAGGTAAAGTATAGGGAGGTGATGAATCCCTCATTCTTACTCTTTATTCTTTTATTTTAGTTATTTATCTTGGCAAATCATCTTGTAAATAAGTGTAAATACAATAACATAACAATCAACATGCATATGTTAATACTGCATAATTAGCATGTATTTGTCAAAAATAAAAGAATATAGGAAAAGAAAAAGGAAGGAGGTATTTAGAATAAATATAGAGTGACCCGAACCCTAAGAGAAGGTCATGCCTTGACCTGATCGCCAAACAAAATAAGTAGAGAGAGATAGGGCCTACTCTATGTGTACGTATCACCTATATATATAAATAATTATTTTTAAGAAAATAATAATAAAATATTCTTTCTACCTCCTTGTATATAACCATAGAAAGAAAACAAAAATAAAATAAAAATTAGTAAAATAAAATAAAAATAAAATCCTTTCTCTTTTGTATAAGATGCATGTATATAGGTAACATTCCCCATTTATTCTATACCTATAAATATAAATAATAAAAAATAAAATAAAAATGGTTTCATGATCCTAAAATTATGGGGAAAATAAATAAAATATAAAAGTGGGGTATTTATATAATAAAATAAAAATTATTATACAAAATACATAGGTATATTATACCTGTATATAACACTATATATTGTATATACAATAATTTATTTTTCATAAATATAATTAAAATCACAAAAAAATAGTTTAAGAGTTAATAAAAAAATTTATTTTATAAACTATTTATTTTGAATTCATTTATTATTTTTTATTGATTTTATAAATAATTTGAAAATTCTAATTTTCTGATTGGTCCAACCAGATGTTGACCTCTGGTCAACGCCCTCCAAGCTTAACCCGACCCGACTCCTGCCGCCGGAGCTTCTTCTCCCAATTTTTCCAGTCGGATCATGCCACCTCTCGCCCCGATTTTTCGCCCGTTGCTTCTCCTAGGATCCATCACCTTTGCAGATCCCTAAGAAGGCGCGGATCTTCCTAGGGTTGCGCGCTTTTAACCTATCATCTCACCCTCCTAGGAAGCCTATAAAATGTCTCCTCCGCCTCCACAATAGCTCAGTTTGTTCCTCGCTCCCACTTCAACCCCTAGCCACCTCCAACTGAGTGACAGTTGCTCGAAGAGACCCTAGGAGCTCGGTTTGGTGTAGTGAGGACACAACTCACCTTTCGTGGCCGGAGATCCACCACGAGCAGCCTCCTCGTCCGCCGTAACATGGCTGAGGTCATAACCTCGACGACCATCATCGCATGGAGTTCAGGAGTCCATCCGGACCCTCAGGTATTGATCCTACTCCGTGCTTTTCGCTTTTGATTCCATTCATTCCATCTAGCACCATCACACCTCCACTTGCTCCGACCAACTGGTCGGAGCCCCGATATCCACACTCATCCATTCAGATCGACTCACCATATCACCCTTCATCTTCTCCCACAACCTGATCACCCTACATCTCAACCATCGGGTTGAGATTAGGCTCAATTTCCATCCTCCCTGTACGCCTGAGATCAACCACCCGCCTCACCGCTGCTTCCCTTATCCTTTGCAGCAATAACCCGGGTCGGAGCATAGCCTCGAACCCCATCTTCCTTTCACAGGTACCCATGCATGCAAAAGGACCTTTCTGAGATGCTCACTGCTCCGGTGGAGTAGCTCCAGGTGGAGGTCTTCCGACCAGCCCATCCGACCACCCGATCTCCATCAGAACCTCCCTCTCGACGCGTAGTTGTTCCGCGACTGCACCGGACTTTTCAGGAGCCTCATCAGTAGCGTGAATCATCTCCCACGACCGGTCGAAGTTCGGATGGGCCTTATTCTTATAGCTTTATCCTCCACCGTACGATCTGGTCAGGAGCCCTAATTTACATCAAAGCCACCCCGGCAACAACCCCCCGCAGACCGTTAGATTAGCCTTTGCATGCGTCATCTGATACGTACGTCCCCGACCAAATTTGTACCGTCAGATATTTTCCAGGAGAGGATCAAAACTGTTAGGACCTCCACACGCCACGCACGTGCCACAAAGGGTATATTGTTCTTTTACCCTCATGTTTTTATACTTTGTTGTTTAGTTCATTAAATAAACCTGTAGTTCAAATATTTTGCATATGGACCTTTGGTGTTCCATGTATTTGCACTTCAATCCATTTTGAGTGAACTCACATGCTGTCTCACGTGGTTTTGTGGTGTTTTTGCAATATCTGCCCTGGACTTTATCCTTGTTATGCGTTGAATGGAATCTTCCTGATATTTTCATTTATGTCCGTGTGCATGATTAAATGAGCATGTTCGTTTATTCTTTGGTGATTTTGCATATTCGGCCCTAAGTTTTTATTCTGCATTAATATTTGGACAAGAACTTTACGTTAATTGCAAGTAGGTCCATGTGCATTGTGTGTTGTGTTTTTAATTAAATAAATGTCAAATTGAGTCCAAAAATTCCATAAAAATTATTGTGAGCTCCTTCTAATGAGTGAAGTTTCTCGTGATTTTTGAAATTAATTTTTTGCGTAGTTTATTTTCTAAAAATCAAAAACCCTAAAAAGGTGTTCTGTCTGTTTTATAAAATACAAAAGAATCTAAAAATTATTTTAAAAATTACAAAAACTTATTGTGTGCTTGCTTCTACGTATTTTAATTTCAGTAGCATTTTTGTTCTAAAAATCCTTATAAAAACCCCAAAAATCTAAAAACTCTAAAAAACTTACAAAAATCATTAAAAATTCTAAAAAATAAAAAAGCGAATTTCTATTTCATGTTTATTTTTTTCATAAAAATCACAATCATGACAATAGGGCATTTTTAGTATTTTAAATTTGCCTTTTGGTCTAGTTGTACACTATTTTTCATTTTTGTCGTTGTTTGATTTTTATAAAATCATGTAAAAATTAGAAAAATCCTATACAATCACAAAAACATCTGAATATTTGAAAAACATAAAAATATTTTTGTTTCCTGTTTTTAAGCATTTTAACTCCTAATAAAAATTGTTAAAGCTTGCTTGTCTTATTTTCTTAGTTTGAAATAATAAAAATTACTGAATTAAAAACCACAAAAATATGCTTTTTATTCTCTGATTAGGACTACTTCGTATATTTCCATGCTCCTTGTGTTCGACCCTGGTCGCTATACCAGGTTAAATAAATAGTGGAGACTGCTAACATTGCTTTGAGTGCTTTATCTGTTGTCTGTGTGGTTTCTCTTATTTTCTTGTTGATTACGCTTCACGATTTGGGTCGTAACGACCTCTCGAGATTTATCTGAGACCTTAACCCTAGTCGCGAAGCGGGTCATCATTAATTTAAAACCTCGCAATAAAAAAATCACCGTTCCCTGTGTTCGACCTTGGTAGACTTGCCAAGTAAAAATACTCCACAACATTCAAAGTTTGTGGTTTTTGACTAATTATTTTTCACCTCATATACTACAATTTTACATTATTAAAGAGTCGAGTTTCACGTTTATCAAATGGCACCGTTGCTAGGGATCGATGTATTTTTAAGGTTTTAAATTATTTTTTTTTGTAATTATTTTCTGTGAAAATAATTTCTGTCTTATTTTTTTCTTTTATTTGCATTTATTTTATTTCTCAATTTTCTCACTTATGATACTAACCACATCTTCTCTCTTTGAAGATTTCGCGGAGCTATTTTTTGGACATAATTCAAAGATCTGCAAAGATTGAATTTCTATTTTTGTGAGAGTTAGTTTAGTTTATTCTTGCATTATTCTCTGGATCCCTCTCTCTGAACCCTTGTAATAATACAGACTGAACTTCTTTGTGCTCTGTCGGGTCTGTTTCAACCCCTTCTGTGTCGTTGGGATCCGACTTGAATGGCATCACCCACTCAACACTAGTGAAGCACGCAGGGCTCGACCACTTATCTTTTTGATTTTAATTTTATGTGATCAAACTATCTTGGAAAGTTAAATGGGGCTGTTATGGGTGTCTCAAGTTCATACAACTAGTTGCATCCACTTTCAGCCATTATGGGTGTAAGTACGAATCGTTAGACAGCTACCCGTGTTACTTGAGTAAAAAACCTTTCACAGTGTCCTCTAAACCAGCCACTCTGCTAAGGAAGTCGACCCATAAATGGCTACCCGAAACCCTCACTGAGAAGTAGCTAGTTTTTTTTTAAAAAAATAGGAGTCTGGGTAAAAATTTTCGATTTTTGGCTATGTCCTAAGTGTGCAATCTAGTCCTTACAAACACTGAGTGGTTATTCTCCACCAGACACAAGGGTTAATTTTATGTAAGTTTTATTCATAGTCGTCATGATTAACAGTCTTGATTTTAGATTAAGGTTATCACTGAAGTATTTGGTGAGCAAAAAAGTTTACGCCTAACGAGTAGTCCCAATTCATTTAATTCCTAAGTGGTAAAACTGAGGAGGGAGAATAAAAAAAGCCAATGCAAGCATAAATCAATGATGCATGCTTAAGAAGAAGACTTACAGTGATTCCTCGTGTTCTTCATGTGGGATGCAATACAAGGAATTTTTAAAATTTACACTAAATGGTATGCACAGAGGAAAAACATCATAGGCAGATAGTTCTATTAGAGGGAAAGAATTGAATTTAATTTGGCTAATGTTGAATGATCTACATTGCGTATAATTAGTGAAAAAGTGTGGCCTAAAAATTACGAGCACAATCAAGGATAAACACGCAAGCGTAAAGACATTGCAATTGCAAGCATATCATGGTTCACAAATCATTCCATCTCTCTCTTGAGAAGATGTCGGCACAGTGGTCTTCTTTCCCGATCTCCATGACCATGTCCTGATATCCTTCTTCTCACACTTCTCAGGGAACCTACTCTTCAAATCAGGTCCCCCTCAATCATCATTCTCTTCCCTCCCATACATCCCACCCTATGACCACACTTCTTCTTGGAATAGACCCCTCTCACATTCTGACAATCTTATGGACACGGGAGAGCGGGTAGAATTGAGGATGGACAGAGAAATACGATTTCCGATTACTGTGATCTCACAGCCTCTTGAACCATCCCCCACCCAGGTTGACTATCTTCCTAAGTACAATCAATTTTCCTTCGACAATCCACAAGAAAACTGGAGTCAAGGAAATGTGACTCATGACCAGACCATAATGACTATGAACAATCAATAATCTACTCGAGGTTACATGACACAATCACGACATATAGAGAATGATTATTCAATCACAAGTCATGAGATGTTTGAGGATGAGATTGCTTGGATCAATCATAAAGCAAACGCTTTGATTGAGAAAATATATAATCTCATCCGGTCTATGCAGAGTCCAGAAGAAGTGAGGCCATCGCCAAGCAAACCACATAATAATCACGTGACTCACAATAAAGCACAACCATCTTTGACCTCTGACCCCCCTACTGACCATATCACATAAAATGCCAAAAAATTGAAAAAAAATAGAATATTAAAAAAAATGGACAATTCTGAAATGGAAGCATTATGCAAGAGCGTGATCTTGGAGCTTCCATTGATCAAAGCCATAGATGTTCCCGATCTTAAGCGATTTGTGAGGAATCGACTGAACCCTAAAAAGACGAGAAAGAAATGATTAAGGACTGAATATCATGTCATATTTATGGCCAATTCTTTGGTGATGAATCATAAAACCAAAAGCCATAAAGTCTAGCAGTTAACTTGGATCACATGTGAAATTGAGGATACATTATTTACTCATGTTCGATTAGATGACTATTCTACATTAAACATCCTCCCCAAGTCCGTTTTTGACCAACTCAAACTCAGACAACTCAAAAAGACTAGGGTGATCGTTCAATTTCCTGATCAATCCACCAAAAGACCACGAGGGATTGTTCCGCTCGTCGTAAACTTTCGAGGTGACAAACACAAAGTGGACTTTATTGTCCTTGACATCGAGCACCGTGGAGGATTATCTAAGTCTCCTATCATTTTAGGAAAACCATTCTTAGCCTCCACTGAGGCAATTGTGGATTATGAGACTCAGGAAATCAAGTTTCCAAACTCGGACCACAATGAACAAACCCTCAATAAAATGCCATGCTCAGAGGAAAACCGACTTGAAACCGACAATCGTGATCAGGAGACAAAGACTTCACACAATCAAGCCTCTCCTTGTGAAACACCGATGCATGCCCTAGGAGAGACAACCATGAGACCGACTATTGGACAGACCTCTGATTCTCACACACCTCCCACCCTGAAACGGCTCCTAAGAGGAAACATTATTTAGGAGCTTATGAAGAATTGGACCATATTTCTGAGGATCGTCATGATTATTTAAGTGGTCCAATCTTTGAGCGGCAATAATTCATGAAATACTTGAACCATACAAGGAACCGACTCAGGAAACCCCTGATGTCACCAAAATTCACGATCATCAGGAAGCGACATCAACATCCCCAACCAACACTCACAAAACCACTAGGAACAATCTCCCTCACCTAAAGCAGTGTATGACCCTACAAGAATTAGTCAACTTTTATGAGGATTCATCTGATGAGGAACTCATACATACCATACCGGTTACTCAAGAGAGGGAGAAGAAGACTGCCCAACTTCCTCCCAGTACTTCTCAAGGAAACAAACCGAACAAGAATATCACCTTTGACCTTAGACACCAGGTGATTTCTGAAGAGTCCTTGTCCAGTCCTGAAGTGGTTCATCAGGTAAGTACAATAAGTACAACTCCGATCCAAGGGTACTTACCTCTGGTTGACAATAATTGGAGATCATCTGCATACGACTACTATTCTTCTGAGGATGACTTTGATGATGGCTGGTCTTCTTCATCCGTCCCCTCTTCACCGCCCCCCACATCTCCATACTATCTCCTGCCACACTCCTGCAAGAAGGTCCGTCGCAAACCTCTTTGACCTTGTACATCCATAATCTACCGGTTCTCCACTTGTAATTATCCGATCATACTTAGGATGTCATGAGCCTAAGTATAGGGGGACTGGTACCATTGTGTATACATCACTTCTATTCTTTTCCCCTCATCCTCGACTGCCTCATTTCATGCTTTTCTTCTATGCTTAGTCCCTCAAAAGTCTAAGTATAGGGGGGCATGTCTATTTATTTTCTTTTTCACTCAACTATACTTATTACGAGTTATGTCTACATTTCACTTTGTGCCATGAGGACACACAATCTAAGTATAGGAGGGGGGGGGGGTGTTTGTATATTTTCTACATACTTTATTCATAGCTCGTACTTTAATTGTTTTCATCTAACATCGGGGATGGGTAAGTAGTGTATATTATACTAAATTCTTTCTGTAAATATTACCTGATTTAAAAAAAAAACAAAAAAACTTTTTGCATAAAAAAATCACTCATGGTCTTGCATTTCATTAAGCATCTCATGCATCCCTTGGTTGATATATTCCTGACTATCACTCAAGGCTTGAGGAATTTGAAGACATTGGATTTCTGAGATCTCGAGAGTCTAAGTTAGCCAGCCTTAGTCATCAGGGTTATTGAACTTAATAATCCACACTTCCCTAGTTGGAAAGATTTGAGCGCTATATTGCACTCTTCATCTTTATCCTCTAAAAAATATGATCAGCACATACTTTCACAACTGCATGTTTGATGAGATGAGTTGAGTTATCACTTGAGGAACTAGGACTGGAGACTTGAGTCTAGACCTGATCTAATGATGCTTGAGGATGGGATGAAGTAAATGAAGACTTTAAGAAACCTGAGTGTCAGCAAAACCCTAGCCAGTATGTGAACTAGTTCATATGCTATCGTTTGATATTTACCTATGTACTAGGATGTGATGAAATCAAATTAAAATTGTTGATCAATGTGCGCCAACTCTTAGTAAAAGCAGTGGAACTAGCCAGAAATAATAGAAAAGAAAAGAAATAAATGATCCAAGAAAAGATCTATCATTACAGTCAAATTCAAAAGAGCTTCCACCATACGGCGAGCGCTCTCAAACATTTTCAAAGTGTCCACTTGGACCAAATGTGGACCAAGGAGTCGAGCTAGCACCATAAAAGGGCTTTGCATCATATAGTGATACAAGTCTGGGTGTCGAAGGTATCTTAGATACTCAAAAGAGACACACCCCGGTGTACTACCAGAAAAACAAGTGCAAATGACTCCGAATTCTCTTGACGGACACATTGATCTTGTTCCAATGGGAGGGAGATAAAAATATATACAATCCTATGCCCTCCATCTACACTTTCAAGTCTGATAAACTAATGAGACGGTTGACTGAAGCAAGAATAGACTTATTTCCTAGTGTTGAGGATTAGGTCTAGAGGAGAGTCTTCTGGACTGGAACTTTGGATGATATCTCGACTCGACTCTCATGAATGTTGCACACTAAAAGACATATCCTTATAATTTATGTATAAAAAGAGAGTCTGATAATTAGAGAAGTGGGATTCCTTTTGATTAAAGCATGGTTGAGCTCGAATACTAGGATCACTCAAATTAAGGGTTTTCGATGAATTGAACCTTAAAAAACACGTACAGTCAAAGACTTATCCAACTAAGTCATTCATTCATGCTTGGGGACGAGCATGGTTTAAGTATAGGGGTATGACGAATCTCGTATTCACCATGCTAAAATTGGTCAATTAGGCTCTGTTCTCCATAATTCATTTGCATTTAATCATTAATATAACATCATTAGCACTCATACATGTGTTAATAATATCCGTATTTCATCATGCATAATTGCATCAAAAATCCAAGTGTAAATTAGCCTAGAAAGCTGCTAATTTTCAGATGTTTAATTAATTCATCCTAACTCCAATTGATTCCAAACCACCTCTATTGTGTAAATATTACCAACAAGATTAACTAAAAATACAAAAAAATTACTAACTCAAATAAGTGTCAAATAAACCCAAAACCAATTTTCACATCTAACAGACTAAAACATGGATATCTCCCTCATACAATGTCTGATTTTGGTCTATTCATTTTAAAGTACTCCATTTTCAAATACCTTCAAAACAAGTCCAATTTCGTAAAATTCAGAGCTCATATGTGAAAATTAGGTTTTGGGCCTTTTTTGCGTATTTTATCTTTTTGCTATTTTGACATGAATTTTTATGTACATAATTAATCCTTTTAATTTTAGTTCTTCATCATTTGTGTTCTTTGATGAAAGTTTTATTAAGTGACATAAAAATCCAAATCTAGATCATGATTGAAATCAAAGAAACTGACTGTGTCCGAGTGTCTGTTGTGACTCTGTATAAAAATCTCATATTTCGTTATTCTATTTTATTTCCCTATTTTCTTAGTTATTAAAAATCCAAAAAATAGATTAGTGTGTAATTAGGTGTCTTTTATTCTATCTTATTTTTCTAGATTTTTTATCCTCTTTTAAAACCACCAAAAAATTACAAAACTCCAAAAACCAGTTTTCTATACACTTGGAAACCACCCAAAAATAACACTTTGTACAAATGACCTCTGTTGCTCTTGAATAGTTCATGAAAGTTGTAGATCTCATCGAGACGAAAAACTTTTGTGAAGAAAATTTTTCGATCCGAGGTACCCTTCTATTTTTTTTCTAATTTTCTTCTTTTATTTTGAAATTTTTTAGGGGGTGACATGTGGCAGCTCCTGGGCGTGCCACGTGTCAACCCATTCCTCTATCCAGCCTGGTCACGTGCACCGTACATGACCTCTCCTCTCCCCAGGTCTCGTGCATGCACGTGACCCTCCCTCCTCCCCTTCCTCCCTTCGGTCTCCGCCTCCTGCAATCGTCAGTCTTCGCCCCATGCTCGTAATGCCTCCCCGCCTCACTCCTCCCCTCGCATGTAACGGCAACCCCCGGCCATCACCCTCTGCTCCGATCGTTACATGCACCGTCATGTCCCCTCCATGTAATGCCTCCTCCCTGGACCTCTTCTATAAATCTCCGTCGCACGCCACCCCTGAAACGGATCTGCACTTCCTCCTCAAGTCGTCGACAATGGCTCCTTTTTCAGTGAGATCCGCAGAGCAGAGCTCTGTGTAGCTTCCCCTTCCGGCAAGCACGGCTTCATGGCTACCTTCGTCGGCTACTGAGGAAAGAACCAGAGAAGGCCTCTGCCTCCTCCATCTTCGAGGAGACCCACTGTCTTCCGTTCTCTCTCTTAGCCCTGCATCGACCTCCACCTCTGGGAGCATCGCTCCACCTCCGCTTCACCCCCCTCGTAGTGACACTAGCCTCACCTCAGCTCCTGCGCAATGCCACTTCTCTGCTCCACCGTGCGCCTCTGCGCACCACTCATCGGAGCCCCCCCTCCTTCGCATACCACTCGATGGAACCCCCGTGCCTCTGCACGCTCCGTCGGCCCCGGGCCTTCGTCACCTCCTCGTGCTTCGCTGCCTGCAGCTCCACCTCGGGCGTGTGTCTCCTGAGGATGAGATCGCCTCAAAGCCCTCCGCGATCACCTCATCCCCAACCGACACTATCTCCTCCCGACGTCCTCCATCCATTGCACGCCGACCCGACTGCCCAGCCCCTCCGCCATCGCGTCGCCGGTCCTTCCTCAGTTCGACCACTGGCCATAGGATCGGGCTCACTGCCCTTGATCCGACAGCTGTCTCTGCGACATGTATCTTCCTGCGAGCCTCGCCCCACGCCTCAAGGCTCAGGGCAACCAAGCATCCTCCATCCGCCACGCATAGGCTTGGAGTCCTCAAGCCACTGTCATCGATCGAGACTCTGCCTCGGGCCTCCTGGACCTCTACTTGCTGCCACCTAGGCTTGGATCGACCAAGCCTCCGCTTCGATCCCGAACCATAGGCTCGACCATCCGAGCCTCAGCCTCAGGCATCCCAACTGCAGGCCCGAGCCCCGAACCTCGTTGCTCGCGTGCACAACACGTGCTGCGTGGGAAACTTGCATACGCACCCTACTAGTTCCAGAAAATTACAAGAAGGCCCCTGCCTATTGCTGACGCCAGCATCACATGCCTCGCACGTGGTGCACTAGTAAATTACAACAAGGCTCCACAAGTTCTTGAAATTTCTTACAATGTCCACCTAGCCCAGTCATGTGCCTTGCATGTGAGTATGTAGGAAAATTATAGAGAACACCCTCCAATTTTCTAAAATTACATATAAGCCCTCAAGGACTTAATTATGAAGAAATTATTTCTTTTTATTGCATTTTAATCCCTAGATCTTTATTTTAGCATATCTTTCTCATATGAACTCCGTTTTTAGCGCATAATATGTCATTTTGAATCTCTTTTTGTGCCCTATCACATTTTATAGTTGTGGACTAATGTGAAGATATTTATTGTGGTTTATTATTTGAGAATATCTGTTGACATATGCATGCAGAGTTTTGACATTCTGTGCCATATTTGATTGAGAAATTAATGGTCTCTTTTGCAGGGAGTCTGCTGAGGATTTTAATTTTAATCAATCCTAATATGATGATTTTAAATCATTAATTAAGGATTTAATTTTTACAGTCGCTAAGATTAGATTTATTCCTTTGAAATTTTTGATCAATCTTTGAGGATTGAATCATAGGGACTATTAACGGTTTATTTCACAGGAGTGAATTTATTGCCTGCAGCCTGGATTTCATTGCTAAATATTTCTCAAAACTATCCTTTTGATATGTGATTTCATATCAAGGAATTTGATC
Organism: Ottelia alismoides; assembly: GCA_037367405.1. Classification (NCBI taxonomy): domain Eukaryota; kingdom Viridiplantae; phylum Streptophyta; class Magnoliopsida; order Alismatales; family Hydrocharitaceae; genus Ottelia; species Ottelia alismoides. The sequence goes on from JAZKJV010000339.1 coordinate 379,557, forward strand.
ATTCTATTTTGGATTAAAGATCATAAACCATAGATCCGGTGCTGAATTATTCTCTCTGTTTGTTTTCATTGCATTGCATCTAATTTGCAACGTCATCATTTCATTGTATTTCCATTTTATTTTCCCAACACAGAAATTAATTGAGCAATTATTTAATTATTTAATTTAATTTAAACCTCACAACTAAAAATCACCATTCCCTACGTTCGACCTTGGTAGACTTGCCAAGAAAAAAAATCTCCACAACATTCAATGTTTGTGGTTTTTGACGAATCATTTCTCGCCTCCTATACTACATTTTCCCATTATTAAAGAGGCGAATTTCACATTCATCACCAGGCTGGACTTGACCAGACTACTTCCATTGACGAGTTCGAGTCTTTTTACTTTGATATATGTGAGACACCCCAGGTCGGACCTAGCCACACTTCTTCTCCTGACCAGTCCGTGCCTTCTCACCTTAGGATTGCTGAGGATCTTCACCATGTTGATCCTGGTCAGTTTGTGTCCCATGTTGACCTCGATATCAACCTATACCTTGTCAGATCCATTCCTCAATGATCACACAAGAAGGTTCGCTTTCTACATTATTGGTCCTTTGCATATCCATCTCTTTGTATATTTACTTTCGTTTTCTTCCTTCTATCTACCATTTTTACTCATCCACCTCATTCCTCACATTTTGCCGTCTTTAGAATGCACTCTTCCTAAGTATAGGGGAGGTAGATGATCTGAGTGATCTTATTCTTCTTTTCTTATTTTCATTTTTTTCTTTTTCTATCGAAAAGGTGTTGCCCCTTTTTGACCACTATTATACTTAGGACGTACTTTGTTCTAAGTATAGGGGGTGTGCACCATGAGTTGATTCATTCTTTGGTCCCCTCCACTGTCTCCTCTTCAAGTCTAGATTCCAAACCACAACTTATAACAATGTCCGGATTTAGATTTGCACGGAATCTTATTAAGGATATATATTGTAGTCTCTACTACATATATACTAGGAACTAAGAGATAATATGCTAAGATTTATCATTGATCAAATCATGTCACACATGATCCAATTGTATCTCCCTACAACTCTATTGAGTATAGGTGTATCAGGAGGAGTGAGATAAGAATTATATTCATATCTCCATAAGGCATTCCTTGAATTCATCTAATAGGTACAAGCTACCTAGGCTAGATAAAATTCAATTCATCTTCCTTCAGACTTTTTGTTCTAAACCAAAATTGTGAAATCTTTGAACATTTCGAAGGTTTCTAAGGTGAAGGGAAGAAATATCATATCACAAATAATCATCAATAGATATCACACATCATTAATGTTTATTATGATATTGATGATTCACATACATAAATATGTATAAGATCTTTGAATACCTTGGCATCTAACACCATTCCCAGAGGGGTGAATTGGATATTTTCTACTTTGAATACAATATTCAAAAGTATGCAAGATTTGAAATTTCAGACATTCTAAAGGTTCATCTCTTACTAGTCTATTGATCTCATCAATAGGCATATGTCCAAGGCTTGATGCCAGATCATTGTCAAATGATCTTCATCCTCTTATTGATCTTTTAAGGTTTAATTTTCAGTATTAGAAAAGTTAATGAACCATTCATTAATATTCTAATTTAGTAGAGTCCTCTAGATATCAGATTACTATCTGAAATATATCCATCATAACTCTTTATGATAGGTCTATTCTAGAATTCATGTTTATTTCCAACATTTAGAAATAAACAATGAGTGTATTCTGATATCTAGATCATAGAGACATTCTCTAAGACTGAGGGCTCTCCCACTGAAGATATGAAATCTATCTATCCAATAGAGATTGTTGCAACCATTGCATCAATATCCATGGATGACTATTAAACCTTGAGATTAAATTTCTAGCCTTCTAATACATATGCAACTAATTGCAAGTGTTATTAAAAGAATGAGATACAAATATTAGACTTTTAATCTTATCTAATAAGTAAGTCAATTTCAATGATTCTATGTAGATTATACCGATGCACTATTTGAGTCTTTCTCTAAAGATCTTAGATAGTCTAGATAGTCACACTATCAGTACATCATCTTATTACAGTATTGGTATTTATCCAACTCTTTGGATGTTATATGTGTGGAAACCATATAAATACAGCCAACTCTTTGACTTTCCTTCTAACTTGGGTCTGACCCATTGAAGAACCCTAAGATACCCTGATTATTTTTAAATGTAATAAATGGGTGATATACAATTTTAGCCAATTTTTAAGGACTAAAACGTGAACAATGATCAAACGTGGTCCAAAAATTATGAAACTTGGTTGAGATGTAAATAATGATTTTTTTGGAATTTTTAGATGTAATGTGAATATTCTATGATTAAATGAATGCAAACAATGAGATTGTCAATAATTAATTATAATAAATATCACATCTACTTATTTTCACTAGATGATCTATCTCAGAAAAATCCTAAACCCTGAAAATGTTGAATTTAATACCTACTAAGAATTAATTAATAAAATACACAAAATGATTTTTATAGAACGACATCTGCATGAAAATACAATTCTTTTTGGGCATAATGTAAATATTAATTAATTCTACTAACCTTGATTTTTTTGGCAATTTTTGGATCTATGGTTAATTATCTGTGAATTTCTCAGCATAGAAAGGGCAAAATATGTAAGTTTCCATGCAAATATTAATTAGTAATTAATCACAGATAATAAAATATTATGGGCATACCACAAGGTAGAGAATTAATTGTAGAATAGAATGTCTATTTTTAATAAATAAAATGATGATAAATAGAGGTACAAAATAAAGAGAGAACACATGGTTCAGTTTGTAATTTACAATAACTAAATTAAATAAGAAGATGCAGAAGGAGGGACCTATAAGTAATTACCAATCCCTCTGGGGGCATGTATGCAATTTTCCCAAGGGTCACGATGCCATGTGACTTTGGAATGGCTGGACTTGATGGTGAATGGGCACTTCAGGGGGGGGGGGTTGCAATTTCACCACCCTATGCATGAGAAGCTCGCGGGCGGGGCAGGGCAGGGGGGGCTCTCACTTCATCGCATCTAAGGCACATGCAGCGGGTGGAGGCCTCCAGGCAAGGGGTAGGAGCAGAGACAAGGCGGCACGCCCCATCGGATGCTGCTGTGTTGGGCAGATGCTTGAGGTGGCATGCAACAGGGGACAACGAGGAGGAGCAGGAGCTCCGTCGAGGGCGACAGGTGTGATGAAGTTGCCTACTAGAGTGGTGAAGTTGATGGCAATGGTGACGTGATGATACGGAGGACGACGATGGCTCCAGAGAAAGAGCGGCTGGCTGAGGACGACCCAACCTCTGATGCAACGTATCAGAGAAGGAGTCCATGGATTTTGGCGAGGCACGACTGTGGGCGGCTATGCGTGTGGGGGTACGGAGTTGGCAACCTACTAGAGCATTCGCGCAAGGTGACGACTGAGAGGCTGAAGTATGTCAGTGGGGTAGAGTGATAGTTGATTCACGATGGAGAAGGGTGGCAGAGGAAGATGTGAAACATGGAAATTGAGGGGAAACATGGGAAGAAGAAAAGAAGGTAGCCGATCCCTTGGAGTTGGAGGTGGGTGATGGCCCATCTCCTGGTTCTCGCTTCAGCCATGGGCGGAGCGCGACGGGGCTCGGAAGAACTTGCCTGAGGATGTCTTAGCCACCGAGGGAGGATGCTATTACCAGCTGTACCTCAGGCTCTCTCTCTCTCTCTCAATGGATATATGACGGATGTCATGATAGTCATCGGCGATGGCTCCTAAATAGAGGACGAGATTCATAGGGGGTTCTAACGGAGATGCGGGAGGTGGTTGTGGGAAAGGAGGAGCGGGGGATGCGGAGTCGCGCTGGGTGGTTGGCGAAGAGGGTGCCCGTGAGTTGACTGGGAGGAAGGAGAGGCAGGTGGGGCTTTTGCCGAAGGCGGCAGTTCTATTGGGGGAGAAGGATAATCGGGCAGCACATGTTGGGCACGTGCGGAGGGGGCATGTGACCAGAACGTGCTATGGTTTAATTAATTAATTTTTTTTATAAAAATGAAATAAAAAGAAGGTAAAAAATGAGTGACACGCGGCGGCTCCAGGAGCTACCACGTATCAGCTCCAGAAAATTAAAATAAAAAGGAACGGAAAAATAAAAAGGAAACGACCAAGAATCGAAAAATTTTCTTTACAAAAGTTGCTCGTCTCGATGAGATCTACAACTTTCATGAAGGGACAAAGAACAGAAAAGGTCATCTGTGCAAAATAATATTTTGGGGCACTCTATGTACATAGAATACCGATATTTTGAGGTTTTGTATTGTTTATGATTTTTAATAAAGAGAAAATTCGAGAAAAAATATGATAAAATAAAGAACACATATTTACACATTAATATATTTTTTTGGATTTTTAATAAATAAGAAAATAGGAGAATAAAATAAAAATGGCAATCGGAGGATATTTGTACAAACTCACAAGGGACACTCAGACTTGGTCAGTTTCTTTGATTTCAGCCTTATTTTGAATTTGCATTTTGTGCATTTTATTAAAATATTCATCAAACAATGCAAAAGAAAAAGAAATAAAAGTAAAAGAGTTAAGTATGTACATAAAGTAATATGTCAAAATTAGATAAAATGCACAAAAAAGGTCCAAAATCCAACTTTCACATATGAGCTCCGGTTTTTATGAAATTGATCTTGTTTTAAAGGTCTTTAAATATATATTATTTAAAAGTGAGTATATATAAATCAGATACTATTTGAAGAAGATATGTGTGTTTTAGTCTATCTATTCTGAAATTGGAGTTTTGTCTTACGAGCCAATTATTTGAGATAGTATGTTTTTATATTTTCCTTTAATCTTATCAGTAATATGGACACGATGAAGGTGGTTTGGTGTCAATTGAAGTTAGCATGAATTAGTTAAAAATGAATGGAGTTGGGTGAAAATGTTAAGATTATTATGAATGCAATTATGCGTATTAAAATGCAGATATTAATTCTAAGTGCATGAATGGTAAAAATGCAGAATAAATGATGAAATGCAGCTAATTACTCAGGAACAAAGCTCTGTTTTCATCTTTTAGTGTGATGAATCATGGATCCATCACCCATGCTTCGATTGCGCTCCTTTCATCTATAAACAACCATTGCTTAAGACAAAGGATCTCTTATGTTGAATTCAAAAGATTTCAATATAAGAGTATTTCAACATTTATATGTGCTTCATTTAATTCATACAATATGAATATTATGAGGCTTCATGAATGACTTGAGTATGTATAGTATAATGATGACACTCATTATATCTACATACATCTTAACCTTTAAGACTTATGTTGGGGTAAGTACTCAAATATTTTGAATACATTATTGTCGACACGAAAATTCCCGAACCACTGAGGTAGAAAATAAATCACAATGTCGTTGTCCTCAATCGCTCAGAATGTGTCAATCAAGAAAAATGAACCACAGATGAAGATAAATCAATAAAATACAGAGAAGTGGTCCTGCTATAAGATTAACCTGGTATAGCTCCCAGGGTCGAACACAAGGAACACAGATTGGCCTTGCGACCTACGATGTAGTCAGAAATCCAAGAGAGTCCTTTTTTATGGTTTTTATTTGTTTTTATATTTTTTTTAGATTTTTTTAAATGATGAGAGAAATAAGAGAAAGTAAATACAAGGGAACTTCAACAATTTATACAACACTCCAAAAATAATGCAAAAATTAAGGAAAAATGGTTTTTATGTTTTTTATGTTTTTTACTATTTTTGGTGAATTTTTGGAATTTTTCTAATGGGTAAATTATTTATTAAAAATCAAACAATGCAAAGAATAGAGGGTACTGTCCAGCAAGGCTTAAGATCCAAAAATAAAATAATTTTGGATCTCAAAAAGCCCTAAAGGTAATTTTCCTATAATCTAGAAAGAATAAGGAAAATTTAGGCACCCTAATTATTGTTTTTGGATTTTTAATTAATTTATTACAATTTTTATGAGTTTTTAGGGGTTTTTCAATTTTTAAGGTTTTTAAGTGATGAACAGTAGCCAAAATTGGCTAGAAAATCAATCAACAAGTAAGAAACATTATCTAATTTTTTTAGAATTTTTGGTGGAGTTTTTATATTTTTTTGGTATTTTTAAAGTCAAACAGTAGCAAAAATAAGGGTTTTTGAATTTTTAAAAATAATAAATGAAATCAAAAATGTCCCCAAAGATCATAGAAATTCCTACACCATGGCAGGAGCCATGTGTCAAAATCTCATTGGATTTGGAGGTCGTTTGATATTTTATTCAAAAATAAAGGTGGGGCACTGTGCACAGGGACCTAAGTGCAAATACCCAAAAGTTCTGGGGTCCTGGTGCAAAATACCCAGCAACACACGTGCCAAGCACGTGCCTGGGGCACTCAAGGACCAAATGGTAAGAAAAATAAGTCCCAAGGACCTATTGATAACTCGTATCAAAAGTCCAGGGGGCTCGGTTGCAATTTACCCAAAATAATTCGCACATGTGCAAAATCAATGCTCACAGGGGTATATATGCAAATAAACAAAACTTTTTATTCAATAAATAACATCCAGAACTACAAGGGGTCTTATGCAAAAATCCCAACAAAACACGTGACTAAGCACGTGGCTCTCTACTGGCAGGGGTATAAATGCAAATAAAATTAAGTACGAGGTCCTTGATGCAAATATCCCAGAAAATAAACAACTTGAATTAAAAATTACAGGACTAAAAGGAAATTAACAAACTACGAGGGGGGCCTACGATATTTACCCCTTTATTAATGAAGCGTTGGATGCGCGCCACGTGTATGATCTGACGGCTGGATGTGCGGGCGCCTCTCTCCTCTGCTATCAATGGTCCAGATGCGCTCCTCGGGTGGATCGACGGCTGCTGCTCCTCAACAGATGGACGCTCTCGATCAGAACTGGAGCGAGAGCTTCATCGGACGGCTCTGGAAGATGGAGGAAGAACTGATGTCCGGCGAACTTCGCCGGCCTCGTGCGTGGACTCCGGTCCTCCTCAGCTGCTGCTACTGATCGGAACACGTTCCTGGTGACTTCCCGCAGCTGATGGTGATGGCCGATGGCCCAGCCGAGCCCTGGAGGGGCTCCGGCGAGGCTTGGCGGCGCGAAGCTCCGGTCTGAACTGTAGAGGAGGCTCAGACACCTCCTTTGGACCTGCAAAGTGGACAAGAAGCTTCGCGGGTCGAGGGCAAAATGCCTCGACCCAAGAAGGCGGGGTGAAGGTGGACGGTGCTGTGGGGCGAGCGAGCTCCGGCGAGGTGGAGACGATGGAGCTCGATTCCCAGATCCTGTGCGATCTGGGTTGAGTGAAAGGGCGTAGAAGGTGCGTGAAGGTCTGGCGAAGATGATGGTAGGGTCGGATGGTCGAGATGTTACGCGAGGTGGCCGGAATCGGAGAAATGCGGCGATGCTATGATTTGGGCAAAATCAAAAATTACGCTAAATGGAAGGTCTAATCGGATACCTGATGGATGCTGGAGACTGTGCTGGAGCGTGGCTAACTCCGGGTCGTAGCTTCGAAGGGCGTCAAGGCCTGAAGCTCGATGCTCAACGCCGGCGGCGGAGCAAGGACGGCGAGAATCGCCGGATCAATGGATTCGCTTCCTCGCCTCACTGCAACAAGGGCAGACGCTTGCTGTCACTCTCGCGAAGCCTATGGAGGTCACTGGGAAGGAGGAGAAGGGCCAAAGATGGGGCGCGGAGGCGGCGGAGGTGCGAATATATAAAGTGACAGGGGCGTTTAGGGTTGAGGAGCGACAGCGATGGAAAGCATGGATTTGATGGCGAAGGATCCGGCGAGGGAGAGGGATGAACGGCGAAGAATCCGGGCATGGGATATGCGTGGGGGACAGCCTGGAGTCGCGTGGGAAAATCGGAGAAGGCGGGGTGGCGCACGTATTCCAGAAAAGGAAGGAGGTCGCGGGGGAGTTGACCGGGGTCAACAGTCCCCCGTGGACCAATCAGGAGCGGCCACGTGTGCCCGAATTTTGTTTATTTATTTTAAGGCAGAAATAGGTCGAATTAAAGAAAACTCAAAACATGAAATATTTTTCTTTTATTTTTTTCTATTTTTTGGTGATTTTTATTTAATTTTTGGACATAAAAATAGGGTAGCTCTATATATAGGTATATGTACACTATATGGATTTTTATTTTTGATTTTTGATTTGTTATTTTTATGTATTTTTATGCTCATTTTGTATTTTATTTATTTACAAGATAAAATGAGGAATAAAAGAATATTTTTATTTTATTTTTTATCACTTATATACAAGGGTGTAATAAATGGTTGAATACATTTATATACATGGTATTTATACAATGTATTTTTGTATTTTCAATTTTGTAATTTTTATTTGATTTTTGTTTTGTTTCTTGTTATTTTATATATTTACAATATGTAACATAGAATATTTACAAAAAGTTTAGAAAATAATTGAATTTATTTACAAGGTTAAATAAATACAAGATGATGGTTTGTACACATGGTGAAAGAAGGGTATTTTTGAATTTTTGATTTTTATCTTTTTATTTTGTTTTGAATAGCTTCTGAATATACACACAATATGGACAAACATATTTTTGGGTGAGGAAAATATAAAGTTTTATTTATTTACAAATATACACATATGAGCTCCTATCTCCCTCTACTTTGGCTTTTATGCGGTCAGGCCCATGCTGAGCCCTCCCTTGGGTTAGGTTGCTCAATATTTATTCTAAATATTTCCCTCTTTTTCTTTTTGCTCTTTATTCTTTTATTTTGTGCACAAAAACATGCTAATTATAGGTTTTTACACAATGCATGCTTTTGGTATTTATTTGTATTTACACATATCTACATGTATTTGCAAAGGTTTTTGTAGCTAAAATAGAAGAATAAAGAGTGATGAATGGGTATTCATCACCCCCCTATGCTTAACTTTGCTAGTCCCTTAGCAAACACTTATTTGAAAAAGAAGTGAAAAAGAAAGAAAAAGAAAAAGAGGATGTACATGGATCAAGGTTGACTTATTAAATTTTCCTTCATTAAATTGAAATATGGAGCTCGATCAGATCTTTGGATTATTAATGTGTCGGAACCTTGTTTGGACTTAAGCTTAAAACTCAACAGCCTCCAAGTTCCACCAATCTATGGGCAAGACTCCTCAATAAACCAGATCAGAACAAGTCTACATACACAAACTCTAATGACCATGAATCTTTTTCTTGCGGTGTAAGTGATATGTGGCTCCCCACCTCAGAAGTAACAAAGAAACAACCTCCCTCAACCTGGTAACTCTAATGCCTCAGTCTAGCAACTCTTTCCTCGAGAAGCGGGGTATTCCCTTCTAAGTTCAAGTGCAACCGGCTCAAGAAGAGGGGGTAGAAGTATAGAGTTTTGGAAGCTTAGCCAGTGTAGCTAAGTCTCCCGCTGCAAGCTTCATGAGATGTAACATGGATACCATAAGCTTTTGCTTTATACTCCGGTGGGGTTATTAAATTTTCAATCCGACCCACCACTTTTTTTTGGAGTTCTTTTTGCATTTTTGCATTTTTTTTTCAAGAACTTCTGTACAACATATCTACATGGTGCAGCATATATAAGAAATTTCCCCTTGAGCCAGTAGACTATCCCTCTTTTGAAGCTTTATTGCAACCCACGGCTTCTGTCTTTAGCTTTCAACACCACTAGACCAAGTTGAGGTGCACTTCCTTCACTATAAGAAGAAGAGAGGTTCCGCCTAGAAGTACTACCCTCATATGCTACCCCAAGCCAAAGGAAACTGCCTCCTCACCACCTCATCCATGGAGAGCCATGTGTAAAGTGCAGGTGCAAGTTAAGCCATTGTCTCTGAAAGTCATGCGTGTGTTGTTAAGTGCTCTACTTAGGCTCATCAAGATGACATATGCTCATAGCCTAGTGGACTCAAAGAATTAAGTCCTTATGGACCTGGAAAGCCTTAATCCTAAGTCCTACAAGGTTCCTCTTGAAGTTAAGTGAATTAAGATCTTATTCAAGCTCCATTTCTCAATTTAATTCCAGGCTTAGTTTAAATGTCAACTCTCATCCAGGAAAAACTATATACATATATGTACACAAGATGCTATTTACAAATATTTTACAATCATGCAAAAATTTTTTTTTTTTTTTTGAAAAATGTTTTGAAATCATGAATGAATGATGCATGAAGTGCAAGTTTTGCAAAAAGATATTTACAAACATTTACACATGATTTTTGCAAACTTTTGATTTTCAAAACATTTTGGAAAAATTTTATACTATATACATAATTTTGATACAAAATATTTACACAAGCTTCACACAAAAGATTTTTGAAATCATTTTTACAAAAATACTTTGTACACTAGCTATGTATGTGCAAGAATAAAAGAGGTTTATGTACATGAAAAATTTTAAAAATTTTGTGATTTTTAGCCATTTTATTTATTAACACACTCACACAAAGTACGAGTTATGGCTAAAGTATATATGAAATATATACACACCCCCCCTATACTTAGCTCGAACGATGTCCTCAGAGTGGTCAAGAGCGATGAAGAAGACATAACTCGTGCTTAGTAAAAGGGAAGTGAAAAGGAATGGCTAAGTACATGAACGAATAAATGAATAGAATGAGAGGAACTCGGTGGTTTCCCCCTATACTTAGGATTAACTAATCCTAAGTATAGAAAGCTGTACATGAAGGGAAAGCCGAGTGAAGAAGATACAGAATCTGCTCCCCCTATACTTAGGGTAAAATATCCCTAAGTATAGGCAGCAAAAACAAGAGCAGAAAGAATGAAAAGAATACTCACAGGTCCGACATCCCCCCTATACTTAGGGTAAAGTACACCCTAAGTATAGCATAATCATAAGATGAGAGATGGGATGTGGGACTAAAGAATAGAATGATATGGACAACTGGATCTATACAGGCGGAGGAACAGTGAAAATCAGGCGTGAGATGCAAAAGATGTGAGTCAAAAGACCACATCTCACGCAAAATGAATAGCGGCAATAATAACGTCCCGCGGCTCATGATCTAGAAATGGTTTGAGCCGCTGGCCGTTCACTCGGAAGGTACTCTCAGAAGATAACTCAGATATATCAATGCTACCGTTATCGTGTACCTTTCTGACCAAATAGGGTCCTTTCCATTTGCTCTGTAGCTTTCCTGGAAATAGTCTAAGCCTTGCATCAAACAGCCATACTTTCTGTCCAATCTCAAAATGCTTGTGGCTGATATGAGAATCATGCCACTCTTTGACTTTCTCCTTATAATGTAGGCTGTTTGAGAAAGCTGCATCTCTAAGCTCTTCCAAGGCGGCTAACTCTGCCCTCCTCTGGTCTCCTATACCATTTGGATCCATAAGAATATCTGTGACTGCCCAAAGTGACTTGTGCCTCAGCTCAACTGGTAGGTGACAGGGTTTGCCATACACGAGGCGAAAGGGAGATGTACCCAATGGTGTCTTGAAAGACGTCCGATATGCCCACAAGACCGAGTCCAAAAGCTGTGACCAATTCTTTCGGTCAGGGCGGACGACTTTCTGCAGAATATTCTTGATCTCCCTATTCGACACTTCGGCTAGACCATTTGTCTGTGGATGATACGGTGTAGCAACACGATGATCTATGCCGAACTCGCTAGCAAGTGCCTTCACCTGGTCGTTGATGAAATGAGATCCCCCATCAGAAATCAGAACTCGTGGAACCCCAAACCGCGTGATGATGTTCTTCCTCAAAAATCTGCAAACTGTCTTTGCATCTGCGGCTCGGGCGGGGGTAGCCTCAACCCAACGACTAACATAATCTACGGCCAACAGAATGTACTCAAATCCCTGACTCTTAGGGAATGGACCCATGAAATCGATGCCCCATGCGTCAAAAACCTCACAGAAGTGAATGGGCTGCATCGGCATCATATCACGTTGTCCACAAGTGCCCATCCTCTGACAGTCAGTACACCTCTTCACGAACTCATCTGAGTCCTTGAAGAGGGTAGGACACCACAAACCGGACTGGAGCACTTTCTGTGCCGTTCTCCTCCCCGAATGATGTCCTCCTGCCTCAAGCTTGTGGCAGTAGGTGAGGACACTATGGTGCTCCTCGTGAGGAATACACCGACGCCAGATGCTATCCCCTCCTTCGTGGTAAAGGATGGGATCCTCCCAGTGGTAGGACTTGGCCTTTGCAAGGAAGGTCTCAATCTTCTGCTTGGGCCAATCTTGTGGGACTTTCCCAGCAACGAGAAAGTTCACAATATAGGCGTACCACGGGAGTGAGGCGATAGCAAGGATCGCCTCATCTGGGAAGGTATCACAAATGGGATCAATCTGCTCTGTCTCCTCAGGCTGCTCTAATCGGGATAAATGGTCCGCCACCACATTCTTGACTCCAGGTTTATCCTTGATCTCAATGTCAAACTCCTGGAGTAGAAGGATCCATCTAGTAAGTCTGGCCTTGGCATCCTTCTTTGACATGAGGTACCTGATGGCGGTGTGATCTGTGTACAAGGTCACTCGGGATCCAATGATATATGATCTGAATTTATCTAGGGCAAACACTACTGCTAGCATCTCCTTCTCTGTGACTGTATAATTCCGCTGGGCGGAATCCAATGTGCGGCTAGCATAGTGTATCGCAAATGGTACTCCATCCCTCCTCTGTCCTAGCACGGCCCCTACGGCAAAATCAGAGGCGTCCGTCATGATCTCGAATGGGAGAGACCAATCTGGTGGCTGAAGGACAGGAGCCTCAATTACACACTGCTGGAGAGTCTCAAAGGACGAAAGACACTTGTCATCGACAAGGAACTCGGTGTCTTTCGTCAAGAGGTCAGTCAACGGTCGGGCAATCTTGCTGAAATCATGAATGAATCTTCTATAAAAACCAACGTGCCCCAGAAATGACCGTAACTGCTTCAGATTGGACGGTGGTGTGAGTTTCCTAATGACATCGACCTTGGCCGGATCAACCTCCATGCCTCTGTTGGAGATAATGTGGCCAAGCACCGTCCCTTGAGTCACCATGAAGTGACTCTTTTCCCAAGACAGAACCAAGCGGGTAGCAATACATCGCTGGAGCACTCGGTCTAGGCAGTCAAGACAGGAATCGAATCCGTCGCCGTAGACCGAGAAGTCGTCCATGAAGACCTCCAAACACTCCCCTACCATGTCCGAAAATATTGACAGCATGCATCTCTGAAAAGTCGCAGGGGCGTTACATAGCCCGAATGGCATGCGTCGAAAGGCGTAAGTACCGAAGGGACAGGTAAAGGTGGTCTTCTCCTGATCCTCAGGAGCGATGGCCACCTGGTTGTAGCCCGAGTACCCATCTAGGAAGCAATAATGGCTCTTCCCTGCCAGTCTCTCAATGATCTGGTCAATAAAAGGCAGGGGGAAATGGTCCTTCTTGGTGGCCTGGTTGAGTTTCCTGTAGTCAACACAGACCCTCCAAGAGGTGGGTACTCGTGTAGCAATCTCCTCTCCCGACTCACTGATCACAGTCGTGATGCCCGTCTTCTTGGGCACCACATGCAAGGGGCTAACCCACTTGGAGTCGGAAATGGGATAAATAAAATCTGCACTCCACCATTTTGATATTTCCTTCATAACAACCTCTCTTAGGTTGGGATTCAGTCGCCGCTGGAACTCACGCGACGGCTTTGCCCCTTCCTCGAGATAGATATGGTGGGAGCACAATGAGGGACTGATCCCATGGAGATCTGCTACGCTCCATCCAATTGCCTTGCGGTTCTTTTCAAGAACCTCCATCAGACGGGATTCTTGTTCTCCAGTCAGATCGGCAGAGATGATGACTGGGTACATCTCAGACTCTCCCGCAAGGAATCGATACTTCAGCGAAGTAGGGAGCGGCTTTAGCTCTGGACAGCTAGGTGCTGGCAAATCTGGCTTCTGAAGAAGATGTGTGTATGCGGACAATTCTGCCAAATTTGCCTGGGAGAATGATAACGAACTCTCACAAACTGGATCTGGAGAAGGCGGGTCCTCTACATTGTCTCTGTTCTGCTCTACCTCTACCTCCTCCTCATCTATAGGCTCAGGTGGATCCAGATCTGGCATCTGATCGTCACAATCTGCCCAATCAGATTCTGAATCCGAGGGATCTATATCAGACTCGGTGGCATCAGTACCACCGGAGAACAAGGTGGCATCAGCACCACCATCACTGGAAATCGTGTCGCGATCAAGGTCCGACTCTGCTGACTCAATAGTATCCTGAACCAGGGCTGTGCTCTCCAGACTATCCTCTGCTATCATCTCTGCATCAGCTGTATCTGAATATGAGAGGATGGTCTGTGCTACAGGATCTGCCCAAATTGCCTCATCATCTGTGATCACAAAATCACAGTCCTGGTGGATGTCTGGCTCTGCGTCTGTCAGCTGCTCTGAATCTGTACTGCTATGTGAGCGGGATCTGGATCTGGCTCTGTGGTCCTTAACCGTCTCTATTTGTATGCTCTCGCCCTGGACGCGAAAGTACACCTTCCCACTGTCATGGTCAGTCACTGCCTTGGCTGTGGCCAAGAACGGGCGACCGAGGATGATGGGGGAATCGGTCAACGAGTCAGGGGTCTCCATGTCCAGCACTACGAAGTCCACGGGGAATTGCAAACCCTGAATCGTGACGACAACGTCTCGCAACAACCCCTTTGGCCTCTTGACAGACCGATCAGCAAACTGAAGGTATGTCCTGCTCTGTACAAGAGTGCCCAACTCTAAGTGGTCGAGAAGGGCTGCCGGAAGAAGGTTGATCGACGATCCGCTATCTAAGAGAGTACGGTCGAACCTCTGCTCACCAATCTGACATCTGACATACGGGGCCCCTAAATCTGGCCTCTTAGTCGGCAGATGATTCTGGATCGCGTAACACGTGGCTTTTGTTAGCACATGAATTTCTGCGGTCTTGTTCCTCTTCTTCCTCCTGACTGTGGTCCTATCTCTTAGGGATCGCTGAAGAAGAGGAATGTGCTGCAAAGCCTCATTGAGGGTCAGCTGGATGTGAAATCTGTCTATCATTCCCTGGCTGAACTCCTCCTGCTCTATCTTTTTTGGATCTTTTTCTTTTTTCTTCCCCTTCCCCAACTCAAGGGCTCTAGGAAAGGGGATCACAGGGTCCTTCTCAGACGAAGGACTAGGAATAGGCCTAGATGATTCGATGACTGGATCCTCACAAACATCATTCACCACAGTGGGATCAGAAGAAACTAAACCTTTTCCTTTATTCAAATCAGAGTTCCGAGATACATTCATGCGAGGAAAGACAACATTTCTATCAGAATAAATGTTGGTGGCCTCAGTACCACCTCTAGCTGGCTCTACAACTAGACGTCTTGCGGCCTCAGTACCGCGAGCTGGCTCGGCTCTGCTGGTGGCGTCAGTACCACCTCCTCGATGTGGTGAAATGGCGGCCTCAGTACCGCCGGTGGAATCAGCATCTCGGGTGGCCTCAGTACCACCCTCATCAGGATGTGCGGCCTCAGTACCGCTCTCCTCTTCCTTATCTGGCGCTCTAGATGGATCCTCGTGTTGCCGCTCAGATGAGGCGCCTCCTGCTGGTCTTCTACCGCTCCTAAGTGTGACAAAATCAGCATCAAATAGATCCGATGAGATAACATCAAATGAGTCACTAGAAGTGGTAGGCTCAGTGTGAACTACCTGCTCAGATTTCCTCTTCAAGTTATTCGGATTAGGCTCGATCTGTGCAGGGATGGCGGCCTTCCCTCTCATCAGGTCCCGCATCTCCTGGCGAAACTCGTCCATCTCCCGTCTAAATGTAGCCTGCTGCTCTGTGAAGAGGCGGGCTAGATCATCCATGGCGGGGCTCTCATGGGAGCCCGACGGGTTGCCTCTCTGATAATGAGGCTGCTGGACCTGGTGCTGTTGTGGCTGAGAGGGGTAAGAGGAATGATGCTGCTGCTGGTGAGCCTGCTGCTCACGTCTCCAATTCTGTCCCTGCTGCTGATAGGGACGAGATACGAAGGATGATGGCTGGTATGCTGGGGGCTGCTGGTGATGGTGATCTCTCTGCTGGGAGTACTGCCCTCCCTGACCGGCTGGCTGCTGTTGGGACTGGTTACCCCCATTCCCCCACCTGAATCCGGGATGGTCTCGTCGGATTCCAGGTTGAGGGCGGTCATACCAAATCCCGTTGACATCCATCAACGGTTCCGCATCGTAAGGGGCTGGTGGGAGTACATCCAGAGGCTGATCCGGCTGATATACCACCATCTGTAAGTCTGGAGATGGTGGTGACTGGTAAGAGGGCTGCTGCTGCTGGTACGGCTCCGCCTGTACAAGGTGAACTTGTCTAGGCTGCTGCAAGGAGCTGGAGCGCTGTGACGAGCTGCGGCTGCCGCCGGAATCGCCTCGCGACAGAAGACGGGGCTGAGGAGCCGTCTGTGCCTCCTGAAGACACAAGAGCTGGGTCTTCATGTCGCTCAGAGTTTGTGCCATTTCCTCCATCTGAGTTATGCCCTGGCACTGCTTCTTCTCTATGATTTCCATGCGGTCCAACTTCTCGCTGATAATCCCCATGTCCGCAGCGGCCGACTCTGCCTGTGCAGCTGCAACTGTGGACGAACTGGATGGACCTGCATCAACCCGTGCTATCCGCTGATACTGCACGGGTCCTGGCGGCTGCTGAGATCTCTGTGTGTACAACCGAGTCTGGGACATCACCATGTAATTTTCTGCCATCTCCTCATAGATGGCCCAGACTTGGTTGTGGTCCTTGGCAAAGTAGGACCCGCCGCAAGAAGCATTCACCAGACCCTGAAGCTCTGGCGTCATCCCACTAAAGAAGCTCTGAACTAGGTTCGGCTTCGAAATGTCGTGGTGTGGGCATCTATCCAGAAGCTCTCTGAACCTCTCCCATGCCTCATGAAATTGCTCGTTAGGGAGCATGGAGAAGTTGTTGATCAGGGCCCTTGCTGCATTCGTCCGCCCGAGTGGATAGTACTTGTTCAAGTACTCGGTGCGGAGTTGCTCCCAGGTGTAAACAAACTTCCCTAGATGTTTCAGCCAGGCGGCTGCTCTATCTGCCAGTGAAAAAGGGAAGGCCATCATTCGAATCGTATCTTGGTCCACACGACGGTCGTGGACAGTGCTGCAGATCATCAAAAACTCCTGGAGATGGAGGTGGGGTTCCTCAGTGGCGAGTCCGTGAAAATGAGGTAGCATCTGCAGGGTGTTCGGAGGGAACTTGAAATCCCCCACGATAGCAGGTATCACCACCCACTGGTGCATCAGTGTAGATCCGGGGTTGTGAAGCTCCCGCATCGGTCTTGCTGCGGCGGCGGCTGCCTCTGCTGCGGCAGCTGCTGCTGCGGCTGCTGCCTCTGCATCAGCGTCAGGAATGTCCTCCGGCTCGCTCGGCTCGTCTCGCTCTCTTCGGAGTCTCTCCAACTCCCTCCTCATCTCTATCATGAATGCCCCCTGATCGCGTAACTGTTGCTGAACTGTCTCTAATGACGCGATCAGGGTGGAGTTAATCGCTCCCTGGTCTAAGACAAAATGTTCGGGCTGGCGATCGTCTGAACTTCCGGCTCCAGCCATAGGGATGTCTGCAAAATCAGATGAGCCTAACTCAGGTTCTGTCAAATTAATTCGTCTTTCCTCGGGCTCATGTCTCTCAGTAGCAGAAGAAAGGGGATCGAGGGGGAACAGGGTGGAATCGAACTCGGGTCCGGAGAGCTGGTCTCGACTCTCACGGGCCAACCTAGATGATGGAGTAGACGCGCCTGAAAGCGGTGCAGCCAGAGGCTGCCTAAGAGATCGTCTACCCATCATCTTGATCTTGGCGAGTTGGGCGGATGGGATCTGGAGAAAATATGATTACAAAGCAAACCCCCGGTTCACCAACACAACACAATCTGAAGACCGTGAAAGATCGGTCAATTTATCTTGTCAATTTTATTTGGTGAACATTCAAGATATCAGAGCGCTTACGTGACCTGTTAGGATACCCGATGCTACTCCAACCGACTGGCCCGCACGGAATAGTCGGTAGTCAGCTAGAAATAACACCGGAGGGTTCTACCTAGGGTGCGGGTCACTCTCTCGCGCATCCAAACCATACAATGAGGGGGTTGCTCTCCCCAAGACAAATTTTTAATGTGAGTGTCTTTTAGGGTCAATAGTGTTATCCAGTCCCAATTTTTATTGTTTTTCTTTTTAATTAATTTTTTTTTCAAAATAAATACAAGCGGCCTAACGGTTTTTCCGATTCTCCTGATGATTTAAGCCAAAAACAGAGGGAGAAGACGAAAAGCCGATGCGCGAAGAAATCAATGATGCATGCAGAGAAAGAAATGCGTACCTTGTCTCCAGCACTCTACATGCAAGTGATCCGCGCAGAATTTAAAGACAGAATAAAACTACCTAAATGGTGCAGCGAGAAAAACCGAGTCCTAGATGAGCAACTTCTATTGATCGTGAAGAACAATAGTTAGCTAACCGAATCGAGTCCGGAGTCCGATCTTGGGAGTCACTCGGTGCCCGCCACAACGGGTCCTGCCAGCGCTGTATGTGACTCCTCACGGCACGTGGTCTCAAATTCAATTAAACTAACTTTTTCAATGAATTTTATTAAGGTCCAATTACGTTCTATAGGAACAGATATTCTATTAGGTGTTGGGCCTTAGATATTTACGTCACAATCAATCAAAATTCCTATGTCTAGGGGCTAAAACCGCGAGAAACACCGGAAAAGGCAGCTAGCTATGAAAACCACGATAAAAGCCGCGAAAATCCAAATGGGTCCCCCGAGCACACCGGTGCTCGGCGAAACAGACCCGCTAAGTTACAAATGTCCACAAATGTCCAAGTCCAAGTTATTACAAAAAATTGCTCTCTCTCTCTCTCTGAATAGAAAATTTCTTCTCCTCTCTCTCTCTTCCTGCTCTTCTTCCCGTGCGGGTCCTCAAAAAGTGTACTCCAAGTTCTCCACGCAGTACCTCGCACAAAAAAATAGAAAGAGAGAGTGTCAGAAAACAGTGATAATATAGAGAGACAAAAATAGAAGAATGAAAACTGACTACAAAGCCGTGCTCCCCGGCAACGGCGCCATTCTGTCGACGCGAAAATTCCCGAACCACTGAGGTAGAAAATAAATCACAATGTCGTTGTCCTCAATCGCTCAGAATGTGTCAATCAAGAAAAATGAACCACATATGAAGATAAATCAATAAAATACAGAGAAGTGGTCCTGCTATAAGATTAACCTGGTATAGCTCCCAGGGTCGAACACAAGGAACACAGATTGGCCTTGCGGCCTACGATGTAGTCAGAAATCCAAGAGAGTCCTTTTTTATGGTTTTTATTTGTTTTTATATTTTTTTTAGATTTTTTTAAATGATGAGAGAAATAAGAGAAAGTAAATACAAGGGAACTTCAACAATTTATACAACACTCCAAAAATAATGCAAAAATTAAGGAAAAATGGTTTTTATGTTTTTTATGTTTTTTACTGTTTTTGGTGAATTTTTGGAATTTTTCTAATGGGTAAATTATTTATTAAAAATCAAACAATGCAAAGAATAGAGGGTACTGTCCAGCAAGGCTTAAGATCCAAAAATAAAATAATTTTGGATCTCAAAAAGCCCTAAAGGTAATTTTCCTATAATCTAGAAAGAATAAGGAAAATTTAGGCACCCTAATTATTGTTTTTGGATTTTTAATTAATTTATTACAATTTTTATGAGTTTTTAGGGGTTTTTCAATTTTTAAGGTTTTTAAGTGATGAACAGTAGCCAAAATTGGCTAGAAAATCAATCAACAAGTAAGAAACATTATCTAATTTTTTTAGAATTTTTGGTGGAGTTTTTATATTTTTTTGGTATTTTTAAAGTCAAACAGTAGCAAAAATAAGGGTTTTTGAATTTTTAAAAATAATAAATGAAATCAAAAATGTCCCCAAAGATCATAGAAATTCCTACACCATGGCAGGAGCCATGTGTCAAAATCTCATTGGATTTGGAGGTCGTTTGATATTTTATTCAAAAATAAAGGTGGGGCACTGTGCACAGGGACCTAAGTGCAAATACCCAAAAGTTCTGGGGTCCTGGTGCAAAATACCCAGCAACACACGTGCCAAGCACGTGCCTGGGGCACTCAAGGACCAAATGGTAAGAAAAATAAGTCCCAAGGACCTATTGATAACTCGTATCAAAAGTCCAGGGGGCTCGGTTGCAATTTACCCAAAATAATTCGCACATGTGCAAAATCAATGCTCACAGGGGTATATATGCAAATAAACAAAACTTTTTATTCAATAAATAACATCCAGAACTACAAGGGGTCTTATGCAAAAATCCCAACAAAACACGTGACTAAGCACGTGGCTCTCTACTGGCAGGGGTATAAATGCAAATAAAATTAAGTACGAGGTCCTTGATGCAAATATCCCAGAAAATAAACAACTTGAATTAAAAATTACAGGACTAAAAGGAAATTAACAAACTACGAGGGGGGCCTACGATATTTACCCCTTTATTAATGAAGCGTTGGATGCGCGCCACGTGTATGATCTGACGGCTGGATGTGCGGGCGCCTCTCTCCTCTGCTATCAATGGTCCAGATGCGCTCCTCGGGTGGATCGACGGCTGCTGCTCCTCAACAGATGGACGCTCTCGATCAGAACTGGAGCGAGAGCTTCATCGGACGGCTCTGGAAGATGGAGGAAGAACTGATGTCCGGCGAACTTCGCCGGCCTCGTGCGTGGACTCCGGTCCTCCTCAGCTGCTGCTACTGATCGGAACACGTTCCTGGTGACTTCCCGCAGCTGATGGTGATGGCCGATGGCCCAGCCGAGCCCTGGAGGGGCTCCGGCGAGGCTTGGCGGCGCGAAGCTCCGGTCTGAACTGTAGAGGAGGCTCAGACACCTCCTTTGGACCTGCAAAGTGGACAAGAAGCTTCGCGGGTCGAGGGCAAAATGCCTCGACCCAAGAAGGCGGGGTGAAGGTGGACGGTGCTGTGGGGCGAGCGAGCTCCGGCGAGGTGGAGACGATGGAGCTCGATTCCCAGATCCTGTGCGATCTGGGTTGAGTGAAAGGGCGTAGAAGGTGCGTGAAGGTCTGGCGAAGATGATGGTAGGGTCGGATGGTCGAGATGTTACGCGAGGTGGCCGGAATCGGAGAAATGCGGCGATGCTATGATTTGGGCGAAATCAAAAATTACGCTAAATGGAAGGTCTAATCGGATACCTGATGGATGCTGGAGACTGTGCTGGAGCGTGGCTAACTCCGGGTCGTAGCTTCGAAGGGCGTCAAGGCCTGAAGCTCGATGCTCAACGCCGGCGGCGGAGCAAGGACGGCGAGAATCGCCGGATCAATGGATTCGCTTCCTCGCCTCACTGCAACAAGGGCAGACGCTTGCTGTCACTCTCGCGAAGCCTATGGAGGTCACTGGGAAGGAGGAGAAGGGCCAAAGATGGGGCGCGGAGGCGGCGGAGGTGCGAATATATAAAGTGACAGGGGCGTTTAGGGTTGAGGAGCGACAGCGATGGAAAGCATGGATTTGATGGCGAAGGATCCGGCGAGGGAGAGGGATGAACGGCGAAGAATCCGGGCATGGGATATGCGTGGGGGACAGCCTGGAGTCGCGTGGGAAAATCGGAGAAGGCGGGGTGGCGCACGTATTCCAGAAAAGGAAGGAGGTCGCGGGGGAGTTGACCGGGGTCAACAGTCCCCCGTGGACCAATCAGGAGCGGCCACGTGTGCCCGAATTTTGTTTATTTATTTTAAGGCAGAAATAGGTCGAATTAAAGAAAACTCAAAACATGAAATATTTTTCTTTTATTTTTTTCTATTTTTTGGTGATTTTTATTTAATTTTTGGACATAAAAATAGGGTAGCTCTATATATAGGTATATGTACACTATATGGATTTTTATTTTTGATTTTTTATTTGTTATTTTTATGTATTTTTATGCTCATTTTGTATTTTATTTATTTACAAGATAAAATGAGGAATAAAAGAATATTTTTATTTTATTTTTTATCACTTATATACAAGGGTGTAATAAATGGTTGAATACATTTATATACATGGTATTTATACAATGTATTTTTGTATTTTCAATTTTGTAATTTTTATTTGATTTTTGTTTTGTTTCTTGTTATTTTATATATTTACAATATGTAACATAGAATATTTACAAAAAGTTTAGAAAATAATTGAATTTATTTACAAGGTTAAATAAATACAAGATGATGGTTTGTACACATGGTGAAAGAAGGGTATTTTTGAATTTTTGATTTTTATCTTTTTATTTTGTTTTGAATAGCTTCTGAATATACACACAATATGGACAAACATATTTTTGGGTGAGGAAAATATAAAGTTTTATTTATTTACAAATATACACATATGAGCTCCTATCTCCCTCTACTTTGGCTTTTATGCGGTCAGGCCCATGCTGAGCCCTCCCTTGGGTTAGGTTGCTCAATATTTATTCTAAATATTTCCCTCTTTTTCTTTTTGCTCTTTATTCTTTTATTTTGTGCACAAAAACATGCTAATTATAGGTTTTTACACAATGCATGCTTTTGGTATTTATTTGTATTTACACATATCTACATGTATTTGCAAAGGTTTTTGTAGCTAAAATAGAAGAATAAAGAGTGATGAATGGGTATTCATCAATTATCTCTTATAGAACCACCATTCTGCATGATGTAGTGAACCATGATATTCATGATTAAATGTTGAAAGCACATATGTATGCCAGAAGCATCTTCTTAGATTTTATAAGGATTATTTGATAATTACGATCATCATCGACATGTCACTTCCAAAGTACATTCGATAAGAGATCAAGACTATAGAGACACACAAACCCTAGGTTGTTGTCTTATTGTCTATTTAATTATCATTACTCATTATTATGAGTGAACTTGCACATTGCAACCATATACATTATGTATCCAATTGCAAGTACAATATCTTAATCATGGATCCAATACATGATATTTTTACTGGTTATATTGAGTATAGTATTGAGTGGGTTTAATGAATGATTATCTAAAATAAGAAATTTACATAAATATATATACATAATTTACTTTGGTTTAGAATTTTTTATTTCAAAGTCGTCTTGCTTTGTCAACACTGAAAGTTCATTCCCTTAATCACTTTAAATACAAGAGATATACTTACCATTATATCTCAAGCAAGATCTGTAATGTCCTTTCTTATCTTTGTCACATCCCAATAATATGAGAACCTATAACTCGGATAAAAAGAAGCAGGACACATTCCTCTTAGTAAGTCCAACTTCCATTCCTAACTCAATCTTTAACACCCAGGCCCACTACCCCTAAGGTGACATTGACCTGTCGTTAACGTCAATAGGATTAGAACTCGCTATGTGTAATCCAATATCACCTAAATAATACAAGGACCCGATATTTGGGTCACTACACATACGACCTTACTCTTTAGAGAAGAAAAGAACCCGATCCAGATGTGCTTGTATGAAAGAGATGTCACTTCGGACATGCATCTTCTACATACAATCCCTGGCGATGGAACCCTTCACCTTGACGGAAGACCATGAATGTCACTTATGTGATCCTCCATATCATGTTCAAATTTCAATTAATTAGTATGAATCATATTCACATAAATAGTTATTCCATGGAAAATACTACTCTATTCTTAATAGAGAGTTTAATTTTAATTGGATCTAATTTATTTAATCATATTAAATCAATTATCAATCCAATTAATCAACCAACAAACTTGATCATTACTGGAAAGGATGGTATTATCTCAAAAATACATATTATTTGAATTTTAATAATTAGAAAAATATATCATGATCCCTTCAAGCATTATCCCTTCCCTACGAGCTGCCATAATCAGTACCGATGGGAGTCTGAAAGACCGCTCACGGAGCAACCTATTACCCCATCGCTCCCCGACTAGACACCATATACGCCTCAGGATAGGATAATGCCAATTTGTCACTTTTGTACTTGAGATGATAATCGGTCTTTCAACTGAAGTTATAAAATATAATAATAATCAAAAATTTTTTTGATTAACATTATAAGGAGATTTGATAAAGAAATTCCCAATTCTATTCAAACATCAATGTTTGTTGGAAGGTTCATGTGATCAATTGTGATCTAGATCATATCTAATCAAGCTGGTTATGGTCAATGTCATTCAAGGAAATAATCATCATATTTAAATATTTCACAAATATTCATAAAAAATTATTTCAGGAAATTAACCATTAATTTCCATTAATATAATTGAATGACAATCACAAGTTCTTGATTAGGAAAGTATTTTTCAGCAGTGACCCTCACTTATTAAAATTAACATATCTCAATCAATTTGCATCCAAATCAAGCAAAATAAGCTTCTATAGTTCGCTAATTTGATTCACAACAAAACTCAAGTGATATTCACACATTTCTAGGTATTTAAAACTGTAATTAATACTTTAATTATGTCAAGATTCGCCATCCCCGAAATAGTGGATACATGTTCATTAAAATGATCATAACTTGAGCAATCAGATTCCAAATCAAGCAAACTCAAATCCCACGGTTTCCTTATTTAATGGGGAACATAATCCAAGTGACGTATTCAAACAATTTAAATAGGGCTGAAAAAACATACAAAATAAGGCTGCATGAAATGAGATAAAATTTTCACAAACCCTAATGAGCCCAAGTCATCCTAAGTTTATGGATCGTATCCAAAACCTTCGAACATGAATCTGATACCACTTAAAGGATATGGTAGAATCTTTAAACGCATCACAAAAGCATGAGGATCACATCATATACGATCGAGAACGTCTATTCGCACTAGTTGCTCGGTGCATCGGAATTTAGGAAAATTTCTAATTGATGAAACCACATGATCCAAGAACAATTCTTAGATCCTTTCATCTAACCACATAGTAGATAAAGGAATACCTCTTGTAGCGTGGTTAATGTGATCGAACCTCTAAGACAAGAGACCTCATGTCTCAAGTCTGATTCATTGGAGGAGACGCTTGCAAGCGCGGAGATGAGTCGTGTGCTTCTCACAATCCAAGTCGTTGATCCAAGCAATGGATCTCTTGATCTCATCTCACGAGATCGAACGTCTTCTTCAAGAGTGAGACACACCAAAGAAGACGAAGACCCAAGAGTTGTCGAAGCGGCAACACAACAGTGATGCGAAGACGTCGACGACCTTCTCTCTAGGGAAGGAATGGACGACCACTCAAAGAAAGAGAGAGAGAGAGTGCTTGGCATGAGAATGAGAGAGAGAGAGAGTTGTGTTGTTATTGTCGTAACTTTGAAGAGCAAGGGGTGCCTCTTCTTATATATGGTTTTTGGGAGTCCATGGATCTCAATCCATGGACAACACAAAATCAATGGATGAGATTGATTTGTGTTTCTTTCAATGACCAAGATCTTGTTGTGAAAATGCAATAATAATTAATTTAATTTGAATTAATATATATTGATAAATCAATATAAATTAATTCCAAATCAAATCAATTAACCTTGGAGATAAAGGGGGAGAAAATTGACCTCATCCCTAAAAAGGGGGGACGACTACCCCCTCCTAATAGAAGTTGGTGACGATCTACGCTCTTATGGTGGAATGGGTCAATATGCTCATTATCTCATGAGATCTCATTATATCATGATATATCCAAGATTTACAATAATACTTGTTGTAAATTATTCACAACGAATAATTCATAATTATCTTGTGAATATTGCAATCATGCCGTTGGAAAAATGTGAATCACATCCACACTCCCAAACAAAATGTAAATTTTATTTTCAATTAATCATCTAATGTGAATCCACTTCACATCAATAGATAATTAATAGATATAAAACACAATAGTCTCCCTCTAATATATTATAAAACACATTTATAATATATATGAATAATTGGATAGTGCTATCCACATTATTCATATCCATAATAATTAAATCACATTTAAATACATTGGATTATCATTCTCATGCATTCAAATAATATGAATCAAATTTGATAATTAAATCACATTTAGTTATCCATTTCTCAATGCTTAGATATAATTCAACAATAGAATTATTCTTAAACTCTTTCAAGAATAATGTGCTTTCTCCGCAGATAGTTCGACATAAGAACATGGCGATTGTACGTTCCACATATAGTGACTTGGATATTGAGATCACATCTCAAATTCAGATCTCATGGACCTCTCATAGTTGCTTGATTAAATTAAGGCCGTAAATCTAATCTTCTCATCGCATCTGGATCTCATTCAAATCAATGTCCAATACTTGGACCAAGATCAGATTACTTCTCTACTGAGAGGAGTCACTAAATCCGGACTTGTTTCATCACTCCCTCAGAATGGAAGAATCATGGTTATACAATTATTTATGACCACATCATCCTTAGGCATTCCTAATACATGTACATCCTGCATACTGGAATACTTACGATAAACCCGAAGATATAGATCAATTTTACACTGTCTTCTTTAGGATTTCATCATCAAGTTTCTCATTCTTGATTATTGTGAGTTGGTATCGATCATATGCTTTCCAAAAGCATATATCATACATACAAATTCTTATTATGCTTCCAAAGCACGACGACCATGCATGGAATTTGATCGGTCCCAATACCTCATGAGTGGGCTCATGTCATCCGATTCACAAGTGAGCATGTATGATCTCTTTGAAAGATCGTACTCATATGCCCTCATATGCACACCAGCTCATTGGTGTATAGACCTTGGTTAGGTCATCAACCTGTTGGTCTGCAAAATGTACATACTTAGACATATAGTAACACATCTGTCTCCGATCAGAGGATGTGTGCCTATATCGTGATAGTATACGGCATAGGACTTTGGTTATCTCGATCTCTTAAGTCAACTCCTTGACCTAACTAATCTGACACCTCCGGATCTCTATTCCTATGCAGGGTACCTACATCAAGAGGTTAGTTAGATATCAGCCTTTAGAGAAAGAATTGACATCTCCTTCTTAGGCTGGAGATCATCTCTTAATAATCATTTGACAGTGCTTGATGAGTCATCAATCTAACTATTTAGATATTCATCCAAACACCAGCCTCTACGATTCAACAATTGAATCAACAACTATATGATCATTAGAATGACCATGGTATATGACCCTAATTGTAGTAAGGGACATATTATGCAAATTAGTTATTCTTCATTTCAGATCAGAGAATGATATTTGCAATAACATTTATTGCATAATGGCTCACCGTGAGTTTGCATGTCCAACAATTGTCACTATGTGGCCTCATTATATTTTATTTCAGCGTGTAGTTCGGTTTGATCATATTAGGTTTTTTCCATGATATGATGAGACTAGATTGTTTCATTGTCATCAGAGCGATAACTTGTTAGTACATATGGTTCCACAAGCCTATATATAAATAAAGTCCAGATGCTATACATGAATAGATGGGTCCAGGTCTCTGGTAACAGGAACGAAACAACGTGAAGAAATTTACATCAAAGATGTAATATCAGGTACTCTCTGCCAAGTTATTAGGAAAATGACGGGACTGAAGGCATCCATATGTTTCTTTGTGCTGACTTGCGAACTCGCTACTCATACCATTCCTGTAAGCTTACGTTCAGACACGAGCTTCCGCAGTCGATAGGTCCATATGTTTCTTTGTGCTGACTTGCGAACTCGCTACTCATACCATTCCTGTAAGCTTACGTTCAGACACGAGCTTCCGCGGTCGATAGGCCATCCCTAGAATTGGCCACTTCACCATAGCATAGGCGCAGAAGGGAAGTACTCCAGAGAAGACGCATATGACGACAGCGAGCCACAGCAGTTTAGGGACCAGCACGGCGTACATCCCGGTGCCAAACGCCACGCTCAGCGCAAGGAATGCTATCCATGTCAGCTTCCTCGTTATCGACCTGTAGCGATACAAGTAGCTGATGTCATCCAATGAGGGGTAGATGCATAGGAAGGCAACTGCAAGCGAGCTGCACAATGCCACGGTGTTGGAGAGGAGGAAGGCTTTAAGGGCCCAATGACGAAATAATATAGGTAGCCCTTTCTCTGGATCGTTGTTGTCGTTGACGAAGCCGCCGGGAACGGTAAAGGCCGCTGCGAAGGTCATGGTCGCCATGAGAGCAGCTACGATGGTCGTGTTGTTCACGTAAGTACGCGTTAACTCCTGGACTTGAGTCTCCAGCTTTTTATCTGCTAATCTCTTTGCTCTCACATTAGACACGTGGCAGCCAGGTATATTGGCATCTGCCAACAGGGTGTATGTCTCGTACTATACACAAAAGAACGCATTAAAGCTCTTATGTAAATGGTATGATGGTGCCGTGAAATCTCGTTACCAAGAGAAAAATAAAAAGAAAACTTACACATTTGGTGGTAGCTTTCCAACTTGTCCAAAAAGAACCCCAAATTGTTTGGCCAATCTTGTTTTCCAAGAGCCTGTCAACCCTTTCATCGGCCAAAAGGACACGTAGCATGTGTGGGAGATAAAGTGAGATTGCCAAGTGCAGGGGTGTGTGCCCATCGCAGTCTTCTTGGTTTATCAGAGAAGTCAACTCAGCCTTCTTCAGAACGTACCTCACTCCTTCCAACCGGTCACATATGATCGCATAATGAAGGATATTCTGTTGCTTATCGTTCACGACGAAGGCCGCGTCTGGACTATGACTGATGAGATAGTCGACTATGTCCATAAAGCCCATTCCCATGGCATAATGGATGGGATAATAACTATCTTTTGTATTCCGTACATACATAGAAGATTCATCTATTTGCAATATCATCTTTACCATCTCCAAACTATTGGCATGGACTGCCTGACGTAGAGCGCAGTCATCATTCCTAAGCAGGGATGTACACAATGCTGGTCTCTCCTCTAGAAGGGCCCGTGCAATATCTAGCAATCAATTTGAAACAAAAAAAAAATATCTATGGCGGCTTATGCATTAAGAAAATTTACATTCTTACCACTATCTTCTTGCAATCGCACGTATATGTATACACAAAAAGTGAGAAACATTATACTCTTTGCTTGCTGCTTTTTAAATATAAATCCATTGTTTACTATAAAATGTCAACATTATCATCAAATAATACATGCTAATCGGGATGTGCATAGGGGACGGTCATTTTGGACACGTCCCCTCTACTTTCAAGGTGCCCGCCTCTTGTGATTACAATTACTCGGAACGGCTGTAGAGAAGATCATCCACTCCACACACAAAGATGTATAAGAAACTTCAAAGTCTTTTCATGTATTTAACTTTTGGTATTATATAGATTTAATAATAAATATTAACATAATACACATACTGACATATAATTATGAACATTTTATTATATTGGACAGAAATATTAATTTAAATACATATGCTATTTTTTATAAAATCAACTTTTTTACAATGTGTAATTTATACTTTTAAAAAAATTGTTACATAGATTTACTATATTGACAATATCCATTAGAATCTCAAGAAAGACTCACCTCATTTCAAAGATCCTCTCTCTTTATCCAATGGACCCTATGCCCATTAGAGTTGTAATGAGCACACTCATTTTTTTACCAATATTTTCTATCATTTTTAGTTCAATGCTTATTTATTTACAAGTGTTATATCATATTCTTACTACTAGTAACTATTTTCATATAAAGAAAACCTTAGATTGACAGGAAATGGTCATTAGTAAGAATAAAAATGACACTAGTAATACGAATAATAATACAATCATTTTGTATGAATTTAAGGTTTCTTTATATGAAAATAGTTACTAGTTGTAAGAATATGATATAACATTTGTAAATAAATAATTATTGAACTCAAAATGATAGAATATATTGGTAAAAAAGAGTTTGTTCATTATAACTCTAATGGGCACAGGGCCCATCGAATAGTTTCCGTATATATATATATATATATATATATATATATATATGGGTAAAATGTGTATGCCCCCTAGGGGGAGCTAACTTAGCTCACCCTCCCCATTTTTCGCGTGTTTTTTTTATTTTTTTTGAAAATAAAAATTATTTAAATTCATTATTATATCCCTATATTATGTCAATCAAATTTCATGCAAAACAGAAACTCCTACGACCTCCATCCAGATGGGGTCGATTTAAAAAATCTTGAGACCGTTAAAAAATTGTCTGTCTAGATGGAGGCCGTAGGAGTCTCTGTTTCATACAAAGTTTTTATGACATAATATAGGGATATAGTGATGAATATTCACGGAAAAAAATTTCAAAAAAAAATTGAAGAAAATAAGGCGGGGGAGCTAAGTTTGCTTCCCCTAGGGGGCAGCCCCATTTTCCTCTCTCTCTCTCTCTCTCTCTCTCTCTATATATATATATATATATATATATATATATATATATATATATATATAAAATGGGGCTACCCCCTTGGGGGAGCTAACTTGGCTCCCACCGCGCTATTTCGCCCCCTTTTCAGAAAGGTCGTTTTTAGCAATTCTGTTACCGTTAAAAAATGTCTGTCTGGATGGAGGCCGTAGGAGTCTCTGTTTCGCACGAAATTTTAATAGCATAATATAGGGATATAGTGATGAAAATCCATGGAGGAAATTTCGAAAAAATAATAAAAAGGGGACGAAATGGCGCGGGGGGAGCCAAGTTAGCTCCCCCCATGTGGGCAGCCCCATTTTACCCTACACACATAACCCAAAACTAAGTTTTAAGATAAAAGGTCGTAAGTCCAAATAACTTCTCCATACAGTCTCCAATGAACATGTGCTCACTTTTGAACTATTGCACCTTAAATTCTCTGCAAATTAAGACCAAATTCAAAAGAATAAGAATTCATGTGTGAAACTTGGATTTTGAGATCATATAGTATAATGTATATTTTTAACAACTTTAGTTTGCGATTTCATGTACATAAATAAATCTATTTAGTTGATTTATTATTCATTTATTTTGTTGAGTTTGTGTTAACAAGATGTATTATAATAAAAAAATAAATAATAGAAAATAATGTATTTTGACTCTGTATATATTGTATATATATTTTCCTTTCTTTATTTTCTTCTTTTTTCTTTTTCTTAATTATTAAAAACTAAAAAATAGATTAGTGTTTAATTTTATTTCTAGTATTTTATTTTCATTGATATATAGTTTATATCAAAAATCAAAGAAAAAAAATTTAAAATATGAAGAATATTAGTTTTTATGGCCTTTAAAATATCTTTAGAAATATATTGGCTTATACATACTTGCTATTTTGATTTTGAGGTCTTCACGAACTGTGTGAGATCTACATATTTCATGTTGATGACTTTCCTCTTTCTATCATCTTTTTTATTCCTCCTTTTACTTTTAGTTCACCAATCGTATGGTAAACCAAGCCACGTGACATTCATCAAGTGGTCTCTTCCACTCGTTGGATATAGTCAACATAGCCTCTCTTCTCTTCCCATATAATTAGATCTGTCCATGTAGGAAGGGACCCTCCCATGATCTCCACCTTCTCCTCTTTACACTATAAGAAAAACAGGATTTGGCGAGCACAAAAGGGTGAGGATGGGATGAGCACATGTGCTCGCCACCTTTGGGCGAGCACCTTGCGAGCACAAGTCCTTACCTACTCCCTCACCCAGTTAAATTTCAATACGTGATTTTAAATGGCACGTGAAAATTTGGGGGAGGGCACTTGGAGAGCACATTGGCAAGCATATGTGCTCGCCCATGTATGTTAAACAGAACACTATCGGGCTCCATGTCCTTCATTCTAAATGAAACCAAACCCCCAAAACCCTCCCCCGACGATATTTGAGCGGCATCCCTCACCTCCGTCGACCATCATTTTGCTCCACTATACGCTACTTCTTCTTCCGTAAGATATTTTAAGCACTCCTCTCTTGCTTATTTTGATTTTGGTTGCATAGTATGGATATATTCAATGTTTTAGGGTTTGTAACTTTTTAGAGTAGAACATCATACCTTGTTTTCAGAATCTGTTAACTTATTGATTGTACATCATAAGATTATATTGATGTATATTAGATGTTAGAATTGATTTTGTTAGCTTATTGTATATGCATATCAACATGTGTGGAAGGTGTATGATAAAATGCCTAAACCATTACCATTTGAAAGAATAATATTGTTCAAATTTGTTTACTTGTAGATTGGACATTATACGATTAGCTTACCTTAGATTTTATTTAGAATGAATTTTGTGAGGCTATTCTATATGTAAATCAACATGTATGAATGGTGTATGACATGCTAATGAAAAATTGAGAAATTTCATTGTTATATGTGATGTGATAACCTACACATAGACTAAATGCCTATATTTTTCTACAAATTTTAGGATTATATAGTAATGGTTTATTGCATATGCACTTGTGGTATTTAAGTATGTGTGTGTTGGGGTGTGTGTGTGTGTTAGTATATGTGTACATGTGTGTGTTAGTATATGTGTGCATGTGTGTGTTAGTAAGTGTACATATGTGTACATGTGTGTGTACATGTTGAGTGTCTTAATACAATGTTGTTTCTTTATAGTGTTTTTTGTGACTAAGTTATGTGTGTGTGGGTATGTAAGGGAAGGGGGTGGAGAAATTATTTGTGTGAATTGTTTATGTATGCGTGTTATGTGTGCATGCATGTGCATGTATCTTAGGGAGTGTGTTAGTATAATGTGTATCGGAGAGAGTGTGCATGTATATTAGAGTATGCATTAGTATGTGTTAGAGAGTGTCTTGGTTTAGTATGTATGGAGCACAAGCTTATGAGAGTGATGACACACTTCTTAATATATTACATTTATTTTAGTGTGTATTATTTATTTGTGAAGTGTTGATAAAGTAACCTTTAATTTTGATGTTATTGATGAAATACCTAAAATTTCTACACGTGGAATGCTGTCATGGATATGCATGTTATCCTAACTTTTTATTTTACATTTTTTTGTTACTTTGCAGATGAACGTGATTGTGAGGGTGACAATATATTATCTTATTTGCTCCTATTTGGATATAGTAGGAGGAAGCTCTCGGTATTATTGGTAACACTTTATTTTCCAGTAAAAACCTCTCTATCTTTAGTTTATTAAGATTTCTACTGAGATTACTCTTTTGTAATTGAATGCAGGCTTACATACATAATGTAGACTCATTTTTCAGACGTCAACTCCTCTATCATTAGGTATGCTCATTTAAATATTTCCCTCCTACTTTTATCCATGTATACCAAGTTTCAAACTTTGAATTAAAGTTTATAGTTAAGTTATTAGGAATATGTTAGGATCCATATAAAATATGATGGGATCTAGTATGAAGAATTGTTTATGAAAAGATGATCATGTATACATTTTTATTTATAAGTATAGAGTCATGTACATGCCTTTCAAAATTTCAAACTCTATGAATATGCATTATTTTCTCTTATCTTTATATTTTAAAACATGTGAATATGTAAAAGAAATCAACATCCAAAGAATATACTACAAAGCAAATAAGATGAGGATAAGGTGGAAGAAGAGAGGACATACCATATTATCAATAATGATATTATTTCTCTATAAGAGAAAAGCAAGAAATGAAGTTGTAAGTGATGTATTTTTATTTATAGTTTTATCATCTCTTTACTATGTGTTTAATAAAAAAGTCTTAGAAGTACTAGGTATAAATATAAATAAATAAATAAATATATTCATCTCTCTATTCCATCTACTATGATGGTTACATCAACAGAAATTGCAATTGAGGAGGCTATCTTGGAAGGGTTCGAATCCCTAGCAAACATATGTATATGATCGAGATGATGCATAAGGTAAACCCCTATATAATTAAGTATTTTAAGTTTAATTTTATCATCTTGTTTTGATGCATACATATTCAAGTTTCAAACTATAACTTTTATTTTATTCTAATTGATTAAGTACAAGGTCTGATCTATATAAAATATGATAGCAAGAAGATAATGAGGATTCACTTATATAAGTAGACGAGGTAGTGCATGTGATAATTTTTACTATTTTATCATCATTAGTACTTTATCTTCATGCATTTACTTTCATGATTTTGTAAGATGATTTGTTGAAAATGCACTTCACTAAATAGATGAAATTAGTGCATGTGTTAAATTTTGCTATTGTATCATAATTCAGACTTTTTTTTCATGCATTTACTTTTATGTTTTTGCAAGATGATTTATTGAAAATGTACTTCACTAAGAAGACAAGGTTAATGCATGTGATGAGTTTATCTATTGTATCGTCATTTACACTTTGTCTTCGTGAAGTGTCTTCATGTATTTACATTCATGATTTTGCAAGATGATTTATTCACTATTCATGTCTAAAGGTGTTATTTTTTTATTGTTGAAAAGCGTATTCACTTCTAATTTTTCAGAATTACAGGATTTCAGGTCCTTACATTTGAACATGATCGTGAGTACGAACATGATCATTTTTTTGAAAGAGTATGAACATGATTGTGAGGATGTAGAAGGCCAAACCCTACGCCATTAGGTATGCTTGATTAAAATTTATCATTTTCCTTTGATACATGTGTATTCAAGTTTCAAACTATTAATTTAATTTTATTGTTACTCGACTAGGTGGAAGGTCTGATCTATATAAAAAGGAAGATGATAAGGAGGATGCACTTCACTAAATGAACGAGGTTAGTACATATGATGATTTTTGCTTTTGTATTATGATTCACACTCTTTCTTCATATATTTATTTTCATGTTTTTACAAGATGATTTTTTGAGTATTTACATGCTCATGTGTGCATTGTATTAGGTTCATGTTTATTTGTATGTGTGTTAGAGTGCTTATATATATGCTAGTGTGTTAATGTTTGTGTGTGTGTTAGAGTGCTTATATATATGCTAGTGTGTTTATGTTTGTGTGTGTTACATTGTGTTAGTTTGTGCTATACTTCGTATGTGTTACACAGTGAAAAAGAGGGTGTGCATGTTTGTCTTAAGTTCATTTGTGTTTTGTGTTTGGGTGTGATTATGTGAATACTAGTGTGTGTTAGTATGTATGTGTATATTAGCATGTGAATGCAAGAGATATAGTGTGTATGTTTGTTAGAGAGTGCATAGTGTGTTAGTGTCTTGGTTCTAGATATGAAGTGCTTGTGCGTTAGTATGATGCTTGTGTTAGTATACATATGTTTGGTATTTTTTTGTGAGTGTATGTTATTGTGAATGCTAGTACACTATAAAAGTGTGTGCGTATGTATTATGCATGAGAGAGAAAGAATATGTATGCAAAATGAGGATAGCACTAGAAGAGAATATATCAATCAAATTGAAGTATGGACTCTCCAACTTGGCATAAAATATGTTTACATAGCATAGGAGTATAACAATGACCTTATAATAGGTGATATAGGTTCACTGGGGCTTCAAAACCCCTAAGAATCTATATATTTTTTCTTGTCCTTTGAAGTTAGCAAGCACAAGTGCTAGCCAAGTGCTAGCAAATACAATACCTAGAGAGTACTTGGCTAGGACTTGGCTAATACATGTGCTCGTCCACTTTTAATGGCGAGCACATGTCCTCACCAATATAAGCTAGCGAGTAGGTTTTAATGAGCACAAGTTTGGCGAGCACATGTGCTCGTCAAGTGACTTGGAGAGCACTTGAAGAGCACTTTGATAGCACTTGGGGAGGCCATTTGTGCTCACCAAAAACACTTTTTCTTATAGTGTTAATCTACAACCAACCAACCCCTACCGACCATCAACCACCACCCTTTGCACCTCCATGATCTCCTCTAGCTTCAGACCACTCTCTCCACTCCTGTCAACCACTGAAGTCCTAACTTCTCCTCAACAAAGCACCTCACCCTCACCATTCTAATAAATCCACCAATCAAGATATCATGAGCCCCGGCTCCGAGGATGCAGCAGTGATAGCAACATCATCCTCTTGTTGCAACAATGACGAGCTCGTTTAGTTTAAAAGAGATCCAAGGAGTCATGTTACTCTTTGCTATAGACCTTATCAAGATATTGCTTGAGCTTCTCTGCTTCCTCTCTTTAGAGTGGTTTCAAGGCATCAATCATCGAGGTCCTCTGACTTTCGGTAATCTGACGAGTCCCCATTTCAGATAATTAAGCTTCGCATTCTCTTGTTTATTTATTTTCATTTAGTTTTATTTGTTATCTCCCACTTCTTCTTCTTCTTCTTCATTTGACATCCATTCTCAAATTGGATCCAACTCCCTCAAGTCACTGTCACCCTCACCAATCTCCCACTCCACTTCTAATCTTTCCACCCACTAGAACCCTTCCCATCTCTGGTCATCGATCGGGCCAGAGTGATAGGATCCAACCCCTCTCTACCCATATTATGCCTTTGTCCATTGTCATTTTATCTATTCCTAACCCCATAGTCAAGCTCTACATAATTTGGGCTTTGTAACATGCTTGTAAGTCCTTGATCGTCATGGAGGAACCTCCACCTTTGGACCTTCATCTTCCCATCAAGCTCGAGCATACTAAGTAGGCCTTAAAAACTTGGGATCCATACTAGAACTTCATTTAGTAGTAGATTGATTAGATCCCATCTTCGTTAATTTCATCACTTGGGTTTCCAAAAAACCTTATCTTTATCTTTGTGAGGCAAATGTACCTTGATTAGAGCACCCAGGTGTTCATTCTCCTCGCAACCACGCATCATGTTCTCCACCAAGTTCACACACCTCACTACCTTTGCCTCTCCACTGCTGAAGATGAAGCACCCCATGACGGACTAGCCACTTTAATATAGTATCCTCCCCTCAAGACCCTATCGAGGGTTAGGGATCACTGAGGAAGAACTTGTGAGCTCTTGGATCAGAATGCCACTAGAGGGAGGGGGTGTTAAAATGTGGCCTGAGTCAATTTGATTTTTTTGCGAAATATAGCATAGAATGCCAATGAATTAAGCCAAATCAGCACATTGCACAATATTTTTATGTGGAAGCCCACTTGGGAAAAAAACCATGACTTGTGTCACCTGACTTGGGATTTCCCTGTTAGCTACTTCAGTGTAAAGCTTGAGATATTTAGGCAGATATCTAAACCATATAGAAAGCGTACAATTTTACAACCTTAGATTAAACACCAAGATCAATGCTACATATCACACTATAGAAACCGTAGAGTACTTATAAAGCTTTGCTTTCCTCTGACTTCAGCTGAAAAATGCAAAGCCTATAAATCCAAGTACTTTCTTCTAAATATGAGGATCAAACACCAGCATGTTCCTACAATAATGGTTAGGAACATGAATGCATATTTTGTAATATATTTTCTTTTCAACAAAAACTTTTTCTCAAAGATGCCGGATATAATTATCTATTATAAGCCAATGATATCTTGAATAATCAACATAATATAATTGCACAAATAAAAAAATGTGGACATCAATTATATCACAAATAGAATAAGTGAATAGGCAATAGTGATTCACAAAATAAACATCATCGGGCCAGAGAAGGCTGTCGAAAGTTTTTTATTTGTTATTAGAAAAACTTGGACACTAGTAAGCAATCGAACACTGCTAACTTGATAGCTTTCTTGAAGAGCAATCTTTAGAAAATATTCTCCTCAAAATATCAAAGAACATGAGAGAGAATAATTGAGAAATCACTCAGAGGAATTCTTTTGCTTATCTAATGAGAGCAATAGTGGTTGTGATTCAACTTAGAAACTCTAAGAAGCGAATTGTGATATTTGTGTGTGTCTTCTTAAAAATAAATCAGAGAAATAAAGAACTAACAATCTTCCCATTTTTAATGATCATAGAACTTTTCAAACAGCTTAAGGAAACGTAAAAAAGTAAGCGTAGAACTTTTAAAATCAGTCTTGAATACAAAACAAATTCAAGTCAATATTTCCAAAATCAATATTTTATTTATATATTATTACCTTACTAAAAAATAGTGAAAAATATTAATTATTTAGTAGAAAGGTGTGTTAAGTTAATTCTTTTCATCTTTTCTCTCCATTAAAACAAACCTACTTATACTTTACACAAAGAAGCTATTAATACTTTATCTTTCTTTTTTATCTATTAAAAAGTAGTTAAAAAGGAAAGAATAGGGATAATTTATAAATAATACTTATGGTACTATTGCAAAAATGTTAGTTGCAACGACAAACTAGGTTACCACACATACTCGAAGGAAAAAAATAAAACAAAGAACTATGACACAGAATTTACAAGGACAAAAACTAGAAGATTCAATCACTAGGTAAATACAATACCTTGCAAAGCATCACAGGTGTGGTGTTAGATTTATTCATCCTTTCAATCTCGCATCAAGTATATGAGTTGTAAGAGAACTCAAGGGTGCTAGACTCATCACATTCATTTTCTTCTTCTTTCTCAAGCATCACTATAGTCTTCCCACGGGAGGAGGAAGCTCTAGAAGCAGAAGTACGAGGTCGAGGTCGAACTAGAGTAGGAGGATTTCTAGGAGGAGGTAAACGACGACAAGGTAGCCATGAAAGGGGTCTAATCAAAGGAGGATCCATCACAATCGACATACGATGAAAATCATTTGAAAGTTAGTAGATGACCTCTGATTGGTTATTAACAAACTGGGTGTAATCATTTGTCCATTTAGATATGTATTGATGTTGGGTAAACATGGTGTTTACAATCTCTAAAATCTAGTGCAGTTTCATGGAATGACCATCAATAACATCTTGCGATGAAAACTGATCTATAGGTCCAAACTAATAATCCATGTTGGCCCAAGTTTGATCGAAGGTAGAGGGAGTAGGTCAGCTAGGATGCGGTACAAATCCAAAGAAATGTGCTGCAGGAGTAGACATGACAAGGTCGGGGCCAGAAGTAGTAGGAAGAGGAGGTTGATCCTGACATCAATAATGAACTGCATACCTTCTATGGCAAATGGTCTAACTCGCTGAATACAAGCAGGGTTGCGAGGCATTCTTGCACTAAAGTAGGCAAGGATGTGAAAAATCAGAAAACCAAGTGATAAATGGTGTACGGGTGGTTGAGATATAAGTAAATGATATAACGTGCCCAGGTAAAAGGTTGATCCTGAACAAAACTAAGGATCAAAGCGAGAACCCCAAAAATCACATGAATTAAGTTGGTTGTTTTATTTATAAAATACCAAGAGAAAACAAGACTTAGGAAATGAGGGAGGGATTTCAAATAAGGTATGGTTAGGGTCTTGAGAGTAGAGAGGTGGTGCACGAGCATTGAGGTTTCTCAGACATCATCATGATATAAAGTCTCAATGACCTCAAAGATTGTAGGTTCGGAGTTGGACAATCTAGGATTTGGGCAATCACAGAGGTCAACAACGAAGGTTTCAGCATTGACAATGGTGAGAAGATGGTAGGTCTAGGTATTGCCATATCCTCTAGGTTGGCATAGATTTATGTAAAAATATAATACAGAAGGGAGTCTATGAGATAATCCAGATGTCCTAGAAAGAAAGTTGGAATAAAGAAATTTCTCATAGGTTTTTGTTCAAAAAATTGTAATGTAGATTAGGAAGTGATCTCTGAATATTTTCCATTGAATGGGTGGGCCGGTCATTACAATTAGATAAGAATAGACAAAAATATGGTCTAGTTTTGAGGCTGAGGTGGAGGAGGATTGTGCCTTATTTGAACACTTGGGGTCCATGGATACAAAGAGATTGTTCCTGTAAGAAGTTACTATCGATGAGGTACTGGAATCAGCAAGAGATTCACACTAAAATAGAAAAACATTAAACCTTGAACTGGCGGTGATTGATCACAATACAAGGGTGATCGATCGAGGGCATAAGATGAATGATCAGACTTTGCTTCGGTTGAGAGAGAGAGGCGAGCTTTGGGGATTTTCGATGCTTGAGGAAGTTTTCTTTACGTCACGGCTTAGGGTATATTTTAAAGAAAGGGTGGTTGAGGATGAGATCCAAACCTTTATTTCAAGGTTGGAATTAAATAGAAATATGCAAAAAGGGAAGATTGATTTAACAAATGAAAATGAGATAGTCCAGGGCTGGCAGTTTTTTGAATAGTTAAGTCGTTCAAACACTACCTTTTATTTCCAATAAAGGCCCTTTCCCAAAAAATTCAAATTTTGAAAATGGAATTTAAATTTCCAGGATAATAGGTCATTTACCTATGCATGATCGTTCGAGAGTTATTGGCCAGTTATACTGATTGATCGATCAAGATGATCGATCATGTTCCTTCTGATGATATATCAACTATGCAAATTTAAGCGTCCCTTTTTTGAGATTATTCTAACAAATATCCTCAAATTTCAAAGTCATAATTCTCTTATATTCTCCAATTGTGATGCAACTAAAGGTTCAATTAAAATGCCTACTAGTTGCATGTTTGTTAGAATGTATTCAAAACAAATTTCATATTTAGAATATTTTTTCGATGAAAATGATGTCTAACATCAATATGCTTCATCCTAGAGTGATTATCATGGTACTTATCTAAACTAAATGAGCCAGTGTTATCACATAGGATACGATTTTGGTTTAAAGACAAATCAAAATCTAAGAGAGCATTTTTCATCCATAACAATTACAAATAATTTAATGAAGCAGCTATTGTACTCCACATCAATAGTAGAAAGTGCTATACAAGTTTATTTTTAGAAAATAATGATACAAGGGAATTCTCCATGAATTGGTCGGTGCCACTTGTACTTTTTTATCCTTGTGACCATCGGCATAATGTATGTCGATATATGCAAGTAAATCCATGCAATGCATTATCAAAAATAAGATAACAAAATATTCTTTTTACGTCTTTTAGGTGACTTTCTTTTGGTACTGACAAAATACATGCAACTACACATGCTAAACAATATATCGGGTTTGCTAAAAGTAGATGGTGTGATATATGTCACCCAAGGACTTAAACTCGATCGTTGGTCCTAAGAGCAGAAACTCAGATATGAAGGTGTGCATAAGATGTTCAAACTCATTCTTATCGGACCTCACCAAATTCATTAATTCATTTGATTACAATTTAAGTTAAACCATACCCATTTTACTTTATTATCAATCGATTTCTTTATCCAAGCTTTATAATATATATTAATGTCATATATGGTCTACATCATTTTCAAAATCAAATTTCATAAATTTTAGGTCCAAATATGTCCACAGTCTTAAAATGATCGATCACTGCTGATCGATCAAAAAGATAACTATGATGTGTCATTTTGGCCGAAATAGATCGGCCTCAAGGCATGATCGATCAACTAAAAATTATGATCGATCATACCTGGATAGTAGATGGAACCACTCTAGTGACATCCCGCAGAATCGCTCATTATCTATGATCCAACTACACAATTGTATTCCTACTAAAACACACATAAATAATATCTACTCGAATCACACATGCTGGCCACGGATTGACCAGAAAATCCAAAAATAACATGCAATAAGTTACCCATTGTGACCAAAACTATGTTGAAATACGATAAAACCCCAACAATAGGTAGGTCATATCCCTTGTTACCCAACGGTATAAAAACATCATGAATCTAACAGTAAATGGAGGGCTAAAAATCGTACCTCAAGGTCCTCCCCCACGACACTCCCTCTCATTGAACGATTGTTCTGTAATGTTAGCATGAACTCACACCCACCACATGACTCCCCATGCTGAGATCTTCAAAATGATGCCCTCGGATCTTCGATTGGCTGCCAAAAATATCTCTGGTGGCAGAGCTCTAGCGAAGGGGGCGGAGCTCCAATGAGGCAATGTGATCTGGCTAGCCAGACCACTTAGGGGTGCACCTCATTTTATAGTCTTGAGCCTAAACAGATTCAGAATCGAATCCAGTTCAAAAGCTGCAAAATGTTTGTATTTTCCTCGTAACGCCCTCATTCGGACTCCAATTTTAATGTTCTTGTGCTTGTTAAAAATTCTTGATAAGTAATACAAGTTAGAGTCATTTGTCTCATTTGGACATTAGATCGGGTCAAAAACTTAGTATTAATGATTTCTGTACTTAATGGTATTAACCCAAGACTTAGGAGTATCCTCTAACTAGAACAAGGCCCCCCATATCCTAATGTTTTCCGGCTGAACCCATAAAAAATCTCAAAAAGGACGAAATCCATAAATTCTCAAGAATTGAACCATGGGTTTGAATGTTACAAGTGAAAAGATGAGGGTATTTCTCTCTTATATTAGCTTCATGCTCCCACGTCGCATGCTCGACATTCTGATTATGCAACAGGACCTTGACTAAAGGTATCTCCTTCCGCCTCAGCCTCTTGACAACATGGTCTAATATCTGAACAGACTCCTTAGGAAGGAGAGGTTTGTCTCCACCGCCATGTTGCTGATCACGTACCTAGGATCTTGGATGTATTTCTGAAGTTTAGAAACATGGAATATGTCGTGAATGACCTCAAGGTATGGGGAAGGGCCACTATGTAATACACCTTCCCAACTCGGGCCATGATCTCAAATGGTCCCACAAAGAATGGTGCAAGCTTACCTTGAACACTAAATCTTGAACATCCTATTGGACATGTGAGCCCAGGGCAAATCATTTCTACAATAAATATTATTGTAATACTTTTACATATCAATAAAAGTTATTAATTTTGAATCCTTATCTGAGATCAATGAACGAATGCACTTATAAGGTTCCTTAGTACAATTAGGGTTATATACCATGTCCATCGTAATAATCATACAACTATTAATACAATATTTGGATCACAGTGATATCTAAAGATTTATATTGAGGACTCATGGCACCATCAAATGATTGTTGAGAAAGGATATCTAGCCTGAGAAGGATATGGAAATCCTTACTCCAAAGGTTGATATCCATCCGACCTCTTGATGCAGGTCCTCTACATGGGGAAAGAGATTCAGAGGTGTCGGGTAAGTTAAGTCAAAGAGTTGACTATACAAGATTGAGATAACCAAGACATATATCATATGCAATTACAATACATGCACACATCCTCTGATTGGAGACAGATGTGTTACTATATGTCTGAGTATGTGCATTAGGCAGACCATAAGTTTGATAACCTAATCAAGGTCTATACACCAGAGAGCTAGTATGCATACAAGGACATACGAGTAATACGATGTCTTAAAGGGATCATATACATTCACAACTGAATCGGAAGACACGAGCTCACTCATGAGATAATGGGACTGATCGATCCATCGATGGTCATATTGATTTGGAAGCATGACAAGAATTTTAGGTATGATATATGTTTTTGGAAAGCAAATGATCGATACCAACTCCCAATAATCAAATGAGAAATTAATGATAAAACTCTAAAGAAGACAGTTCAAATGTGATCAAAATTTTAGGTTTATTCTAGCTATTCTAGTATGCAGGATGTACATGTATTAGAAATAATCGAGGGTGATATGATCTTAATTGATTGTATAACCATGACAATTCCATTCAGAGGGAGTCACTAAACAGTTTTGGATTTTAGTAACTCCACTCAGTAGACTAAATCTAATCTTAATCCAAAATGTTTGACATTAAATCTGAATATGATTCAGGTGCAATGAGAATATTAGATACTCTGTTTGACTTGATCAGACATCTCTGAGCGATCTTCTAGATCCAGATATGAGACTAGATTTCAGTATTCAAGTCACCATACATGGAGTATATAGTTGCCATGTCCTTATCTCCAAATATCTACTGAGAAGGCATGTTGTTCTTGAAAGAGGTAAAGAATAGTTTTATTGTCAAAAATATCTGAGCATTGGAAAATTGATGATTAAATATAATTTACTTTTCATTATAAAATATTTATATGATTCACATTATTTGAGACACATGTGGAGAGGCATCTTAGATAATTAAATTGGATTTAATTATCCG
Source organism: Ottelia alismoides (assembly GCA_037367405.1). Classification (NCBI taxonomy): domain Eukaryota; kingdom Viridiplantae; phylum Streptophyta; class Magnoliopsida; order Alismatales; family Hydrocharitaceae; genus Ottelia; species Ottelia alismoides. The sequence goes on from JAZKJV010000339.1 coordinate 423,505, forward strand.
AGATGAGATTAATGTGGATTATACTATTCATAATAATCATAAATATTATGAATGTTTCATAATATCATAAAGAGATTTAATTGTAAATATACTTTACAATTTATATGTTAATGTGAATTGGATCATATTATACAAATAAATGTAAATTAAAGTCACATTGTGCCATTAAATGTAAATGTGATTTACATTTAATAGTGGGTGGTTGAATAAGATTCATAATTACAAATGGTATGGTTAAAATTATCACAAGACAATTTAGAATCATTTTGGTGAAAATTGAAGCAATAAATTTCTTGCACCTGCAGAAGATTTGGTGGAGATTGAGATCTCACCAATTAAGTATTGAGTGGAGAGAACTCCACTCTTAATAGGAAGGGAGCTCACCTCTTTCCTATTTCTTCTATAGGGAAATTGATTTTAATTGATTGATTTATTGAAGAATTATTCAACTTGTTTTTCTATAAAATTATTATTTTTTTGCAAATTGTTGTAATAAAGTCTTGAACATACATTTAATTAAGATTGCATTAGGAGTGCATTCTGGCCATTCAATTTTGTATAAAATGGGCTAACCCTGACCCTTTTCTCCACATACAATTATAGTTGAAGCAAAAATTGCAACAACTCTCTCTCTACACATGTGGTATATCTCTCTCAACTCGTGGTGGTCCTCCACCCTAAGGTTTGAGAGAACTCCATCATCGTTGCATTGCCATTGTGCTGCAGGATCGATTTCTTGTGGATCTCAGTCTTTTGTTGGTGCCTCGTGCTCATGAGGGAGACTACGAATTTTGTGAGACCAAACCAGGAGGTTTCTCGCTCAAATTGTCAACTTGTATTGTGGGAAGCATGCATCTCATCCACGCGTCTGCAAGTGCTCTTTTCGTGAGATCGGACTTGAGACAAGAGGTCTATTTGTTTAGAGAATCGTGGACCGCAAGCACACTCCAAGAAGTAACCCTGATACTTGTTTGGGATCTAGATGAAATGACATGGTAATGGTTCTCATGTCATGTGGTTTCATCAAAAAAATTTAATTTCTACTGCCCCTTACGACTAGTATGAATAATTGACGTAGATCGCATATGATGTGATCTTCATGCTTCCGTGATAAGCAAGGCAAAAACTCTCACCTTCAGGTGGTATCAGAGCCTTGGTCGAAGGTCTTGGATGTGATCTAAACCATAAGGTAACAAGGTTTTTGGATATAAGATGCACATGAACTTGTAGCTTTTCGCATAGATTTTTTTCATATGTAAAAGCTAATGTTTATGCCCTGTTTGATTAATCTATGGGATATATAATGTGTTTAGAATGTCTGAACTTGTCCCCAAAATATTCACCAATGGTTGGCAATGAACATGCATCATTTTAAAATCGAAAAGTTTCTATAATGTTATTTTTGCATGTGAACATGGGTTTGTAACTAAAGTCATTTTTGCTATTATTTTCCCACCATGAAATATGTTATAAACATATTAAATACGATAATAATTAAATCAGCTAACTGCTTAAATTTATTTCATGTGATTCTGACTCTGTTTACCTTATATATGTGATATTTAGTGGAGATGGGTTAGAAGATGATTTGATCATCTTTTTAACATTTTTTAACATGTTTATCATTCAATATTAACCATAGAAATTATGCGTTTACCCTAATAAAATGATATTTCATATATTTAGAGAAATATTTTGAATGAATGCTTCATAACAAGCCCTACTTCAAACTACAATAGTCGTAGTTCAACTTTTACATGCAAAACTAACTTGTTTGCTTGATATGAATAGAAATTTAAGACAATAAAAATACTTTAATATAAATAAATTTTTGAGTGATTATTATATAGCATCACATACGGTCGAAAGATCGATAAAACCTCTTAGTATAAAATGTACTCAAGTCACAATTGGATCGGTGCTTCAAGGCATATTTCTATAAAATCTCCATCTTGACTTGAACTACAATTGGAATATTGCGCAGGAACTCTCTCTCTTTGCTGAACAAGGCTTTACGCTCTAGAAAGATCGACAAACTCCACACAGATTGTAAACTTGGTTAGTGGCATTGGCTTCATCATCATGTATATTGGATTGTTTGCAATAGCAATATTCTTTATCTAAATGTGGCCTTCTATGAGTACATCTTTGATGAAGTGGTAGCAAACATCGATGTTCTTTGTTTTTTCATGGTGTATCCGGCCTTTCATCATATGTATAGCACTCTGACTATCACTGTGGATGATGACTATCTTCGGACCGTGAATGAGCTCGTCAAATAATCCTCTCAACTAGATTGCTTATTTATTCCTTTGGTTACTGCCATGTACACGATCTCCATGGTAGATAAGGCAATGGTGTGCAACAATGTTTCCTTCCACGAAAGTGCACATCTACAAATGAATCTCCATTTCATCATCTTTATTCCTTCATTTTGGCCTGTAATCCCTAACTAAATGCATGTAAATATCATTAATTTGTGCTAAATAACCCTCATTATTTATTGTATAAATATTGTACATAATAATGTATTTAATGTAAAATAAAAAGAATAAAGAAAAGAAAAAGAAATAAAATATCAAAGGTATTTTATGATCCTAAGCCCCGAGATTCATGCATCATGATGACTGGGTTGACAAGGAATAAATTAGGGGACGAAAAGGGCCAATAAACACTATAAAAGTCCCAATTTATTTTGCTAAATAGTTCATTTTTGGGACCTATTTTATTCTTTATTATTTACAAATCAAATCAACAAACATTGTACATGAAAGTTGTAGATAAAAATACAGAGAAAAATACAAAATTCACTTTACATAAAAATAATACAAAATGTACATTTTACAATGAGAATAAGTATCTAAAATACAAACTTCCTAGACCCATATCTTCTCCATATGAACTCAAAACTATCTTTAATTGTATATAAATTTTTATTAGTTATTTAATGAAGGTGGTTTCATTTAATTTCGAGTTAAGATACAAAAATTAGGTTTTGGACCCCTATTATATAATATACTTGAATACAATATTCATTTTATTTATTATGTATATTTTTAATAATTTTATGTTTTTATAAATTTTTAAATATTTTTTATAAAGCATATACATTATTAGAATAAATCCGAATCATTAAAAATATAATATATATATAATACATAGATGAATTACCTATGCATATACCTATATAATTAACACTTCTATTTATTTAAGTGTACATATTAATTTAGAATAATACAATATAAATATATTTATGTCTATTTCAATAAGTTATAAATATATAAAATGTGTATATAAAATAACAAAATTTAAAATACAAAATAAAAATAATACATACTATATAGGTAAATTTACCTATAAATATACATGTAAATATTAACTCATATTAAATAACCTCATAAAAAAATAAAAATATAAATTAAATACTACATAAAATAATAACTAGTTATTATTTTATAAACGAAATTTAATTAATTCATTTATCAATTATAATCGATTTTACAATGCATTTTGTTTATCTTTTTCCTGGTTGGTCCTCGTAGACCAACCAGGAGCTTTCTTTAGTTGACCTAGGGTCAATTGTATGCTCCAGCCCCCCCGACGTCTGTCAGACGATACGACCGCCCATCTTCTACCCATTTTCCCGCATCCGCCATATCTCTTCTCCCTCGATCCATTCTATCATTCTGCTCCTTGATCCTCCACGATTCACACAGACCCTCCACCCTTCATCATTTCATCTTTCCTCGCACAACACCATCCCTCGAAGTCCCCCGTTCATATTTGTATAAAGCTTCCTCCCTCGCTATTTTGTATTTTTCGTTACACTTTTACCAGTTCTTATCCCCTCATAGCATTTCATGGTGTTGAGGCTGGTGACATGAGCTCTCCGTCGTGGTTCCCAATGAAAAGGAACTGTGTAGAAGCGGTTCCTAGCCCATCACCAGAGCTCTACTCTCGGCGGTTCATCTCGCGGTCTTTGGACGCTCGAGGTTAATTTTTCTTCACTTTTTAGGTTAGGCTTATTCCTAGTTTTTTTTCTGCATTTTATTTAGTAGTTTGATTGCTTGTTTAGCGTAGTTTTAGATTGATTAAGTTCGTTGGAGCTCTAGAGCTTCGACTACCTTTGTTACGTTATATCCCTCCTGGTTTCATCCTACCTAAACACCCCACTACCTTGCCCCTTTGATTCTCCATCTTTCACCCATCATAAACCTCTCAGGTCCCCACTGATCTGGACCTTTTAGGTCCATCTCCTCCACTTCGCTGAACCTCGAGTCGCTACCTTCATTCCAACCTCCGACCGTCATCAATAAAAGCCAGGAGTGCCCCCTTTACATCACCATGCTTTCTATCTCTTTTGTAGGTCCAGAAGAGCTCGTCTGAGGGCTAATAGATTCGACGAGCAAGTCCCAAGTCCTTCACCGGAACCCTTGAGTTCCAGGGCTCGATCAACGAACTTGGACCTAATTGAAGCCTCTAGGAGTTGTGGGGGCACCAACATGAATGTGAAGAGATACTCGACGTATCTCCAAGTGTCTGGAAGCTCAATCTCCATTAATTTCAAACTCACCTAGCGTAAGTTCTTCAGGAGTTCTTCCACCACCATCTATAGTCATATGATCAAGAGTAGGATCCCCAAGCAAGCAGGTGGCGTCCGATCTGAGCGAACCCACACCATTTGATCTCCTTGGGAGATCTAATCTCAGACGTCCAAGGTCGAAGCGGCATCACATGCGGAGAAAGCAACAAACGTCAAGTGGATACCTCTCAGTCACTTGATCCATGCCCGTTAGTGGGTAATTTGCATACGCACCCCTACTATTTTGTTTAATTTTTATTTAGTCCTGTAAAAAATTAAACCCGCTTTATATTTTGTTTACTTTTTGCATGTGGACCCTTGAGCTATCTACATATTATTATTAGTTCATTGCCAACTCAGCTCAAGTGGTCCCCCATGTGAGCTGGCATTTTGCATTTATAACCCTAGCCTTTTTTGTAATTGTAATTTAGTTTATAAAATTTGAATTTCAGTTGTAAAATTTTGGGTAATTTGCATATTCACCCTTGTGTTTTATTTTAATTGCAAATATACCCCTTCCAGTTCAATTAATTTTTGTGTTTGCTTTCTATTTTCTAAAAAAATATGAAACATGCTCCAAAAATTATGAGAAAACATGATTTTGCGCCTCTTTGCATGCTCTTCCACGTTATCTAATTAGTTTTGCATTTTAGGCATATTTCCTATTCATTAAAAATCAAAATAGCATGTTTTTTATTTACTTTAAAAAAATCCAAAAATTATAAAACCATATTTTAAAATTCCAAAAAAATAGGCACTATTTATTATTATATTTTGTATCTCTAGACCAAAAATCTCTAAAATAGAAAAAAATTTCTAAAAATTAAAAAGCTAAAAATCCTTATAAAAGTTATAAAAATCTTTTAAAAATAAAAAGATTTATTTCTATATTTGAATTTTCTTAATATTATATATTATCTATTAAAAATAGTTTTGGAAAATTTTGACTCTATTTAGTGTTTTTAAATTCCAAAACAATTGGGTCTAATTAAAGAGCACCTAATTTAATGCATTTAGGACTTTAAAAATACCTAAAAATTGGCAAAAAGTCCTGAAAGCACAAAAATTCCATTGTTTTGTACTCCCTTTATTTCTTTTTGACCTCTGTATCGTTCCTCCATTCTCGATCTCCTCTTTCATCTTTGGGATGGTAACTCATGGATGGATTGGTTGGGTCTCTACCGACACCCGCATCGATTCCATGTGCTCGCCTTCTCCAATAATTCAGTGTGATTACCGAGAATATGGTTCGGACTCTGCAAACCACTCTCCAGACTCCCTGTCCTCCTCAATAAACCGGGATTACTCTTATCCCGAAATCAACCCATTTTGGATGGAAATCGATTTCACTCCTTATATCTCTGCATCCTTAATGGAGTTATGTGTTGTACTAAACACAAATCGATTTGTTTCAGTTGGTGCTTCTATACAGACTTATCGTGGCATCATTCCTTGTGCAGATCTAGAGCCTGATCTAGAGCCACAAATTATGTCAGATTTAGAGTCTGATCCAGAGAAAGAGATGGATCCAACTAGGAATGGAAAGGGACCTCAGCACCCACCATAGGCGCAGTCAGGCCCTCGTCCATATCAGATAGCTGTGAATGCACAACTCCTTGCCTCTATACAGGCGATACAATAGCAACTTACGGAGCATGCATTGGCCCAGGTCTCCTTTCAAGACATGCTTAATGACATGTGAAAGGAAAGAGAAAAATGAGGAGGAGGAAGAGAAGAAGAAGAGATAGGAGGTGGACCCCTTGGAGGTGGAGTCGTAGCGCCAGGAGGAGGGCAGACCAAGACAACCCTCAAGGAGACTTACAACCTTGGTGCTGGACAAGTCGTCGAATGGATACATATACCTGCCATCGTTGCTCATTTTGAGTTGAAGACTCAACTCTTGGCGCTTCTTCCTACATTCTATGGGAATTCAAACGAGGAACCATAAATTCACCTTTAATAATTTGGGTGCGTCTATGGAACGACTCATTATCCTAACATCCCGTTAGGCGTAGTAAAGATGATGACATTTCCATTCAGAGGGTAGAACTTGTGCAGAAAGGCAGACCTCAACTCTTCCCAAGTAACGACGACTTCCCCAATGATTAATCCAATGGAGTAGAAAAATATAAAAAGTACAAAAATAGTATATTTTGCAAATTTGGGTTATTTTTAGTTATATTTATAGTTTTATCTTCCTATACTATATATATTTCTGTAAATACTTATATTGATTCCTTTATTCTATATTAAAAATAAAAGGAAACTAAAAATAAGAAAATTGTAAAAAGAAAATAAAAATTAAAAAATAAAAAATCTAAAAAATATATAAATAAAATATAAAATTATTATTTTATTTAATTAAAAACCTACAAAAACATTAATTAATTACTTGATTAAATAAGTGAATATTGTATAGAATACACATTATTATTGATTCATTATCTATTTATAAATAATAATTAGTGCTACCACGTATTGCTCCCTGTGTTCGATACTCTATCGTGCATACCTATACACATTTATAGTAGAGTTAAAATAAATTTTAACTCACACACATTGATCACTTGAAATTTTGTGGGTTGATTGTTGATTAGAGGCACACTTGGTCACACAACGATTGCTAATTGTATTTGACTAGCAGACTGGTGAAAAAGACCCTCTATCAAATGGCGTCGTTGTAGGGGAGAAACCGAGTGCAGCATTCTTTTTTGTTAATTATTCTGCCTTTTATTTTTAGCTATTTATTTGGTATTTATTTGACTGTTTTGACCGCCTCTTTCTTTGTTGATTTTTCTTGCGAGGTACTGAACGACAACGAAGACTTCTTAGGAGGTTAATGCACCCAAGCCAACTAGGAGCAAGAAGGAGAAAGAGACAGAGAGAGAAGAAGAAGAAGAGCAGTCTCTTTTAGCATTTTTGTTTTATTTGTGAGAGAGTGTTTTCTTATATTTTTGTAAAAAAAATTGTAATAATTTTGAACATTGAACACTATGCATCACGAGGTCCAGTGCCCGGGTGATTGTTCACCTAGGGCCACGCCGTGTTTTTGTGTTTTTCTTGCTTTTCGTTTTCTTTGTTTTCATGCATTTTAAGTTTTTCGCCTTTCTTTTTATTTGATTTGTGTTATTGAGACCTTGTTTAGGACTTGATTTCTCGATAGATTAAGGTCTAAAGCCCTAATTAAATTGCATGTACCAATAGTCACGCTTGGAAATAGTCAAATCTAATTGTTAGTTATTTGGATTCGAAACCGTACGTTGCGAAAGACTCCATACAATGCATGCAGGACCCATTGTGGTGGGCACCAAGGAGTCTCCAAGATAGGATCTTTGGATTCTTGTCTAGATAGTCAACTCATGTTCTTTACGATAATAACAACTTCTGTTTTAAGGCGCTTTCATCGTCTTGCATTGCATATAGAGTAGGTTTCAATTTTGCTTAGAATCCTACATGAAGACAACTATGTTGGACATGCGAGACCACATCGAGCCATTATGCAATAAATGTTATTGCGAATATCATTCCTAGATCTGAAATGAAGAATACATAATTTGCATAATAGGTCCCTTAGTACAATTAAGGTTATGTACCATGACCATCTTGATGATAATACAGCTGTTGATTCAAATATTGAATCATAGAGGCTGGTGTTTGGATAAAGATCTAAAGAGTTAGATTGAGGACTCATCAAGCACCATCAAATGATTGTTAAGAGATGATCTCCAACCTGAGTAGGAGATGGCAATCCTTTCTCAGTTAGGCTGATATCTGACTGACATCTTGATGCAGGTCCTCTGCATAGGAATAGAGATTCGGAGGTGTCAGATTAGTTAGGTCAAAGAGTTGACTTAACGAGGTCGAGATAACCAAAGTCCTATATAGTAAGCTGTCATGATATAGGCATGCATCCTCTGACCTTAGACCGATGTGTTACTATATGTCTAAGTATGTACATTTGATAGAACAATAGGTTGATGACCTAATCAAAGTCTATACACCGGTGCGATGGTGTGCATGCAAGGGCATATGAGTAATACGATCTCTCAAAGGGATCATACATGTTCATTATTGAACCGGAAGACATGAGCTCACTCATGAGATATTGCGAAGAATCAAATTCCATGCACGGTCATCTCGCTTTGGAAGCTTGACTGAATTTGTAGGTTTGATATATACTTTTGGAAAGTATATGATCAAGACCTAGGTATGATATATGATTTTGGAAAGTATATGATCGATACCGATTCCCAATGATCGAATGAGAAACTTAATGATAAATCCTCTGAAGTAGACAGTGTAAAGTTGATCTTATACTTCGGGTTTATTCTGAGTCTTCCAGTATTCAGGATGTACAGGTATTGGGAATACCTGAGGGTGATGTGATCATAAATGGTTGTATAACCATGACGCTTCCATTCCTAGGGAGTGATGAAACGGGTCTGGATTTTAGTGACTCCTCTCAGTAGAGAAGTAATCTAATCTTAGTCCAAATGTTGGACATTGATCTGAATGTGATTTAGATGCAATGAGAAGATTAGATTTGCGGTCTTGATTTAATCAAGCATCTATGGGAGGCCCAAGATCTGGATTTGAGATGTGATCTCAATATCCAAGTCACTATATGTGGAACAATACAATCACCCTGTCCTTATCTCCAAGAATTCGCGGAGAGCACATTATCCTTGAAAGGGTTCAGGATAATTTCATTGTTGATAATATGTATCCAAGCATTGAGAAAATGGATAACTAATTGTGATTTAATTATCATGAATAATATGAATTTGATTCATATTATAAGGAGATTTATTTAGATAATTAAATGTGATTTAATTATCAAAGATATAAATAATGTGAATGTGATTCATATTATTTGGGCACATGAGAAATAGAGATCCAAGATGATTAGATGTGATTTAATTATCATGGATATGAATAATGTGGATAACACTATCCACATTAATCATATATATTATAAATGTGATTTATAATATATAAGAGAGAGCTATTTGTAATTTACATTTGTTAATTAAATGTTAATGTGAGTTGGATTCACATTGGACATTAATTTGAAAATGTAATTTACATTTTATTTTGGGTTGTGAATATGATTCACAAATTTCCAATGGCAAGATTGCAATATTCACAAAATAATTATGAATTATTTTTTTAGAATAATTGTTGTTTTAAAATTGGAGATACATGGAATTATGTAATCTAAGAAGATTACATTTGAGAGCCTCCTTCCATATTGGATGGAAGGGACGGCCACCAATTCCTATTAGGAAAGGGTGGCCGTCCACTCCTTATACATGGAAGGAGGCACTCTCCTTTCCATTATCTCCATATATTGTTGATTTAATTTATAGATTGATTAATATTGATTTATTAATATATAATTAATCTAAATTAAATTAATTGTTGTTGGTTTTTACCAACACAAATCTTGACCATTAAAAGAAACACAATCAATGAGAACCATTGGATTTGTGTTGTCCATGGATTGAGATCCATGGATCCCAAAATATTATAAATAGAAGGGCACCCCTTTGCTCTTCTCTACACATAAGAGAACATAAGTCTCTCTCTCTCTCTACACGCCTACTCTCTCTCTCCCTCTCATGTGGCCATCCACCATGGATGCCCTAGAGAGGTTCTCAATCGCCGCAGCGTCGCCGTTATGCTGCCCGATCATTTTCTCGTAGATCTCCATCTCCTTCGGTGCGCCTCGCTCGTGAAGAAGACGTCGGATCTCGTGTATCGAGATCAGGAGATCCGCCGCTTGGATCCATCACCATGGATGCCCTAGAGAGGTTCTCAATCGCCGCAGCATTGCCGTTATGCTTGCGAGAAGCACGCGATTCATCCCCGCGCTCGCAAGCGTCTTCTCCATCGGATTGGAATTGAGATAGTAGGTCTCTTCGTTTAGAGACTCGATCGCAACCACGCTTCAAGAGGTAATCCTATTACTTGTTTGTGGTTTAGATGAAACGATCCGAGAAGTGTTCTTGGACCATGTGGTTTCGTCGCATGATTTTTTTAATTCCGCTGCATAGAACAACTAGTGTGACTAGTCATTCTTCATCGTATTCGATACGATGCTCATGCTTCATGATGCGCTTGAGGATTATACTACATCCTTCAATTTGTATCAGAGACTTAGGTCGAAAGTTTTGGATACGACCCATAAAACCGAAGGCGACTTGGGTTCGTTAGGGTTGCGAAAGTTTTATTGCATTTCATTTTCACATCTCTGTTTAGTGATTATTTTTGGCCATGTTAAATTGTTTAAACACGAAAATAAACTTGGTTTTGTTCCCCATTAAATAAGGAACCTTTGGATCTGAGTTTACGTAGTTTGGATTCCGTTTCTCGAGATATGGTTGTTTTAATGAACATGTATTCACTATTGTGGGAACTGCGAATCTTAACATGATTAATGAGTTAATTACTGTTTTGACCCACCTTGAAATGCGTGAAATATCACTATGGTTCTGTCATAAATCAAATTAGCATTCTTTGAGAATTGATTTTGACTAATTTGGATTTATATTGATTGAGATATGTTTAATTTTAGTAAGTAGGGGTCACTGTTGAAATTACAGTCCTAATCAAGAACCATGTGATTGTCAATTAGTGAAATTAATTGTTAATTTCATGAAATAATTATGGAAAATATTTGAAAAATATTGAATGATGATTATTTCCTTAATTGACTTGGCTTCAACCAATAAATGGATTAGATTTGATCTAGATCATAATTGAAAACACAATCATCAAATTCCTTGCTTGAATAGGTTTGAGAATTTGTCTAGCAAATTTCATTATAATAAAAAATGTTTTGATTATTACTATATGGTATAATTTCGGTTGAAGGAACCGATGATCATCTCAAGTACAAAGTGATTAACTCGGTATTATTTTTTCCTGAGGCAGATATGGTATCTAGTCGGGGATCGCTGGGTAGCGGGTTGCACTAGATGCGGTCCGTCCCACTCCCGTCGGTTCTGGCCATGACAGCGGGTAGGGAACGAATGATGCTTGAGAGATCATGATGTATTTTTCTAATTATTAAAATTCGAATTAATACATACTTTGAGATAATACCATATATATATTCAAGTAAAAACAATCAAGTTTGTTGATTGAATTGGATTGATAATTTATATGATTGAATTAATTATGTCCAATTAAAAACACTCTATTATGAATAGATGCGTATTTCCCTTGAAAGAATTAATTATATGAATATGATTCATAATAATTGATTAAACTTTGAATATGAGGTGGAGGATCACATAAGTGACATCCATGGTCTCCCATCAAGGTGAAGGGTTCCGTCGCCAGATATTGTATGTAGGAGACGCCTGTCCGAAGTGACAGCTCCTGCATACGATCCATTTGGATCAGGCTCGTCGCATCTCGAAAGAGTAAGGACGTATGCATAGTGACCCCAATATCAGGTCCTCATATTATTGGGGCGATATTGGATTGCACATTGCGAGTTGTATTCCTTTTGACGGTTGGTTCAATTAATGACGGGTCAACATCACCTTAGGGGTGGTGGGTCCGGGTGTTAAAGACGGAATTGGGAGATGCAAGTTGGACTTGCAAGGCAAAATGTGTTCCCGCTTCTTTTTATCCGAGTTACAGGTTCTCATATTATTGGGATGTAACAAAGATAGGGAAGGAGATCCCAGATCTTGCTTGAGATATAATGGTAACTATATCTCTTACATTGGAAGTGATTAAGGGAATGAACTTTCATTATTGATATGGCAAGACAACTTTGATAAAAAATTTCCTAAATCAAAGTAAATTATATAATTATATATGTTTATGCAAATTTCTTATTTCATATAATCCTTCTTTAATCCCACTCAATATTATACTCAATAATAACCAATAGAATATCATGGATTGAACCCATGATCCAGATATTGTACTTGCAATTGGACACATAATGTATGTGGTTGCATCGTGCAAGTTTCCTCATAATAATGAGGAATGATAATTAAATAGACAATAGGACTAAAACCCTAGGGTTTGTATGTCTCTATAAGTCTTGATCTCATCGAATGTACTTTGAAGTGACATGTCGATAAAGATCGTAATTATCAAATAATCCTTATAAAATCTAAGAAAATGTTCTCGCATACATATGTGCTCTCGATATATAATCATGAATGACATGGTTCTCTGCATTATGCAGAATGGTGGCTCTATAGGAGATGATGTATTCAAATTGTTTGAGTACCTACCTAAACCTAAGTTTTAAGAGTTTAAATGGATGTAGATACGATGAGTGTCATCATTCTACTATCTATACTCTAGTCATTCATGAAGCTTCATAATATTCATATTGTATGAACTGAATGAAGCATGTATAAATGTTGAATTGCTCTTATATTGAAATTTTTGATTTTAACATAAGAGATCCTTTGTCCTGAGCAATGGTTGCTTACAGATAAAGGGGAGTGCAGTGGAAGCATGGGTTGGACCCAAGTAAGAAGTATAGTCAAAGAGTTGACTGTACTTCTGTGACTTCTATATGACAACCAAAGAGTTGGATGAATGCCAATACTGCAATAAATTGATGTGTTCAAATCTATCTAGAATCCTTAGAGAAGGAATCCGATAGTACATCAGAATAATCTACATATAATCATCGAAATTAACTTACTTATTTTATAAGATAAAGTCTAATAATTGCATCTCAATTTTCTAATGACACTTGCAATTGGTTGTATATGTATTAGAATATTAGAAATTTGACCTTAAAGTTTAATGGTCATCCATGTTGGAAGTGATGCAATTGTTGCAACAATTTCCATTGGATCAATAGACTTCATATTTTTAGTGGGAGCCCTTAGTCTTAGAGAATGTCTCTCTGACATGGATATTAGAATACACTCATAGTTTATTTCTAAATGTTGGAAATAAACATGAATTCCGGAATAAACCTATCATAGAGAGTTATGATGGATATATTTCAGGTAGTAATCTAACATCTAATGGACTCCGCTTAATTAGAAAATTAATGAATGGTTCATTAAAATTTCTAATACTGAAAATTAAACTTCTAAAGATCAATAGGAGGATAAATATCATTTAAAATGATCTGGCATAATGTTTTGGACATGTATCTGTTGATGAGATCAATGGACAAGTAAGAGATGAAATTTTAATATGTCTAAAATTTCAAAACTTGCATACTTATGAATATTGTATTCAAAGTAAAATATCCAATACACCCTTCTTTGGGAAAGGTGTAAGATGTCAAGGTATTTCGGATCTCATAGATATTGATGTATGTGAATCATCTATATCATAATATACATTATGGATATGTGAGATCTATTGATGATTATTTTTGATATGAGATTTCTTCTCTTCACTTAGAAAACTTTGAAATGTTCAAAGATTTCACAATTTTGATTTAGAACCGAAAGTCTAAAGGAAGATGAAATGAATTTTATCTAACCAAGGTAGCTTGTACCTATTAGATGAATTCAAGGAATACCTTATGGAGATGTGAATGTCATTCCTATCTCAATCCTCCTAATGAAACCTTAACTCAATAGAGTTGTAGGGAGATACAATTGATCATGTGTGACACGATTTGATCAATGATTAATCTTAGCATAATATATCTTAGTTTCCAGGTAATATATAATGTGGTAGAGACTACATTATATATATCGTTAATAAGGTTCCATGTGATTAAGCCGGAATCTAGCACTGGAGAGTGCTACTTCATTAGGAAAATAAAGGATGGTATTTGATACCTACTTTATGACCTTGAGATTCTTAAAGGATCTCATCTATGAGAATGTGATTCTTAGAGGATAACTCTCTTGAGAATCAAGATGAAAATGAAGTAAAGGAACTCATTTAATCTTTAGAAGATAATGAGGCTCCTGAAATCGGAAACTAAATAGAAAACTAAAGATGAAACATTAATACCTCTTCAAATAAGTTTGAAGATGGATTCCATGTGTCAGTTGAATCTGACAATGATCTGACTTCATGTGATTAAGCTTCTGAAGATCATAGCATGGAAAGATGGATGTTAGCAATAAAGCCTAAAATTGACTTCATATACAAGTGTTGTATATGGACCCTCGAGGATCCACCTATAAGGGTTAGACGCATTATGGTGTAAATGGATCTTTACGAGAAAGAGGGAACCTGATGAGAAGGTAGAGACCTTCAAAGCACGGTTCGTAACATGAGATACACACCGAAGAGAAGACATCTCTTGCAAAGAGACTTGCTCCTCCAGTGACCTTGCTTTAACCCATCAGAATATTGCTAACTATAGCTAGACAACTTGACTATGACATCTTCATGATGTGAGTAAAGATTGCATTCCTCTATGAATACCTCTCTGAGGATATTCATATGAAGTAGCCCCATGGCCTCAAGGTTGAGGAAAGCAAGGTGTGCAAGCTAAACAACTCCATCTTTTGGACTCAAATAAGCTTCTTGTAGTTGGAACATGAGATTTGATGAAATTATAAATGTTATGATTTCAGATCAAATCTTGATGAACCATGTAAAGTTTAGTGGGAGTGCCATTGTGTTCATCATGCTAAATGTAGATCATTCAGAATGATATGAGGATGATAATAATAAGTGTTTTATAATCTGGTTGTTCAATACCTCGAGATATGAGTTCAAGGATACCTCTTAGATCTTAGTTCTGAAGTTGATCAGAAGCAAAGAGAAGAGGGTACTGGAACAGTCACACTAATAGTGCACCTTGGACATTTACATTGTCTGGAAAATTCCAAGAAAGGCTTCTTTTCCTCAAAGATATGGTACTGACCTATCTAAAGGGATAACACCTCAAAGAGTTGAGGATGTGAATGCAAACTGCTTGCCCTTGTGCATCAGTTCCAAGAAGCCGGGTGTATGCTAGATGTGTACAAAAGCCAGATGTCTACCATGCAGTGGGAGTAGTAAACTGTTACTAATCCTACTATGGTGATAAAACACTTGATTGCAGTAATAACTATATCTTCATAGAAGGAAAAACTTTTGAGATAGTGATATCAAAGTCTTAACTTCAAGAAATTAAGACTTTATATATATTATATAAAAGCTCTTAACTACAGATACCTTAGGATATAGAGATCTCCAGGAATAAGGGTATTCTGATAAGGATTATGGTAATACTGGTTATAATAATTGTTGAGCAATAATATCAAGGACGCTATAACTTCTTTGACTGTATAGAGTATTGGTTGCATAAGATGCAACATTCGCATTGGATGCGAACACTGTCACTAGGAGATATGCAAGTGCCGTAAAAGGACTTGGCATAGTTTGTTGGGAACAGAGTGACTGATTAGCTTACCTAGCTATCTTCTAAATAGCCTATGATTGTCACATGAGTGTGGGTTTAAATGACTAGCCCATTAATGGCTCTTTGGGCTAGTGGGCGATTGTTGGACATGTGAGACCACGACAAGCCATTATGCAATAAATGTTATTGCGAATATCATTCCCTGATCTGAAATGAAGAATACATAATTTGCATAATAGGTCCCTTAGTACAATTAGGGTTATGTACCATGGCCATCTTGATGATCATACATCTGCTGATTCAAATATTGAATCATAGAGGCTGGTGCTTGGATGAAGATCTAAAGAGTTAGATTGAGGACTCATCAAGCACCATCAAATGATTGTTAAGAGATGATCTCCAGCCTGAGTAGGAGATGGCAATCCTTTCTCAGTTAGGCTGATATCTGACCGACCTCTTGATGCAGGTCCTCTGCATAGGAATAGAGATTTGGAGGTGTCAGATTAGTTTGGTCAAAGAGTTGACTTAACGAGATCGAGATAACCAAAGTCCTATATCGTATGCTGTCATGATATAGGCACACATCCTCTGATCAGAGATAGATGTGTTACTATATGTCTAAGTATGTACATTTGACAGATCAATAGGTTGATGACCTAATCAAGGTCTATACACCGGCGCGCTGGTGTGCATGCAAGGGCATATGAGTAATACAATCTCTTAAAGGGATCATACAGGTTCATTACTGAATCGGAAGATATGAGCTCACTCATGAGATATTGGGAAGAATCAAATTCCGTACAAGGTTGTCTCGCTTTGGAAGCTTGACTGAATTTGTAGGTTTGATATATACTTTTGGAAAGTATATGATCAAGACCTAGGTATGATATATGCTTTTGGAAAGTATATGATCGATACAGATTTCCAATGATCGAATGAGAAACTTAATGATAAAACCTCTGAAGTAGACAATGTAAAATTGATCTTATACTTTGGATTTATTTTGAGTCTTCCAGTATGCAGGATGTGCATGTATTGGGAATACCTGAGGGTGATGTTATCATAAACGGTTGTATAACCATAATGCTTCCATTTCTAGGGAGTGATGAAACGGGTCTGGATTTTAGTGACTCCTCTCAGTAGAGAAGTAATATAATCTTAGTCCAAATGTTGGACATTGATCTGAATGTGATTTAGATGCAATGCGAAGATTAGATTTGCGGTCTTGATTTAATCAAGCATCTATGGGAGGCCTGAGATTTGGATTTGAGATGTTATCTCAATATCCAAGTCACTATACGTGGAACAATACAATCGCCATGTCCTTATCTCCAAATATTCGCGGAGAAAGCGTATTATCCTTGAAAGGGTTTAAAATAATTTCATTGTTGATAATATGTATCTAAGCACTGAGAAAATGGATAATTAAATGTGATTTAATTATCATGAATAATATAAATTTGATTCATATTATAAGGAGATTTATCTTAGATAATTAAATTTGATTTAATTATCAATGATGTAAATAATGTGAATGTGACTCATATTATTTGGGCACATGAGAATAGAGATCCAAGATGATTAAATGTGATTTAATTATCATGGATATGAATAATGTGGATAACACTATCCACATTAATCATGTATATTGTAAATGTAATTTATAATATATAAGAGAGAGCTATTAGTAATTTACATTTGTTAATTAAATATTAATGTGAATTGGATTCACATTGGACATTAAATTGAAAATGTAATTTACATTTTGTTTTGGGTTGTGAATATGATTCACAAATTTCCAATGGCAAGATTGCAATATTCACAAAATAATTGTGAATTATTTTTGTAGAATAATTGTTATTGTAAAATTGGAGAAACATGGAATCATGTAATCTAAGAAGATTACATTTGAGAGCCTCATTCCATATTGGATGGAAGGGACGACCACCAAATCCTATTAGGAAAGGGTGGCCGTCCACTCCATATACATGGAAGGAGGCACTCTCCTTTCCATTATCTCCATATGTTGTTGATTTAATTTAAGGATTGATTTATATTGATTTATCAATATATAATTAATCTAAATTAAATTAATTATTGTTGGTTTTTACCAACCTAAATCTTGACCATTAAAAGAAACACAATCAATGAGAGCCATTGGATTTGTGTTGTCCATGGATTGAGATCCATGGATCCCAAAATATTATAAATAGAAGGGCACCCCTTTGCTCTTCTCTACACATAAGAGAACATAAGTCTCTCTCTCTTTATCTCTCTACATGCCTACTCTCTTTCTCTCTCTCCCTCTTATGTGGCCGTCCACCATGGATGCCCTAGAGAGGTTCTCCATCACCGTAGCGTCGCCGTTATGCTGCTCGATTGTTTTCTCGTGGATGTCCATCTCCTTCTGTGCGCCTCGCTTGTGAAGAAGATGTCGGATCTTGTGTGTTGAGATCCAGAGATCCGCCTCTTGGATCATCAACATGGATTGCGAGAAGCATGCGATTCATCCCCGCGCTCGCAAGTGTCTCCTCCATCAGATCGGACTTGAGACAGGAGGTCTCTTCATTTAGAGACTCGATCGCAACCACACTTCAAGAGGTAATCCTATTACTTGTTTGTGGTTTAGACGAAATGATCCGAGAAGTGTTTTTAGATCATGTGATTTCGTCGCATGAATTTTTTAAATTCCGCTGCATAGAACAACTAGTGCTACTTGTCGTTCTTCGTCATATTCGATACGATGCTCACGCTTCCGTGATGCGCTTGAGGATTATACCATATCCTTCAAACTGAAGGTAAGGTGAGCATCTCTATCTGAGTATACACCATTGATTTATGCTTGCATTGCTTTTCCTATTCTCTCCATTCTATTTTGACTACATAGGATACTAAAGGAATTGATACCTCATTAAGATTCGTGCATTTTTATTAAAAATCCAAAAAAAGTGATAACAAGTAAAATTGGGACTGCTAACTCTACTCATCCCTAAAATAAAAAAGAAAAATACTTGTTTTGGAGAGAGTAACATCCTCATTGTATTCAACATTTTATGCTTGTCACATACACACTAAGGATTAGTGCCCCAATCCCATGCCTATATGCGTGCTTGTACAACTTTTTGAAATTCACCTAACTCTAAAATTTGACAAGATAAAAAGGCCAAACTTACACGATCATCATTGTATTGAGTTGGTGAATCGAGGGATTTGTTTGTTTGTTTATATTTGTGTTTGTTTGTATGCATACTCAATCTTCTTTGTGCATTTACGCCGTTTTCTTGTATATCTTGACTTGACCTCCATGCTCTCTCAATCCCCATCTTTTGTTTTGGAGATGTCTGACTGGAGTGATTTTTATCTGAACTTTTGCGGATCCTTCTTCCTCTCTAGCCGGTCCGCCTCCATTTTATCAGTAGGACTTTCCTCCTGACCTCTCTTTTTGTACATATCCGCCTCATCCATAGTTTCTGCATCAGATTTTTACCCACCATCACCACCATCACATTGCCCACCATCTCACCCACCTGAGACTGAGTTGTTGGACTCACCTCTCATGAACACCACGATTGAGTACTTGACCCAGGTAGTGGAGCAAATGAATCAGAGAATAGATAGATGACCTCACTAGCCTAAATAAGAGCCATCCTGTCGCTTCACCATCCAGATTCAAGGATTCACTTAAGGACACCCATGAGAGCTTGCAATCGCCAAAAATACAAAAAAATGAGAAAAATTTAAAATACAAAAGATTCTTGGAGGAACCTAGTCAAGTCGGTTTATGAGTAGAGGGTTCCCATGCCACATCTATGCCCACACACACATCCACCACAGTTCCCACCTTTTCCCTCAGGGATGACACTGTACATACTACTCTTAGTCATCCTTGTCTAGATGTTGATTCCGTTCTCTTCACTTGTATGGAAGAGATAGAAAATCTTATAAAAATATTGCTCACCCCTAAGTAACAGCAACTATTCATGATATTGTTGAGTCCCCACTTTAAAAGGCCATGAACCAGTTATCTGCACCTCACCCAAGAAAAGAAAGCAACGAAGAAGATCCGAGTGACACCTTCTCACCATGGCCACTGCCACGCCATTACCCACCGCCCATAGGAAAGGGAACACTTTTACACCTCTTGTGAGGAGCACCATTTCTGACTATTCTTGTGATCATACTCTCCTTGACGGTGGTGCTTTGATTAATATAATATCCTTCTCATTGGTACAATCTCTTCATCTAGGGCCTCTCAAGAAAACCATGATGATTTGCCTGTTTGTTGTTGGATCAATAAAGAGGCCAAGAGGTATTCTAAAGAACACCATCATTCTGATCTGGGGCATGAGCTTTACAGTTGATTTTGTTGTATTGCCCATGGATACCTCCACCCCTGTGGAGCATCCTTCGATCATCCTGGGATGACCTTTTCTCACCTTTGCAAGAGTCGCTATTGATTATGGATCTGGAGAGATTCACTTTCATTCTGCCCACAAGAGCTTTGTCTTGATCATCGTACCTACTGCTGACTAGAGACCCGCATCTGACGAGAGTGTATCTGTGTTAGCCAACCCCAAGGCCTATGATATTGAGGTTGATATCAGAGAGGTTTGTTTTACGATGGGTGATTCTAAGACTTTAGGATTCCTCTTTGGCGAGAATGACTCGGAAAGTATAGACCTTGAAATTCCCCCTTCCGGTGCATGGCGATGTATTGATGACATTCGTGACATTTACACCATTGACACCTTAGAGCGGATGACATAATTAGGAGAGACGTCACAAGCTGGACTTGACCTAATTACTTCCATATATGAGTTCGCGCCTTTTCATTTTGAGATTCTGACTCACAGGCCGAATCTGACCACACTACTTCCACTGACCAGTTCATGCCTTTCCACTTTGGGATTGCTGAGGACCTTCATCATGTCGATCCTGATGAGTTTATGTCAGCTGATGACCCGATATTGACTTGAACCATGTTCGATCTATTCCTTAGCAATCACGCAAGAAAGTCCGCTTTCTACCTTCTTGATCTCTATATAGCCTACACTTTGTATATCTACTTTTGAATTCTTCCTTCTATCTACCGTTTTACTCATCCGCCTCATTCCGTGTTAGCCTTGCTTAGGATGTACTTATCCTATGTATGGGGGGGGGTGGATGAGTTAGGTGTTCTTTCTTTGTCCTATTTTATCACTCCTGTTATTTCCTGTACTTAGGTATCTTTTACCCTAAGTATTGGAGGAGTGATGAGTACATTCTTCCAACATATTTTTTCTTTTTATCGGATTCTTTCTTGATCTCCCCAATTGTCTCCTCTCTTGTTGACATTTTTATCTATACATAGGGATATCGTACCCTAAGTATAGGGGGAGACATATTGAGCGTGATCTATTCATTCACACCCTCAACCCTCCCTGCATGCAGATGCAACCTGCTATACTTAGGATTATTTTATCCTAAGTATAGGGGACGATTGACTTCTCATTCATTGATTCATTATTCGTTAGTCATTGTAGTATAGGTTCTTCAATACTCAATACGAGTTATGTCTTCTCTTTTTCTCTCTGATCTATGAGGACATAGCTCAAGCTAAGTATGGGGGGTCATATATACATTGTATATACTTTAGTCGTAACTCATACTTTCATATTTTCAATAATATTGCTAATTAATAACAAATTAAAACACACAAAAATCTTTGAAATTATGGTTAATAAATAGGTTAAAAATGTTTTACAAAATTTTCGAAAAATGGTTGGAAAATTTCTTTGAAAAATATTTTGAAAACTATTTGGAAAATATTTTGTAAAATGTTTTCAACCTTTGTAAAAATGATTTGTTTGTAAAAATTTCTTTTCTTTGTGTGAATACAATATTTTGAAAATCTATTTACAAATTATTTGGAAAATGGTTCCAAAATATAATGAAAAAAATCTACACACTATTTGAAAAATCTGTGTAGAATGATTTTCATATTTTGTAAATGTTTGTAAAAATTATTTGTCAAATTAGTTTTCAAAAATAATTTTCAAAATGTTTGTCAAAACCATTTTAAATTGGTTTGAGAATTATAGAAATTCTTTACAAACCCTATAAATAAAACTTGCAAATAATTGATGAATTCCAAATTCTCACTCTTTATTCTTTTATTTTAGCTATTTATCTTGGAAAAGCATCATGTAAATATGTGTAAATACAATAAGTTAGCATTCTACACGCATGTTTTAGCATTGTATATTTAGTATGCATTTTCAAAAAATAAAAGATAAAGAAAAAGAAAAAGGAAGGAAGTATTTAGAATAAATACAGAGTGACTCGAACCTCAAGAGAAGGTCAAGCATTGACCTAATCGCCAAATAAAATAAGTAGAGAGAGATAGGGCTTATTCTATGTGTATATTACCTATATATGTAAGTAATTATTTTAGATAAAATAAAAATAAAATATTCTTTCTACCTCCTTGTATATATATATGTCTCACTCCCTATTTATTCTATACATGTAACTAAATCATAAAAATAAAGAAAATTTATTTTGAACTCCTAAAATTATGTTGAAAATAAATAAAATATAAAAGTGGGGTATTTATGTAAAAATAATAAAAAATACTTGTACAAAATACATAAGTATATTATACCTATATATAATACTATATACTGTATATAGACTTATTTATTTTCATAAAAATAATTAAAAATCGTAGAAAAATTCCTTGAAAAATAATAAACAATTTTCATTTTATTCATTTTTTAATTTATATTAATTTATTATTTTTAATTTAATTTCCTTTAATTTCTTCTCTATTTTGTACTGTAGTCTATGTTGTCCTCTTCCTGCGCCCCCTCTGATTGGGCCACGTTGTATCGTTGACCCCAGTCAACTCGTCCCCTCGGACCTCATCTGTTGGACATGCGATCCCATGACGAGCCATTATGCAATAAATGTTATTGCAAATATCATTCCCTAATCTAAAATGAAGAATACATAATTTGCATAATAGGTCCCTTAGTACAATTAGGGTTATGTACCATGGCCATCATGATGATCATACAACTATTGATTCAAATATTGAATCATAGAGGCTGGTGCTTGGATGAACATCTAAAGAGTTAGATTGAGGACTCATTAAGCACCATCAAATGATTATTAAGATACGATCTCCAGCATGAGTAGGAGATGGCAATCCTTTCTCAGTTAGGCTGATATCTGACCGACCTCTTGATGCAGGTCCTCTACATAGGAATAGAGTTTCAGAGGTGTCATATTAGTTAGGTCAAAGAGTTGACTTAACGAGATCGAGATAACCAAAGTCCTATATCGTATGCTGTCATGATATAGGCACGCATCCTCTGACCGGTGATAGATGTGTTACTATATGTCTGAGTATGTACATTTGGTAGACCAATAGGTTGATGACCTAATCAAGGTCTATACACCGGCGCGCTGGTGTGCATATAAGGGCATATGAGTAATACGATCTCTCAAAGGGATCATACAGGTTTACTACTGAACAAGAAGACATGAGCTCACTCATGAGATATTGGGAAGTATCAAATTCCATGCGCACAGTCATCTCGCTTTGGAAGCTTGACTGATTTTGTAGGTTTGATAAATACTTTTGGAAAGTATATGATCAAGCCCTAGGTATGATATATGCTTTTGGAAAGTATATGATCGATACCAACTCCCAATGATCAAAATGAGAAACTTACTGATAAAACCCTGAAGTAGACAGTATAAAGTTGATCTAATACTTCGGGTTTATTCTGAGTCTTCTAGCATGTAGGATGTACATGTATTGGGAATACCTGAGGGTGATGTGATCATAAACGATTGTATAACCATGACCCTTCCATTCTTAGGGAGTGATGAAACGGGTCTGGATTTTAGTGACTCCTCTCAGTAGAAAAGTAATCTGATCTTGATCCAAATGTTGGACATTGATCTGAATGTGATTCAGATGCAATGAGAAGATTAGATTTGCGGTCTTGATTTAATCAAGCATCTATGAGAGGCCCGAGATCTGGATTTGAGATGTAATCTTAATATCCAAGTCACTATACGTGGAACAATACAATCGCCCTGTCCTTATCTCCAAGTATTCGCGGAGAAAGCGCATTATCCTTGAAAGAGTTCATGGATAATTGTATTGTTGATATATGTATCCGATCATTGAGAAATTGGATAATTAAATGTGATTTAATTATCATGACTAATATGAATTTGATTCATATTATATGGAGAGTTATCTTAGATAATTAAATATGATTTGATTATCAAAGATGTGAATAATGTGAATGTGATTCATATTATTTGGGCACATGAGAATAAGTTATCCAATATAATAAAATGTGACTTAATTATTGTTGATAAGAATAATGTGGATAGTAATATCCAATTATTCATAATATATTATAAATGTGATTTATAATGTATTAGAGAGAGCTAATTATAATTTATATTTGTTGATTAATTGTTAATGTGTATTGGATACACAGTGTCTAATTAATTGAAAATGTAAATTATATTTTATTCTGGGTTGTGAATGTGATTCACAATTTTCCAATATCAAGATTTCAATATTCCCAAAATTAATTGTGAATTATTTTTTGGTGAATAAATCCAAAAAAAGTTGTTGGAAATAAATAATGAGAGAGATTACCATGGAGATATGCAATCTCATGAAATCTCATGAGATTGCCTCCATGAGAAATCATGTGGGTGGCACCCAATTCCTTATTGGAATGGGTGGCCGTCCACATGGAAAGTATATGGAGATGTGATCTCCATATACATTCTCTCCTTATTTGATTGGTGTAATTTAGGATTGATTTATACCTGATTTTGTCAAATATATTTTAATCTAAATTAAATTACAAGTTGTTGGCTTTTACCAACAACAATCTTGACCATTGGATTGACATAAATCAATCTCATCCATTGATTTTATATGTCCCATGGATTGAGATCCATGGATCCCAAAACCCTATAAAAGGAGAGGCACCCCATTGCTCTTCTTTACACAATGCTTGAGAAGCACATCTCTCTCTCTTTCTCTCTACACACCTACTCTCTCTCTCTCTCCCTATCATGGCCGTCCACCATGGATGCCCTAGAGAGAGTCTCCATCGCCGCATCGTCGTCATTATGCTGCCTGATCGTCTGCTCGTGGATCTCCGTCTCCTTCGGTGTGCCTCGCTCGTGAAGAAGACATCAGATCTCGTGTGTTGAGATCAGGAGATCCACCGCTGGGATCATCAACATGGATTGCGAGAAGTACGCGATTCATCCCCGCGCTCGCAAGCGTCTCCTCCGTCGGATTGGACTTGAGACATGAGGTCTCTTCGTTTAGAGACTCAATCGCAACCACGCTTCAAGAGATAATCCTATTACTTGCTTGTGGTTTAGACGAAACGATCCGAGAAGTGTTCTTGGATCATGTGATTTCGTTGCATGAAAAATTTTAAATTCCGCTGCATAGAACAACTAGTGCGACTAGTCGTTCCTCGTCGTATTCGATACGACGCTCACGCTTCCGTGTTGCGCTTGAGGATTCTAACCATATCCTTCAAGTGGTATTAGAGCCAGGTTGAAGGTTTTGGATACGATCCATAAAATCGAAGACGACTTGGGTTCGTTAGGGTTGCGAAAGTTTTATCGCATTTCATTTTCGCATATCTGTTTAGTGATTATTTTCGGTCCTGTTTAAATTGTTTAAACACGAAAATAAAACTTGAATTTTATTTCTCATTAAATAAGAAAATTATAGGATCTGAGTTTATGTAATTTGGATTCCGTTTGCTCGAGATATGGTTGTTTTAATGAACATGTATTCACTGTTACAGGAACTGCGAATCTTAACGTAATTAAGGAGTTAATTACTGTTTAGAGACGCCTCGAAATACGTGCAAATAACATAAGTTCTTTTTTAAATCAAGTTAGCAAACTATGGAAACTTACTTTGCTTAATTTGGATTTAAATTTATTGAGATATGCTAATTTTAGTAAGTAGGCGTCACTGCTGAAATTACTTTCCTAATCAAGAACCATATGATTGTCAATTAGTGAAATTAATTGTTAATTTCATGAAATAATTATGGAAAATATTTGAGAAATATTGGATGATGATTATTTCCTTAATTGACTTGGCCTTAACCAATAAATTGATTAGATTTGATCTAAATCAAAATTGGAAACTTAATCAACAAACTCCTTGCTTGAATAGGATTGAGAATTTGTCTAGCAAATTTCCTTATAATAAAAAATGTTTTGATTATTACTATATGGTATAATTTTGGTTGAAGAACCGATGATCATCTCAAGTACAGAGTGATTGACTCGGCATTATTTTTTCCCGAGACGGATATGGTGTCTAGTCGGCGATCGCTGGGGTAGCGGGTTGCAACGTATGCGGTCCGTCCCACTCCCGCCAGTACTGGCCATGACAATGGGTAGGGAATGAATGATGCCTGAGAGATCATGACGTATTTTCTAATTATTAAAATTCAAATTAATACGTATTTTGAGATAATACCATATATTCAAGTAAAATCAAGTTTGTTGATTGAATTGGATTGAAAACTAATTTAAGATGATTAAGTTAATTATATCTAATTAAAAACACTCTATTATGAATAGAGTTGTTATTTCCCTTGGAAGAATTAATCGTAATGAATATGATTCATAATGATTAATTATAATTTGAATATGATATGGAGGATCACATAAGTGACATCCATGGTCTCCCGTCAAGGCGAAGGGTCCGTCGCCATATATTATATGTAGGAGACGCCTGTCCGAAGTGACAACTCCAACATATGATCTATTTGGATCGGGCTCGTCGCTTCTCGAAAGAGTAAGGACGTAAGCGTAGTGACCCCAATATTGGGTCCTCATATTATTGGGGCGATATTGGATTGCGAATAGCGAGTTGTATTCCTGTTGACGGTTGGTTCAATTAATGACGGGTCAACATCACCTTAGGGGTGGTGGGCCCGGGTGTTAAAGACCGAATTAAGAGATGCAAGTTGGACTTGCAAGGCGGAATGTTTCTTTTTATCCGAGTTACATGTTCTCATATTATTGGGATGTAACAAAGATAAGGAAGGAGATCCCAGATCTTGCTTGAGATATAATGCTAAGTATATTTCTTACATTGAAAGTGATTAAGGGAATGAACTTTCATTGTTGACATGGCAAGACAACTTTGATATAAAATTCCTAAATCAAAGTAATTTATATATTTAAATATGTTTATGCAAATTTCTTATTTTAGATAATCCTTCTTGAATCCCACTCAATGTTATACTCAATAATAACCGGTAGAATATCATGGATTGGATCTATGATCTAGATATTGTACTTGCAATTGGACACATAATGTATGTGGTTGCAATGTGCAAGTTTCCTCTTAATAATGAGGAATGATGATTAAATAAGACAATAGGACTGGAACCCTAGGGTTTGTACGTCTCTATAAGCCTTGATCTCATCGAATGTACTTTCGAAGTAATATGTCGATAATGATCGTAATTATCATATAATCCTTATAGAAATCTAAGAAGATGTTCTGGCATACATATGTGCTCTCGGCATATAATCATGAATGACATGGTTCACTGCATTATGAAGAATGGTGGCTCTATAGGAGATGATGTATTCAAATTGTTTGAGTACCTACCTGAACCTAAGTTTTAAGAGTTTAGATGGATGTAGATACGATGAGTGTCATCATTCTACTATCTATACTTTGGTCATTCATGATGCTTCATATTATTCATATTGTATGAATTGAATGAAGCTTGTATAAATGTTGAAATACTCTTATATTGAAATCTTTTGAATTCAACATAAGAGATCCTTTGTCTTAAGCAATGGTTATTTATAGATGAAGGGAGCCCAATGGAAGCATGGGTTGGACCCAAGTAAGAAGTATAGTCAAAGAGTTGACTGTACTTCTGTGACTTCCATATGACATCCAAAGAGTTGGATGAATGCCAATACTGCAATAAGTTGATGTGTTGATAGTATGACTATCAAATCTATCTAGAATCCTTAGAGAAGGAATCAGATAGTACATCAGAATAATCTACATGTAATCACTGAAATTGACTTACTTATTTGATAAGATAAAGTCTAACAATTGTATCTCAATCTTCTAATGACACATGCATTCGGTTGCATCTGTATTAGAATATTAGAAATTTGATCTTAAAGTTTAATGGTCATCCATGTTGGAAGTGATGCAATTGTTGCAACAATTTCCATTGGATCAATAGACTTCATATTTTCAGTGGGAGCCCTTAGTCATAGAGAATGTCTTTGTGACCTAGATATCGGAATATACTCATTGTTTATTTCTAAATGTTGGGAATAAACCTATCATAAAGAGTTATGATGGAGATATTTCAGATAGTATTCTAACATCTAGTGGACTCCACTAAATTAGAAAATTAATGAATGGTTCATTAAGATTTCTAATATTGAAAATTAAACCTTTAAAGATCAATAGGAGGATAAAGATCATTTGACAATGATCTGGCATCATGTTTTGGACATATGTCTGTTGACGAGATCAATGGACAAGTAAGAGATGAAACTTTAGAATGTCTAAAATTTCAAAAACTTGCATACTTATGAATATTTTATTCAAAGCAAAATGTCCAATACACCCTTCTTTAGGAAAGATGTAAGATGTCAAGGTATTCGGGATCTCATACATTTGATGTATGTGAATCATCTATATCATAGTAAACATTATGGATATGTGATATCTATTGATGATTATGTATGATATGAAATTTCTTCTCTTTACCTAAGAAACCTTCGAAATGTTCAAAGATTTCATAATTTTGGTTTAGAACCAAAGTTTGAAGGAAGATGAAACGAATTTGATCAAACCAAGGTAGCTTGTACCTATTAGATGAATTCAAGGAATACCTTATGGAGATGTGAATATCATTCCTATCTCAATCCTCCTAATGAACCTTAACTCAATAGAGTTGTAGGGAGATACAATTGATCATGTGTGACATGATTTGATCAATGATAAATCTTAGCATAATTATCTCTTAGTTTCCTGGTATATATATGTGGTAAAGACTACATTATATATCCTTAATAAGGTTCCATGCATGTAAGCTGGAATCTAGCACTAGAGAGTGCTACTTCATTAGGAAAATAAAGGATGGTATTGGATACCTACTTTATAACCTTGAGATTCTTAAAAGATCTCATCTTTGAGAATGTGATTCTTATAGGATGACTCTCTTGAGAATCAAGATGAAGTGAAGGAACTCATTTAATCTTGAGAAGATAATGCGGCTCTTGAAATTTGAAACTAAAAGAAGAAGATGAAACACTAATACTTCTTCAAATAAGTTTGAAGATGTATTCCATGTATGAAAATGATCGGAGTTCATCTGATGAAGCTCCTGAGGATCATGACATGGAAAGATGGATGTTAGTAATAAAAGTCTAATGTAGACTTTATATACAAGGGTTGTATATGGACCCTCGAGGATCCACCTATAAGGGTCAGACCTATTAAGGTGTAAATGGATCTTCAAGAGAAAGAGGGAACCTGATGGGAAGGTAGAGACCTTCAAAGCACAGTTCGTAGCCATGAGCAACACACCGAAGAGAAGACATCACTAGTAATGAGACTTGCTCTCCAGTGACCTTTCTTTAACCCATCATAATATTGCTAACTATAGCTACAAAACTTGACTATGACATCTTCATGATGTGAGTCAAGATTGCATTCCTCTATGAATACCTCTCTGAGGATATTCATATGAAGTAGCCCTAAGGCTTCATGGTTGAGGAAAGCAAGGTGTGCAAGAACTCCATCTTTGGACTCAGATAAGTTTCTTGTAGTTGGAACATAAGATTTGATGAAATTATAAATGTTATGATTTCAGATAAAATCTTGATGAACCATGTGAAGCTTAGTCGGAGTGCCATTGTGTTCATCGTGCTAAATGTAGATATTGTTCTAATCATTTGGAATGATATAAGGATAATAATAAGTGTTTCATAATTTGGTTGTTCCATACCTTGAGATATGATCTCAAAGATACCTCTTAGATCTTAGTTTTGAAGTCGTTCAGAAGCAAAGAAAAGAGGATATTGGAACCATCACATCAGTAGTACACCTTCATGTTCCATTTTCTGGAAAATTCCAAGAAAGGCTTCTTTCCCTTAAGATATGGTACTAACCTGTCTGAAGGGATAGCATCTCAAAGAGTTAAGGAAGTGAATGCCAGAACTGCTTGCACTTGTGCATCAGTTATGAGAAGCTGAATGTATGCTAGATTTGTACAAAAACCAGATGTCTACCATGCAGTGGGAGTAGTAAACTGTTACTAATCCTACTGTGGTGATAAAACACTTGATTGCAATAATAACAATATCTTCAAAGATGATGGAACTTAGAGATAGTGATCTCAAAGTCTTATCTTCAAAAGTTTAAGACCTTGTAGATAGTGATCTATAAGGGTCTTAACTGTAGATACCTTAGGAGATAGAGATCTCCAGGAATGAAGGTATTCTAATAAGGATTATGGGAACACTGGTTATGATAATTAATAAGATGTAGTGTCAAGGACACTATAACCGACAAAAATTGAGTATTGGTTGCATAAGATGCAGCATTCGCATTTGATGCGAGCACTGTTACTAGGAGATATGCAAGTGCCGTAAAAGGACTTGGCATAGTCTCTTGGGAACATAGTGACTGATCAGCTTACCTAGATATTTTTTAAATAGCCTATGATTGTCACATGAGTGTGGGTTTAAATGATTAGCCCATTAATGGCACTTTGGGCTAGTGGGAGATTGTTGGACATGCGAGCCCACGACGAGCCATTATGCAATAAATGTTATTGCAAATATCATTCCCTAATCTGAAATGAAGAATACATAATTTGCATAATAGGTCCTGTAGTATAATTAGTGTTATGTACCATGGCCATCTTGATGATCATACAGCTGTTGATTCAAATATTGAATCATAGAGGCTGGTGCTTGGATGAACATCTAAAGAGTTAGATTGAGGACTCATCAAGCACCATCAAATGATTGTAAAGATATGATCTCCAGCCTGAGTAGGAGATGGCAATCCTTTCTCAGTTAGGCTGATATCTGACGGACCTCTTGATGCAGGTCCTCTGCATAGGAATAGAGATTCGGAGGTGTCAGATTACTTATGTCAAAGAGTTGACTTAACGAGATCAAGATAACCAAAGTCCTATATCGTATGTTGTCATGATATAGGCACGCATCCTCTGACCAGAGACAGATGTGTTACTATATGTCTGAGTATGTACATTTGGCAAACCAATAGGTTGATGACCTAATCAAGGTCTATACACCGGCGCGCTGGTGTGCATATAAAGGTATATGAGTAATACGATCTCTCAAAGGGATCATACAGGTTCACTACTGAACATGATGACATGATCTCACTCATGAGATATTAGGAAGTATCAAATTCCGTACGCACGGTCGTCTCGCTTTGGAAGCTTGACTGAATTTGTAGGTTTGATAAATACTTTTGGTAAGTATATGATCAAGACCTAGGTATGATATATGCTTTTGGAAAGTATATGATCGATACCAACTCCCAATGATCAAAATGAGAAACTTACTGATAAAACCCTGAAGTAGACAGTATAAAGTTGATCTAATACTTCGGGTTTATTCTGAGTCTTCTAGCATGTAGGATGTACAGGTATTGGGAATACCTGAGGGTGATGTGATCATAAATGATTGTATAACCATGACGCTTCCATTCCTAGGGAGTGATGAAACGGGTCTGGATTTTAGTGACTCCTCTCAGTAGACAAGTAATCTGATCTTGATCCAAATGTTGGACATTATCTGAATGTGATTCAGATGCAATGAGAAGATTAGATTTGCGGTCTTGATTTAATCAAGCATCTATGAGAGGCCCGAGATCTGGATTTGAGATGTAATCTTAATATCCAAGTCACTATATGTGGAACAATACAATCGCCCCGTCCTTATCTCCAAGTATTCGCGGAGAAAGCGCATTATCCTTGAAAGAGTGCATGGATAATTCTATTGTTGATATATGTATCCGAGCATTGAGAAAATGGATAATTAAATGTGATTTAATTATCATGACTAATATGAATTTGATTCATATTATAAGGAGAGTTATCTTAGATAATTAAATATGATTTGATTATCAAAGATGTGAATAATGTGAATGTAATTCATATTATTTGGGCACATGAGAATAATTTATCCAATATAATTAAATGTGATTTAATTATTGTGGATAAGAATAATGCGGATAGTAATATCCAATTATTCATAATATATTATAAATGTGATTTATAATTTATTAAAGAGAGCTAATTATAATTTACATTTGTTGATTAACTGTTAATGTGTATTGGATACACATTGTCTAATTAATTGAAAATGTAAATTATATTTTGTTTTGGGTTGTGAATGTGATTCACAATTTTCCAATGTCAAGATTGCAATATTCCCAAAATTAATTGTGAATTATTTTTTGGTGAATAAATCCAACAAAAGTTGTTGGAAATAAATAATGAGGGAGATTTCCATGGAGATATGCAATCTCATGAAATCTCATGAGATTGCCTCCATGAGAAATCATGTGGGCGGCACCCAATTCCTTATTGGAATGGGTGGCCGTCCACATGGAAAGTATATGGAGATGTGATCTCCATATACATTCTCTCCTTATTTAGGGTGGATAAGAATAATGCGGATAGTAATATCCAATTATCCATGGATAATTCTATTGTTGATATATGTATCCGAGCATTGAGAAAATGGATAATTAAATGTGATTTAATTATCATGACTAATATGAATTTGATTCATATTATAAGGAGAGTTATCTTAGATAATTAAATATGATTTGATTATCAAAGATGTGAATAATGTGAATGTAATTCATATTATTTGGGCACATGAGAATAATTTATCCAATATAATTAAATGTGATTTAATTACTGTGGATAAGAATAATGCGGATAGTAATATCCAATTATCCATGGATCGCAAAACTCTATAAATGGAGAGGGACCCCATTGCTCTTCTTTACACAATGCTTGAGAAGCACATCTCTCTCTTTCTCTCTACACGCCTACTCTCTCTCTCTCCCTCTCATGGCCGTCCACCATGGATGCTCTAGAGAGAGTCTCCATCACCGCAGCGTCGTCGTTATGCCGCCCGATTGTCTGCTCGTGGATCTCCGTCTCCTTCGGTGCGCCTCGCTCGTGAAGAAGACGTCGAATCTCATGTGTCGAGATCAGGAGATCCGCTGCTTGGATCATCAACATGGATTGCGAGAAGTACGCGATTCATCCCCGCGCTCGCAAGCGTCTCCTCCGTCGGATCGGACTTGAGACATGAGGTCTCTTCGTTTAGAGACTCGATCGCAACCAAGCTTCAAGAGGTAATCCTATTACTTGTTTGTGGTTTAGACGAAACGATCCGAGAAGTGTTCTTGGATCATGTGGTTTCGTCGCATGAAAAATTTTAAATTCCGCTGCATAGAACAACTAGTGCGACTAGTCGTTCCTCGTCGTATTCAATACGACGCTCACGCTTCCGTGATGCGCTTGAGGATTCTAACCATATCCTTCACCATCTGCGTCAAGTCGAGTTTTTGGCTGACATTCTCCAATTTCTCTAGACCCGACCCGATCTCCTCTTTGCCCAAATCTTCGCTCTGGACTGAGGCTGCAGATCCCTAATCCTCGCCCGATGATCTCTTGCTCGATCCGCGCCTCGGTTCACGAGCACCATCCCCATCTTCCTGAACCCCCATGCTTATATAATAAGACTGACCCCCTCCTTTTCTGTACCTTTGCTGCTCCACCTCTTCGGTTGCGCTTGCCTATTCCTTTTCCAAAGTGACAGCGAGAGAGGGACAAGTCTAGGGCATCTTTTGGGGCTTGGAAACCCTAGGTCCGACGAGCCTTGCCTCCGCTTTGTTGCAAGGAGCTCCATTCTCTGGAACCGCCGTCCATTGAGGCCATCACCTCCGTGGATTTCATTTACGACTCAAAGGCGACCCTCCTTCACCTCCAGGTACCTTCTTTACCTTCTATTTCTGGTCAAATCCATCATATACCCAAGAAACAGAGCACTTCAGATGTCACCATTTCATACCCTGTTTCACGCACCTCTGACGTGACTTCGCCTCACTCCGACCACCATCCGCTTCTACGCTTCATCTCACACCCTTCTATCAGCTCTAATCACCGGATTAGAGCCTATTAGCAGGTCCTATCCTCCGCCTTCGACGCGACTTGTTTCATTCACCGAGTCGGAGTATCTCCTTTCGAGCATACGTCATATCCTGCAGGGTTGGAGAGAATTTAAGCCTCAAATGGAGATCGAAGATACTTTAGGAAGAGCCTCACGTCCCAGTCACCCCCAGGCCCTCTCTCTTGGGCCTGGACCATTCTGAGCCTTCCGGGAGCTGCGGAATGCCATCCTCGACCGATCCCTCTCCTCCGCAGCTCACGAGGACGACCCAGCCGCGTGCATTGACTGAAGAAAACTCACCAGAGTCGAGTTCTTCGACGTTCTTCAAGGAGTCCTACCAAAGTTAGATCGAAGCTCGCCCAAGGTCTAATCTAAGCCGTTTAACATTGGGGAGCTCCTGATCATTTGATCCATCCGAGGATCTTATCAACGTTGTCCATCGTCGAAGAGGTACCCGCCAATCTCAACCGTTCATCTATAAGTGGACCTCCTTCTGCCGTTGGATATCGCATACTAAAGGGTAAATTTCACCCTAGCCCTTCTTGTTTTGGGTTTTATGATTTGGTCATGTAATTATCTGTAGTAGTTTAAAATAGTCTTGTTACTTTGCAGTCAGACCCTTGCATTTTCTTTAATTTACATTTTAGTCCTGCTTGTTTGAACGCACATGTACATCTACGTGCTTTGCTAGCTTATTTGCATTTGTTTCCATGTACTTCATGGATGTTACGTTTTGAATGAAATTTTTTTAGTATTTGCATTTATACCCCTCTGAGCCTGTGCTATGTGTATTGTGCATGTTTATTTGGCTAATTTGCAGATAAGGCCCCTAAGCTTTTAATTGTGTTATCGTTTGGCCTGCAACTTCCATATAATTGCAATTAGGTCCCTGTATGCTGTGTGTTATTTTTAATCAAATAATAACTAAATCAACTCCAAAAATTCCATAGAAATTATAGTTAGCTCCTGCTAACACGTAATATTTATGGTAATTTTTGTGACTTAATTTAGTTTTATTTGATATTTTCTAAAAATTAAAAACATTCAAAAACTATCTATTTTCTAATATACATAAAAAATTAAAAATTTGTCAGAAATTTTATAAAAATTTGTGTGTTTTTCGATTTTTTTATATTCAGTAGCATTTTTGTTTGAAAATCCTTTATGAAAACCCTAAAAAGCTAAAAACTATAAAAATCATATAAAAATCATTAAAAATTCTAGAAAAATAAAAAATAGGAAATCTGTTGCTGTAGTTAGATATTTTTATTTGCTTTTTCATAAAATTATCACCATGATTTTAAGGCATTTTTACTATTTTAAACTTGCCTTTTAGTCTAGGCTGTATATTGTTCCACTATTTTGATCTTATTTCATTTTCATAAAATCATATAAAAATTGAAAAAATCCCTTAAAATTACAAAAAACATCTGAATATTTTAAAAACATAAAAAAATTTTTATTTCTATTTTTTGAATATTTTTTAGTCTTAATAAAAATGGTTAAAGCTTGTTTTTACCTTGTGCTTTTTATTTATTTTCTCATTTTGAAAATATAAAAAAAATTCAAATTAAAAACCACAAAAATATGTTTTTTTTCATTTGATTTCTGACTACTTCGTACATTTCCGTGCTCCTTGTCTTCGACCCTGGTTGCTATACCAGGTTAAATAAATAGCAGAGAACACTGGTATTTCCTTGTTTTTATTAATTTATTTTTGAGTGGTTTCTATTTTTCTTGTTGATTACGCTTCGCGATTTGGGTCGCAACGACCACTCGAGATTTATTTGATACCTTAACCTGAGTCGAGAGGTGAGTCATCAGAATGGCGCCGTTACTTGGGAGCACGGCTTGGTAGTCGATTTTCAGCCTTTTGATTTATTTTGATATCTATCTTTTAGTAGGTGAATTGGGGTTTGACTTCTGATCTTGTTTGTTTCCAGATCCCATCCGCACTTCTTCCAGATCATAATGATGGGCTGGAGGTCCCTTAGTATGCCCCTGGGAGCACCGCTCTCGAGCACTTCGACCCACTCATTTAGGCATGTTCGGGAGAGCCTAGACCCGCTCTCCGAACCCGAGTTCGATTCTGCCTTATTCCCCCTCGACCACTCTTCTTACAGTCCCGAGGTGCCCGAGTAGAGCCCTGACCAAATATTTGTTCATTTGACATCACCTAAGTTGGGGTCTTTTGCCTTTGTAGAGACCCACGAGATGGACATCAGTGAGGAGTGCACCGATGGACAACCCCAGGGTTCGACGTACGTTCTTGATCCGGGTGCCATCAACAACATACTTTTAGCCTCTTTGGAGACGATACAGAGGCATATTAGAGACCAGGGAGCCTTCATGGCAGCGGTGCGCAGCACAGATGCGAGCCGACAGAGGAGAGTCGCACTGAGCAGGCATTGGAGAGATCCCAGATGGTGGAGGAGTAGATGGAGGACAACCGGATGAGCCGTAGGAGCTAGCCAAACCAGCTAGACTGATGAGGGAGTTGCACAACCTTGGTGCTACCCTTACACATCGTTGGATTCAGCTTCCGGTGATTTTGGGCGACTTCAAGCTCCCTTCTCAGACCATTCAGCTCTTGTCCAAGTTCCATGGGCTTGCCACCGAGGAGCCGCATCTACACCTGCAGGAGTTCGAGATGATCTGCAACATTGTCCACGACAGATACGTGGATGAGGACATCATCAAGATGATGGCATTCCCTTTCTTTCTGGTCGACATAGCAGCCTACTGGCTGAAGCATTTAGGGAGATATGTCACTTCGTGGGAGCATCTCCAGACCGAGTACTTGAACAAGTACTATCCACTCGGTTGGACGAACACAACACGAGCTCTGATCAATAATTTCTCCATGATCCCCAACGAGCAGCTCCATGAGGCGTGGGATCGATTTCATGAGCTCATTGACTGGTGTCCACATCACGACATCTCCAATCCCAACTTAGTACAAGGCTTCTTCTGTGGGCTGACACCAGAGCTGTAGGGGCTAGTGAATGCTTCTTGTGGGGGCTCTTACATCGCCAAGGACGAAAAGCATGTTTGGGCCATATATGAGGAGATGGCCGAGAATTACACAGTTATGTCCCAGATCCATCTCTACACTCAGGGGAAGCCCCCACCCCATGCCGTGTCCTATAAGAGGATAGCACGAGTTGATGCATGCCCATCCACCTCTTCAACAGTTGCAGCACATGCCGAGTCGTCGGCTGCTGATATAGGCATTATCAACGAGAAGCTGGACCACATTGAGATAATCGAAAAGAAGTATTGCCAAGGCATGAATCAGATAAATCAGTTGGCACAGACCTTGAGTGACCTGAAGACACAGATCATGTGTCTCCAGGAGGCACAGACGGCTTCTCGTCCCCTTCTCAGGTCACTGGCTGATTCTAGCAGCAATGGTTTTTCCTAGCATTCTGTCCAGTACCGCTAGGTTCACCACATCCAGGAGGAGCCGGTCCAGCCACTGCAGCACCAGTACTCTCAGCCACCACCATCTCAGGACACTCAGATGGTGGTGTATCAGCAGGATCAGCCACTGGCAGTTCTTCCCCCGTCCCTTTATGAGCAGGAGCCGTTGATGGAAGTCAACAGAATTTGGTATGATCGGCAAAAGCTCGGGATCCACAGAGATCGTCCCGGATTTAGGTGGTCTATCGGAGGCACCTTGTCCCAGCAGCAGCCTCCAGCTCAGGGTGGGCAGTCCAGCCAGCCTCAGCAGCAACCCATTACTCCCAGCAACCATCCTACCAGTACCACTCGGGTCCTCGTCCCTACCAGCAGGGATAATAGTGGAAGCAGCACCAGCAGTAGCCTCGACAACATTCTCAGCCTCTCCCTCATTAGTTCCAACAACAGAATCATTTCCAGCGAGGCAACTAGTCCGGTTCTCATGGGTAGCCTATGAGAAGCTAGCTCTTGATGATCTAGCCCGCCTACTCTCAGTCTAGCAGGCATCCTTTAGGCAGGAGATGGACGAGTTTCGCCAGGAAATGAGGGGCATTATTAAAGTAAAGGCCACCATACCCGCTCAGATTGAGCCCAACTCGAGCAACCTCAAAAGAAAATCTGAGCAGGTACAGTTCATAGAGACCACCATTCCTAGTGATTTATTGGGTGACATTGCTTCGTATACATTTGATGCTGATTTTGCGCCACTTAGGAGTGGTAGGATGTCAGCCGATGATGCGTCATCTGAGCGACGACACCATGAGGAGCCAGGAGCACTAGACGAGGAGGATAGCGGTGTTGATGCCGCTAATGATGATGACGATGGTGGTACTGAAGCCACCAATGACGTTGATCCAGC
Source organism: Ottelia alismoides (assembly GCA_037367405.1). Lineage (NCBI taxonomy): Eukaryota > Viridiplantae > Streptophyta > Magnoliopsida > Alismatales > Hydrocharitaceae > Ottelia > Ottelia alismoides. Next base: position 462,004 of record JAZKJV010000339.1, read on the forward strand.
CGACGGTACTGAGGCCGTTGCTTCTCTAGATGCAGAGGGTGGTACTGACGCCACCATACCAGATGATGCTGAGGCAGAGCGCGGTGTTGATGCCGCAAAGTCCAATACCGTGTGCGGTGCTGATGCCACCACTTCTATTCCCGTTGTGTTACCTCCAGTTTTTGTATCTCGAGACATTATGAAAAATACCAAAAAAATTAATAAAGGAAAGGTTTCTTCATCTTCGAATCCATATGCGATGATTGATGATACTTGTATGGATTCTTTGCCTTCTCAGCAGCATGAACCTCTTCCTAGCCCTCCTTTTGAGGAGGTCCCAGCCATCCCCTTTCCTCAAGCACTCCACTTGGCAAAGGGGAATAAAAAAGAAAATCCAAAAAAAGATCAGCAGTTAGAGTTGAACCAACAAATGATTGATAGATTCCATATCTAGCTGACTCTACAGGAGGCACTTGAGCACATCCCTCTCTTCCAGAAGAACTTGAGAGAAGACCACTATCCGCAGGAAGAAGAGGAACCATCAGGAATAAATCCATGTGCTGACTCGTGCCACCTGCTTCGCTATTCAGAATCGTCTGCCAGCCAAGAGGCCAGATGCAGGAGCTCCCTATGTCAGATGTCACATTCATGAGAAGAGATTCGACCGTACTCTATTAGATAGCGACTCTTCCATCAACCTCTTCCGGCAGCCTTACTCGACCGATTCGAGTTTGTCTCTCTTCGATAGAGTAGGACAGTCCTTCAGTTTGCTGATAGATCTATCAAGAGGCCGAAGGGATTGTTGAAAGACATGGTCATCACAATTTAGGGCCTGAAATTCCCCATTAACTTCGTTATGTTGGACATGGAGATCCCTGAATCTGTGACTGATACCCCCATCATTCTAGGACGACCATTCTTGGCCACAGTCAAGGCGGTGTCCGACCATGATAGTGGGAAGGTATACTTTTGCGTCGAGGGTGAGAGTATACAAAATGAGACGATCGATAAGACCAGAGCGCGAGACTCAGCTTGCTCAGAGTAATTCAGCGATGCAGAGCAGACGACAGAGGCAGAACGAGACGTCCACCAGGAGTGCAACTTTGTGATCACTAATAATGAAGCAGCTTGGTCAGATCTCGTTTCACAAACCCTTCTCTCATCTTCAGGTGCTACGGATTCATAGTTTCTAGCAGAGGAGAGTTTAGAGAGCATACTCTTGGCCGAGGACATTTTTGAGGCTGACAACCATGTTCAGGATAGTGAGGCAGAGTATATATCTTGTGATTCTGATTCAAATCCCTCAGATTCAGACATAGACTGGGCAGAATTTGATGATCTATTACCTTGTCTGATTTCCACAAAGCTAGCAGCTAGGGTAGAGACCGTGCCAGCACTGAGTACAAATACACCTGCAGGGCAGTCTTCACCAGTTTTACATGATCAGCAAGAGTTCTCTTATTCGGATATGGTTTTGCATTCACTCAGACTTTCAGAGGCCAGATTTGCCAGTTCCCAGTTGTCCTGAACTGAAGCCTTGGCTGCAGTCGCTGAAGTATAGATTCCTTGCGGGTGAGCATGAGATATACCCAGTCATTATCTCAACGGATTTGATTGGAGAGCAAGAATCTCCTCTGATGGATGTTCTTGAAAGAATCTGCAAGGCAATAGAATGGAGCATAGATGATCTTCAGGTGATAAGTCTGACCCTGTTCTCTCACCATATCTATCTCGAGGAGGACGCCAAGCCGTCGCGTGAGTTCCAGCGATGGCTGAACCCGAATCTTCAAGAGGTAGTCATGAAGGAAATATCGAAATGGTGGAGCGCCAATTTTATCTACCCCATCTCCGACTCCAAGTGGGTTAGTCCATTACATGTGGTGCCCAAGAAGACAGGCATCACTACAGTTGTGAGCGAGTCTGGAGAGGAGATAGCTACCCAGGTACCCACCTCTTGGAGGGTCTTTGTGGACTACAGATGATTGAATCAGGCCACCAAGAAGGATTATTTCACGCTGCCTTTTATTGATCAGATTATAGAAAGGCTAGATGGGAAGAGTCACTATATTTTCTTGATGGGTACTCCGGCTACAATCAGGTGGCCATAACAACCGAGGACCAAGATAAAATGACATTCACCAGTCCGTTTGGGACTTATGCTTTCAGGCAGATGCCCTTTGGTCTATGTAATGCCCAACGACATTCCAAAGGTGCATGTTGTCCATCTTCTCGGACATGGTGGGTGACTATTTAGATGTCTTCATGGATGACTTTTCGGTCTATGGCGACGGGTTCGATGCTTGTCTTGATTGCCTAGACCGTGTTCTTCAGAGCTGCACCGAGGTTCATCTTGTCTTGTCTTGGGAGAAAAGTCAATTTATGGTGACTCAAGGGATGATGCTTGGTCATATCATCTCCAACAGAGGCATGGAGGTCGATACGACCAAGGTGAATATCATTAGGAAACTCAATCCACCATCCAACTTGCGACATTTATAATCTTTTCTAGGGCAATGCCGGTTTCTACCGACGTTTCATTCATGACTTCAGCAGGATTGCTCGACCGCTGACTTCTTTTTTGACAAAATACACTGAGTTCATTGTAGATGATAAGTGTCTTGGGTCATTTGAGACTCTCAAGAGCTTAGTTGTTGAGGCTCCTATCCTTCAGCTGCCTGATTGGTCTCTCCCATTCAAGATCATGACGGATGCCTCCGATTTTACTGTGGGGGGCGTGCTAGGATAGAAGAGGGATGAAGTACCATTTGCCATTCACTACACTATTCGTACATTGGATGCCACACAACGAAACTATACAGTCACAGAGAAAGAGATGCTAGCGGTTGTTTTTGCCTTGGACAAATTCAGATCATATATTCTTGGATCCAAAGTGAATATATTTACTGATCACACTGCCATCGGGTACCTCATGGTAAAGAAGGATGCCAAAGCGAGACTGATTAGATGGATCCTTCTACTCCAGGAGTTTGATATTGAGATTAAGCATAAACCTGGGGTCAAGAATGTGGTGGTGGATCATCTCTCCCATTTGGAAAATCTTGAGGAATCTGAGCAGACTGATCGAATTTTTGAGACCTTCCCAGATGAGGCGATCCTTGCTATCGCCTCTCTCCCATGGTACACTGACATTGCAAACTATCTTATCGCCAAGAAAGTTCTACAAGGTTGGCCCAGGCAGCGACTTGAGACCTTCTTGCGAAGGCCAAGTCTTACCATTGGGAAGATCCCATCCTTTATCATGAAGGAGGAGATAGCATCTGGCGCCGGTGCATTCCTCAGGAGGAGCACCACAACGTCCTCACATACTGCCACAAACTTGCGGCATGAAGACATCATTCTGGGAGGAGAACAACATAGAAAGTGCTCCAATCCAGCATATGGTGGCCTACCCTCTTCAAGGATTCTGATGAATTAATGAAGAGGTGTACTAACTGTCAGAGGATGGGCACTTGTGGACAACGTGATATGATGCTGATGCAACCCATTCACTTCTGTGAGGTTTTTGATGCATGGGGCATCGATTCATGGGTCCATTCCCTAAGAGTTAGGGATTTGAGTACATTTTGTTGGCCGTTGGTTATGCGAGTCATTGGGTTGAGGCCATTCCCGCTCCAACTGCAGATACTAAGGTTGTTTGCAAATTTTTGAGGAAGAATATCATTTCATGGTTCGGGGTGCCTAGATTTTTGATATATGACGGGGGGTCTCATTTTATCTACGACAAGGTAAAAGCCCTTACTAACGAGTTCATCATAGATCATCGAGTTGCCACTCCATATCACCCTCAGACCAATGGTCTTGCTGAAGTATCGAACATGGAGATCAAGATGATACTGTAGAAGGTAGTCTGCCCAGACCGAATGGATTGGTCACAGCTTTTGGACTTCATCTTGTGGGCATATCGGACTTCCTTCAAGACTCCTTTGGGTACATCTCTCTTTCGTCTTGTTTATGGAAAACCATGTCATTTACCTATTGAGATTAAGCATAAGTCACTTTGGGTTGTCACTGATATATTATTGGATGCAGAGAGCATAGGTGATCAAAGGAAGGTAGAATTGGCAGCCCTGGAGGAGCTTAGAGACATAGCCTTTTCAAACAGCCTACAGTATAAGGAGGGAGTAAAGATATGGCATGATTCTCATATCAGACATAGTAGTTTGAGCCAGATCAGAGAATATGTTTGTTTGATGCCAGGCTTAGACTATTTCCAGGGAAGTTGCAGAGTAAGTGGAAGGGACCATACTTGGTCCGAAAGGTGCATGACAATGGTAGTATCAACATATCTGAAATGTCATCTGAGTCCACCTTTCGCATAAACGGTCAGCGCCTTATGCCATATCTAGATCATGATCCGTTGATTGTTGACATCACCCCGATTCATTTTGCATAATATGTGGTCTTTAACTCACATCAATTGCATCTCGTGCCTGATTATCATTATCTTTCGCTTTGTATAGATCCAGATGTCCATATCATCTCATTCTTTCTTCTAACACCCCATCTGCATCTTGTGATTAGACTATATATAGGGTGTACTTTAACCTAAGTATAGGGGGGTGTCAGATTCTTTTTATTATTCTTTTGATTTTTTTTACCTTTGTTTTGGTGCCTACACTTAGGGATATTTTACCCTAAGTATAGGGGAGGTACACCCTGTACATTTTATCACCCGATTTTCCCTTTTTGTACAGTCTTCTATACATAGGATTACTTGATCCTAAGTATAGGGGGAATCACCGAGCTCTGTTCTTTCTATTCTTTTATTCGTCGTTGTAGTATAGCCTTTCTTTTCACTTCCCTACACTAAGAACGAGTTATGTCTTCTTCATCGCTCTTTGATCACTCTGAGGACATCATTCGAGCTAAGTATAGGGGGTGCTGTATATATTACATATACACTTTAGCCATAATTTGTACTTTGTGTGAGTGTGTTAATAAATAAAATGGCTAAAAATCACTTATTAAAAATCACAAAAATTTAAAAAGTTTTCTTGTACATAAAATTCTTTCTTGCACATACATAACTATTTATAAAAACTACTTTTGTGTAAATGTTTGTAAAAATATTTTGATTATGAAAAAATTGTAAATATTTTGTATCAAAATTATGTATACAATACAAATTTTTCGTAAAATGTTTGAAAAATAAAAGTTTGCAAAACCATTGTGTAAATATTTTTAAAAAGTTTGCAAAACTTCTGCATTCATGCATGCATTCAAACATTGTCAAAAAATTTGCACATTTTTCAAAAACTTTGTATAAAAAGATTTTCGTATGTACTTGTATATTCTTCTGAATCATAGTTGACATTTAAACCAATTTAGAATGAAATTAGAAAATGGAGCTTGGTTAAAACCTTAATCCACCTAATTCTCAGAGGGAACCTTATAGGATTTGGGGTTAAGACTTTTCAGGTACATTAGTGACTTAATTCTTTGAGTCCACTAGGCTATGATCACATGTCATCTTGATGAGCGTAAGTAAAGCACTTAACAACGGACACATAACTCTCACAGACAATGGCTTTACTTGGCCAACAACTTTACACTCAGTTCTACACGAGTGAGGTGGTGAGGAGGCAGTTTTCCTTGGCTTGGGGTAGCATACGAGGGTAGTACTTCTAGGCGGAACCTCTCGTCTTCCTTTAGGGAGGGAAGTGCGTCTCAACAAGGTCTAGCGGTGTTGACGTCTAAAGACAGGAGTTGTGGTTTGCAATAATGCTTCAAAAGAGGGATAGTCTACTGGCTCAAGAAGAAAAGGTCCTTATGTATATATGCTGCACCATGTAGATATGATGTACATATGCACATCGAAAAAAATGTGCAAAAGAAAGAAAAACTCAAAAAAAGTGGTGGGCCTGATAGAAAATGAAATGCCTGCCAGAGTGTATATAGTCAAATAAAACAAAGCTTGTGTTACACCTTCTCATCTCATGTAGCTTGCAGCGGGAGACTTAGCTACACTGGTTGGGCTCCTAGGGATACGTGGCTACACTGGCCACGGTCCATTCTCTTCTTTCCCCCTCTTCTTGAGCCGGTTGAACTTGAATATAGAAGGGAATACCCCGCTCCTCGAGGAAGGAGCTGCTAGACTGGGGAAATAAGAGTTATCTTGCTGAGGGAGGCTGTTGCCTTGTCATTTCTGAGGTGTGGAGCTACATATCACTTACACCGTACAAGAAAAGATTCATGGTCATTAGAGTTTGTGCATGTAGACTTGTTCTGATCTGGATTATCGAGGAGTCTTGACCATAGATTGGTGGAACTTAGAGGCCGTTGAGTGTTAAACCTAGGTCTAAATAAGGTTACGACAGGCTAATAGTCCAAAGGTTTGGCTATGCTCCATACTTCAAATTAATGAAGACAAGTTTAATAATAAGCCTTGATTCCCCTTCTTTTTTTTCTTTTTCACTTCTTTTTCAAATAAGTGTTTGCTAAGGGACTAACAATGGTAAAGTATAGGGGGATGATGAATCCCTGATTCTCACTCTTTATTCTTTTATTTTAGCTATTTATCTTGAAAAAGCATCAAGTAAATAGGTGTAAATACAATAAGTTAGCATTTTGCTTGCATGTGTTAACATTGTATATTTAGCATGTATTTGTGCAAAAATAAACGAATAAAGGAAAAGAAAAAGGAAGGAGGTATTTAAAATAAATACAGAGTGACCCGAACCTCAAGAGAAGGTCAAGCATTGACCTGATCGCCAAATAAAATAAGTAGAGAGAGACCAGACTTACTCTATGTGTATATATTACCTATATATGTAAGTAATTATTTTGGATAAAATAAAAATAAAGTATTCTTTCTACCTCCTTGTATATATGTCTCACTCCCTATTTATTTTATACCTTTATCTAAATCATAAAAATAAAACAAAAAATATTTTGAACTCCTAAAATTATGTTGAAAATAAATAAAATATAAAAGTGGGGTATTTGTGTAAAATAATAAAATAAAAATACTTGTACAAAATAAATAGGTATATTATACCTATATATAATACTATATACTGTATATAGACTAATTTCTTTTCATAAAATTATTAAAATCATAGAAAAATTCCTTCAAAAATAATAAACATTTTCCATTTTATTAATTTTTTATTTTAAATTAATTTATTATTTTTAATTCATTTTCTTTAATTTCTTCTCTGTTTTGTTCTGTGGTCTATGTTGTCCTCTTCCTGCACCCCCTCTGATTTGGCCACGTTGGATCGTTGACCCCAGTCAACTAGTCCCCTCGAACCCCGTCTGCGTCGAGTCGGGTTTTTGGCCGAATTCTCCAATTTCTCTAGACCCGACCCAATCTCCTCTTCGCCCAAATCTTCGCTCCGGATTGAGGCTACGGATCCCTAATCCTCGCCCGATGATCTCTTGATCGATCCGCACCTCGGTTCACGGGTGCCATCCCCATCTTCCCGGCCCCCACGTTTATATAATTAGACTGACCCTCCTCCTTTTCCGTACCTTTGCTGCTCCACCTCTTCGGTTGCGCTTGCCTATTCCTTTCCAGAGTGCCAACGAGAGAGGGACAAGGCTACGGCATCTTTTGGGTCGTGGAAACCCTAGGTCTGACGAGCCTTGCATCCCCTACATCGCAAGGAGCTCCAGCCTCTGGAACCGCCATCCATTGAGGCCATCATCTCCGTGGATTTCATCCACGACTCACAAGAGACCCTCCTTCACCTTCAGGTACCTTCTTTACCTTCTATTTCTGCTCAAATCCATCATATACCCAAGAAACAGAGCACTTCAGATGTCACCATTTCATACCCTGTTTCACGCACCTCCGACGTGACTTCGCCTCACTCCGACCACCACCCTCTTCTACGCTTCATCCCGCACCCTTCCATCAGCTCTAATCATCGGATTAGAGTCTATTAGCAGGTCCTATCCTCCGCCTCCGACACGACATGTTTCATTCACTAACCCCCCTTAGTTCGCGATGTTTCTAATGCTCTAACCCTCGCCGGAGCATCTCCCTTCGAGCATATGTCGTATCTTGCAGGGTTGGAGCGCATTTGGGCCTCATCTGGAGGTCGAAGATACTTCAGGAAGAGCCCTAGGTCCCCAGTCACCCTCAGGCCCTCTCGCTTGGGCCTGGACCACTCTGAGCCTTACGAGAGCTGCAGAACGCCTTCCCCGACCGATCACACTCCTCCGCAGCTCACGAGGATGACCCGACTGTGCGCATTGGCCGAACAAAACTTGTCGGAGCCGAGTTCTTCGGCGTTCTTCCAAGAGTACTCCCAGCCGTTAGATCAAAGCTCGCCCCAGGTCTAATCTCAATCGTTCAACATTGGGGAGATCCTGATCATTTGATCCATATGAGGATCTTATCAGCTCATCCATCGTCGAAAAGATACCAGCCAATCTCAGCCATTCATTTATAAGTGAACCTCCTCCTGTCATTGGACATCGAATAATAAAGGGTGAATTTTACCCTAGCCCTTCTTGTTTTGGCTTTTATGATTTGGTCCTGTAATTATTTGTAGCAGTTTAAAATAGTCTTATCATTTTGCAGTCAGACCCTTGTATTTTCTTAAATTTAAGTTTTAGTCCTTCTTGTTTGAACGCATGTGCACATCTACGTGCTTTGCTGCCTTATTTGCATTTGTTTTCCTGTACTTCATGGATGTTATATTTTGAATGGAAATTTTTTAGTATTTGCATTTATGCCCCTCTAAGCCTGTGTCACGTGTATTGCACACGTTTATTTGGCTAATTTGCATATAAGGCCCCTAAGCTTTTAATTATGTTATTATTTGGCCTGCAACTTTCATATAATTGCAATTAGGTCCTTATGTGCTGTGTGTTGTTTTTAATCAAATAATTACTAAATCAACTCCAAAAATTCCATAAAAATTGTAGTTAGCTCCTGCTAACACGTAATAACTATGGTAATTTTTGTGACTTAATATAGTTTTATGTGAGCTAATGGAAACATCGAAAGTCACACATTTGTGGCCATTGTACCCTAACCCGATCCAATAGCCATGAGGTTTAATGAAAGAAGTTGTGGGTTGCAATAATTCTTCAAAAGAGGGATAGTCTACTGGCTCAAGAATAAAAAGTTCATATGTAAATGCTGTTGTTTATAGTATTCAAAAAAATGGAAAAAAATCAAAAACTCCAAAAGAAAAGACAAGAAAAAATTAAGAAAAACCTGTCGGAGTATGTATATATTTGTATAGTCAATAAGCAAGGTTGAGCTTCAAATTCATATGTATGTGAGCCTGTAGCCAGATGACTTGGCTACACTAGACAAGCATCCTAGGATAGGTAGCTACACTTGCTACCGTCCATTCTTCTCTCCACCTTCTCTTCTTGAACTGGTTATGCTTGAACTTAGAAGGGAATGCCCCACTTCTCAAGGAGAGATTTGTTGGATTAGGGAATTAGGATCACCATGTTGGAGAAGACTGACCATTACTGCTTCATATGCGAGGAGCTACTTATCACTGGCACTGTACAAGATAAGCTCATTGCCATAAGGGATTGCTTATGAATCGACATGTTCTGACCTGGCTTTTGAGAAGACTCAGGCAGAGTCTTGTGGGTCTTAGTGGCTGTTGTGTTTTAAATCCGATTCCTAATAAGGTTCTGACCAAACAAAAAAATCCGAAGGTCTGACTAAAGCTCCAAACTTTGATTTTGTAAAGACAAGTTTAAGAGCTAAAATCAATCCACTTCTATATTTTTCGTTTCTTTACTTTCTTTTCTGCACTTATAGGCATAAGTGCTTGTTAGGGACTAGCAAATGCAAGTACAGGGGGCGATGAATCACCATTTCATCACCTTTATTCTTTCATTTTTGTCTTTAATCCCTATCTAGATGCATGTAAATATCATTAATTTGTGTTGAATAACACTCATTATATATTGTATAAATACTACATATAATATTGTATTTAATGCTAAAATAAATGAATAAATAAAAGAAAAGGAAATAAAATAAATACCAAAGGTATTTGATGACCCTAAACCCAGAGACCTAGGCATCATGATGATTGGGTCGACAAGGAATAAAGTAGGGAGAGATAAGGGAAAATAAACACTATAAAATTCGCAATGTATTTTGCCAAATATTTCATTTTTAGACCTAATTTATTCTTTATTATTTACAAAACAAATCAATAAACTTTGTACATGAAAGTTGTAGATAAAAATACATAAAAAATACAAAATTTACCTTACATAAAAATAATACAAAATGTACATTATACACTCAGAATAAGAATCCAAAATCCAAACTTCCCAAACCCATATCTTCTCCATATGAACTCAAAATCCATCAAATCCTCTTCAATTGTATATAACTTTTTATTAGCGACTTAATAAAGCTGGTTTCATTTAATTTGGAGTTAAGTTGCAAAAGTTAGGTTTTGGACCCCTATTGTACAATATACCTGTATAAAATATTCATTCTATTTAATCTATATATTTTGTTTCACAATTTTATATTTTTATAATTTTGTAAATATTATAACACATATACATAATTAGATTAAATTAAAACCATTAAAAATTTACTAAAATAAATAAATATATAGAATACATAGATGATATACTTATGCATATACCTATATAATTAATACTTTTATTGATTTAAGTGTACATATTAATTCAGAAAAATACAATAGAAATATATTTGTCTATTTCAATAAGTTATAAATATATAAAATGTGCATATAAAATAACAAAATTAAAAATACAAAATAAAAATTAAATACATACTATATAGGTAAATATACCTATAAATATACATGTAAATATTAACTCATATTAAATAATCTCATAAAAATAAATAAAAATATAAATTAAATACTACATAAAATAATAAGCATTTTTATTTTATAAAAAACATTTATATAATTCATTTATTAATTATAATCGATTTATCAATTCATTTTTGTTTATCTTTTTCTTAGTTGGTCCTCATGGACCAACCGGGAGATTTCTTTAGTTGACCTAGAGTCAACTGTACGCTCCAGCCCCCCTGACTTTTTTCAGATGATATAATTTCCCATCTTCTCCGCATTTTCCTGCATCCAGGTGATGAATCCTCATTCATCACTCTTTATTCTTTTATTTTAGCTAATTATCTTGACAAAGCATCATGTAAATACTTGTAAATACAATAATTTAACAATAAGCATGCATGTGTTAATATTCCATAATTAGCATGTATTTGTGAAACAATAAAATAATAAAGAATAAAAGAAAAAGAAGGAAATATTTAGAATAAATATTGAGTGACCCAAACCCAAGAGAGGGCCAAGCATTGGCCTGATCGCCAAATAAAATAAGTAGAGAGATAGGGCCACTCTACCTTGTACATATATATACCATCTATGTATATAATTTATTTTTACAAAAATAAAAAAATAAAAATATATTTTTATTCCATGTATATATTTCATAAAAAAAACAAAAATTAGAAAAATAAAAATAAAATTAGAATAAAACTCTCTCTACATGTATATATGTATATTTCTCTATTTAATTTATACATGTAAATAAATAAAAAAATAATATAATAATATTTTTATACAACAAAAATTATGTTGTAAATAAATAAAATATAAAATTGGGGTATTTATGTAAAAATAACAAATTAAAAATAAGTGTAAAAAGTACATAGGTATTTTATACCTGTATATAATACATTATACTTTATATACCATAATTTATCTTTCATAGACATAATTAAAAATCATAGAAAATCCCTTGAAAAATAATAAACATTTTCATTTTATTTATTTTTTAATTTAAATTCATTATTATTTTTAATCTATTTATTTTTTATTTTTCAGCTATTTGTCCTGTAGCCTATTTTGTCGTTTTCCCCGCCTCTCCTGATTGGTCTAAAGAGGATTGTTGACCTCGGTCAACTGCCCCCCTAGATTTTGTTTCACGCGGACCCTGTTTCACCCGACTTTCGCTTAATTTCCACGACCCGATCTGACTGCCATTTCCTTCCATTCGCTGCTTCGATTACTGAGGAATGATCCACGATCCATGCCCGATGAAATCTCTGGGGATCCGTCCCTCGATTCGCGTGCCCATGCCCCTTCTTTCTCGGACCGTGCAAGCATATAAGGCCTCCTGGAGCTCCATCTTCTTCCGGATCTTTGGCTGCTGCCCTCGTCTCCAGTGACCTCTACCTCCTCCCATGAGAGACAACGTGTGAAGGAGCGTGTTGCAGTGAGGTTTCAAGCTCTATAGCCCTAGATCCGACGTACACTCCGTCGTGCTCCTCCGCGAGGTGAGCCCAGCCTCTGGGACCGTCGACCCATTGAGGCAAGGATCCATGGAGTCCCTGACCTCCAGCCCAGACGATCTCGTCCATCAGGTAGCTTAGTTTTGGTCTTTACCGCTTTCGATTCGAGTTTTTAGCTTTTAGTCAACCTTAGTCTCTTAGCTCCGTTCACCCTGGCCGGAGCCTCCACTTGTTGTCCCGACGACTCAACCACCTTCACCAGCCTTCTCCCCATCTTCTTTGCCCATCCATTCACCTTGGTTCTCCCCGGAACGATTTATCAGCCCTCCTCTACCGTCGCTTCACCGAAGGGCCCTGCCTCGCATCATCTGCCATCCGTTTCGTGTCTTGACGGGTCGAGACATTTTTCCCTCGACCTCGTGGTTTGTCTGTGCTGGTCAGAGCGTCGAAAGGACCTCATCTGGAGGTCAGTATACCCGAGCACAACCGCTCCAGGTCTTCAAGCTTCGCCGGGCGTTCTCCTTGGTCTTGCCCTCATCGAAGCCACCCCTTAGCTGCGGACCGTCGCCAGCAACCTTTTCCCCATCAGAGCAGCTTCGGAGGACGTCCCGACAGCACATATCAACCAATCCAAGCTCGCCGGAGGTGAGTTCTTCACCGCTCTTCCAGGTGTCGTCTCCGCCGTTGGATCGAGGTTCCTTCCAGTTTTAATCTCTCCCGTTCATCCTCGGGGAACCCTCAATTATCCGATCCATATGAGGATCTTCCAACAGCCGTCCATCGTCTAACCGGTATCCCTAGTTCTCAGCCATCCCATCATAGGTGGATGCCTTCGACCGTCGGATCGCTGATTATAAAGGGTATTTGCACTTTGGCCCTTATATTTTTTTGCATTTATTTGTTAGTCCCGTAAATATTTTTCGCAGTTGTTTTTAGTTTGGACAAATTGCATCTAGGACCTTGTACTTCTAATATTTGAATTTTAGTCCCTCCATTTGTGTATCACGTGGTCTGTCACGTGACCTCCTGGGTTATTTGCATTACAAGCTCTGGACTTTATTGCTGTTATTAAATGAAGTTTTATTATTCATATTTGCATTTATACCCTTTCGCGCCTGATTCACGTGCTGCCCACGTGCGGATTTGGATTTTTTTACAAATTAAGCCCTGAACTATTTCTGCCTATTATCTTTTGGCTTGAAACTTTTCAATATTTGCATAGGTCCCTATTGACTGTGTATCTTGTTTTTAATTAAATAAATAGTAAATCCACTCCAAAAATTCCAAAATTTTGATATGTAGCTCCTGCTATTGTGTAGGAATTTTGATAATTTTTCTGAGATGTTTTGATTTCGTTATTATTTTTATAAAATTCAAAAACTTTAAAAAGTATCCTTGTCTGTTTTGAAAAATTAACTAAAAATATTAAAATATCTTGAAAAATTCCAAAAAATTTTCTGATTGCTTCTTTTGTGTTGTTTTAATTGCTATGCAATTTTCATTTCATTCCCATTTATAAAACCCATAAAAATTGAAAAAGAGTAAAAATCTTATAAAAATCATTAAAAATTCATAAAAAATGTTTTCTTCTTCTGTAGGTAGATTTTTTTTGTAGTTTCACATAAAATTACTGTTAGGATTTTATAAGTATTTTAATTAATTTTAATTTGCCTTTAGATCCTAGCTATACATTGCTTTCTGTTTTCGACTTTCTTTGATTTTAAAAAATTAATTAAAAATCACAAAAACCTCATAAAATTCACAAAAAACATTTTAATATTTTAATAACATAAAAAGATTTTTGTTTTGAATTTTTGAGTATTTTTGCACTCTCAAATAATTGTTTTAGTGTTGCTTTTTGGTTTTCTTTTATTCTTTTTCTTATTGCAAAATCATAAAAAAATTTGAAAAATTAAAATCCACCAATTTTCTTTATTTTCTTAGTTGCTCGGCTACTTCGTAGACTTGTCATTCCATGCTCCTTATGATCGACCCTGGTAGCTATACCAGGTAAAATAAAGTAGCAAGACCGCTTGCCTTGTTTGATTGTTTGATTTCTTTAGTTGGTGGTCTAATTTTTCTTGTTGATTGCGCCTTGCGATTTGGGTCACAACGACCCCAGATATTCCTTAACCCGAGTTGCATCCACGCGCCTCATTAGAATGACGCTGTTGCCAGGGATCACAACTTAGTAGTCGGTATTCCGTTTTCATTTTTATTTGATTTTCTTCTTCTTTTTATTTTCCTTTATTTGCTTTTTATTTTTGTTTTTATTTTTGTTTTTATTTCTTTTTTGTTTGTTTTTATTTATTTTATTTTATTTTATTTCATTTCATTTTATTTTTATATAACTGTGGCCTAGCCTGTTTCTGTTTCCCTTTCTTGCGAGGGCCTGACGAGCGAGGGCGGCTATCTTCGGAGCGCCGAGGCACCCGAGCGAAGCGAAGGCGGCTCGTTTCTGCATCGAGCCACAGGAGAGCGTAGGAGAGGAGGAGCAGGACCTGTGGAGGAGTTTTAATTTTAGTTTAGTTCCTATTTCCACTGCTATTATTATTGTAATAATACAGGACTCAGACTTGGACTTGGCTTGATCTCAGGGTCTGTTTCGCTGAGAACCGGTGTGCTCGAGGGACCTCACCGCAGATTTTACGTCGGTTTTGTTTTTCTATCGTATTTTCTTTTATTTTTGATTCTCGAAGCTTTTGGACCTTAGACTTAGGATTTTTGCTTGACTGTGACGTAATTAATTAAGGCCCCGACCCTAATTACTTGCCTGTTCCTATAGATCGTTAAGTAGTCCTGATTAATTAAATCATAAAAGAAAAAGTTAACTCGGTCACCTGAGGGGTCATGTACCGCTAGAGGCCGTATACAGCGCTAGTAGGATCCGTTGTGGCAGACACCGATCGACATCAGAGATCGGACCCGACCCCTCTGGTTGACCCGTTAGCTATCGTTCTTCTCGAGTAGAAATTTTCTGTCTAAGAGCAATTTCTTCTTGCATCATATATGTAGTTTTAATACCAATCTTTATTTTATACGCGGGTCACCCTTCATGTAGAGAGTTGGAGTCATGTACGCATTTCTTACTCTGCATGCATCATAATGTTTGACCGCGCATCAGCTTTTTCGACTTATCCCCCTTGTTTTTGGACTTAAAATAATCAGGAAAATCGAAAAAATTAGCTCGACGTTGTTTACTTGAAAAATATCTAAAAAAGAAAAAAACTATAAAATTGGGACTGCTAAACACACTTGACCCTAAAAGACACCTGATTTAAAAACTTATCTTGGGAGAGCAATCCCCTCATTGTCTAGTTTGGATGAACGAGAGAGTGGCACGCATACTAGGCTAGAGCCATATCCGACCTCTCCTCAGAATACTAATTTTGGGTTAGTCCTTCTCCAGTGAGGATCGCTTCGATTTCCGGTAAAGCGGACCGCGATATCCTTAACAGAGCGTGTCGATTAGGTAGCCGGTAAACGATCCGTGACTTGTACTGGCTGGGAAAGATCTAGCCTTGGGATCGGGACAGTCTCCTGGGAGTGTTGGATTCCCAACAGCTCGCTTAATCGCTCTGAAAGACCGCTTGATCACCTAAATAAAATCAACAAGATAAAATACCTAACCTTTACGGTCATTAGCTCTACGAGAGTAGGTGAATTGGGGGTTTGTTTGCCCGATCTTGTGTGTTTTCCAGATCCCATCCGCCTTCCTCTCCTCCATCTATCTTCTTCCCTGTTCTTGTCCCCCAGCCATCTATCTATCTTTCTCCCTCCCACCCTCCCTTCATTGTTCTTCTTCCTGTCTATCCCTGGATGATGGGTCGACCTCCTTTCTTGCCGACTCTCGCGTCTTCTTCATCCTATTCCCATCATCCCAGTCCACACTCTAGGGAAGTCGGAACTCCAACCGACCTTCATTTTATCCTTCTCTATCACATCATTCTTCTTGGAATGCTGTGCTGGACGCCCACAGAGATCAGACTGACCAGATGCCAGATTCGGGCGATTTTAATGCTGGGATGAGAATGCACTCCATAAGCGATCACAGAGAGCAGATGCGAGTTTCAGACACCTCCTATGTACGGATGATGGATGCGCATACCGATCAGGAAGCTCAGTCAGCTTCTACATTCAGTCCCTTCATTCTAGATATGGAGTTCATTTAGAGATTGCCGAAGTTTTCAGGGGAGGTGCACAAGGAGCCATATCTTCATCTGTCTGAGTTTAAGGAGTTCTGTGTGACCCACGTATATTCGGATATCACTTCTGAGGAGCTGATGTTGAAGACCTTCCCATTTTCACTTCAGGGCAGAGCCATGAGATGGCATAGACGATTGGGAGGAAGTTTGCTACATGGGGAGGCTAATGCTTAGAGTTTCTACAGAGATTTTATACCCAACATAGAGTAGATATGATGCGGTCTTTCATCATGGATTTTTCAATAGACCCCCAGGAGCCATTGCATGATTCGTGGCTGAGGTTCCTTAACCACTTGAGGAGATTTCCAGATCATGGACTTTCGTCGACCGACCTTGTTGAGATCTCCATAAGGGGGATGACCGCTGAGCAGATGGCACTACTAGTTACCTCATGTGGTGGTTCACACCACGACTCCGACATTGACTTACTTGCTACCATCGCGAGAGCAGTTTTAGAGATTCCATCTTCACGAGATGCATTAGTCGGGACAACACACGAGGATGATGTAGTACCAGTTAGGTGTGCCACACTTCATGATGACACAACTACTACACATCGGATCGAGGACATGGATTCTGCTGCACTACAGACGATGGATGAGATGACTGCCACAATGGATATTATGACCCAGAGATTGATCGAGTTCCCGCTGGTCTTCCAGCTGGAGTTCGAGTCAGTACCATACTTTTCAGTTCAGGAATCTTGGATATCAGATCTTCTGCTATTCCAGGAGATGGAGGAGCTCACACTTCTACAGTCGTCAGTCCAACCATTTTAGTTTCTGTTCCCAGCTTACTCAGCTTCTACTCTGCAGAGGTACTTCTCTGATTCAGATTGGACATCATGATTCAGCTCAGTAGCCAGAGCTCGATGAGGGACACCATTTCGATATGATAGATATAAATAGTCCCAAATTTGAGAATTTTGTCCTCCAATTTGATGAGATAGATACATTTCATGAGGATCAGACGATAGCCAGCAATGCAGCACCTCGAGGATCAGTTTCAGGTACTTCGACAGCTTCCGCGTTGTTGACCAGCATTGTTTCCTGTTTCCAGATTGTTCAGAGGCAGACTTCAGCTGATGAGGCATTTTGGTGCGAGGAGTGGATGATTGATAGTAACGCAGATTCCCAGTTAGATTCTGATCCTCCCGTTCTCACTGATGATCTAGCATTACTCCCCGAGGGTTATCTGCGGGAGGATACTGCATGCTCTGTGTACTCGATTTCACTTCCTGGATGTGCATCCGATCCGTCAGATCACAAAATCGAGTCTTCTGATATTTCTGATCTTTCTGAGTTTGAGTTGTCTCACCTCGATGACCCTCGTGAGGATGAGCCGGTCTTTGAGATGTTCGATGATGTTGCTGATTTTTCTCCACTATCTGCATCAGATATCAACCTTTCTAGTGAGTCTCCTTATCATGACTTTCCACACCTTTTTGAGACGGTGATTAATGTGAAGGATTCCATGACTGATCCTTCGTTCTCCACGTTCGACTTCTTTAGCTCGACCATTCCACTCAAATCTGATCTTGAGCCGATGAGTTCTTTTGTGCTCCCGGATTACGATGTCATCTTCCCATATCCTTGCCCGGTAGATGACACCCGCCTGATTGCCTACTTGGGTGTCTTCGTTTACATTATTGACTTCTTCGTTGTTCATATACCACGACTACGATGATAGTAGGGCACACAGATGCCGTCCTGAACCTTGATACTTTGTTGTCCTAACCTTCGCGCCCAGCTAGGGGCGTAAAATCTAGCGCTTGTTGAGAGGCACCTCAACAGTGTCTACTTTGTATGTACGTGTTTCATCATGATTTGTTCCTTCCTTCTTCTGTTTTTGTTTTACACCCCAGGTCTCGTTTAGTATTATTTTTGCTATACTTAGGATGTACCTTATCCTACGTATAGGGGGGATGTAAACACCGAATTGTTCCCTATCGTTCTGTTTCATTACTCCTGTCATTGCCTATACTTATGGATCCTTCACCTTAAGTATAGGGGGAGTAATGTCGTTCCTTTCATATTGTATATATTTGTCTCAATTTTTGCTATTCCCTCTCTTGTCCTCCACACTGTTCATATTTCTTTCTATACTTAGGGATATTTTACCCTAAGTATAGGGGAGGTAGACCCTTTACATCTTTCCACTCGGATTTCCCTTTATGTACAGTCTGCTATACTTAGGATTACTTGATCCTAAGTATAGGGGGAAACACCGAGATTCTTTTTCTTTCTATTCTTTGATTTGTCATTGTAGTATACCATTCCTTTTCACTTCCCTATACTAAGCACGAGTTATGTCTTCTTCATCGCTCTTGATCCACTCCGAGGACATCGTTCAGCTAAGTATAGGGGGGTGTCGTATATATTTCATATATAATTTAGCCATAACTCATACTTTGTGTGAGTGTGTTAATAAATAAAGTGGCTAAAATCCTTTATCTAAAAATCCATAAAAATTTAAAAATTTATCTTGTACATAAAATTCTTTCTTGCACATACATAGCTATTTATAAAATTATTTTTGTACAAATGTTTGTAAAAATGTTTTGGTGTAAAGAGTTTGTAAATATTTTGATATCAAAATTATGTATATAGTACAAAATTTTTGTAAAATGTTTGAAATACAAAAGTTTGCAAAAACCCTTGTGTAAATGTGTGTAGATAGTTTGCAAAACTTCTGCATTCATGCATTCATTCATTCATTCAAACATTTTTCAAAATTTTGCACTTTTTCAAAAACTTGCATGAAAAAGATTTTTGTATATACTTGTACAGTTTTTTGAATCATAGTTGACATTTAAACTATCCTGGAATTAAATTAGAAAATGGAGCTTGGTTAAGACCTTAATCCACCTAATTCTCAGAGGAACCTAATAGGGCTTAGGGTTAAGACTTTTCAGGTCCATTTGGGACTTAATTCTTTGAGTCCTCTAGGCTATGATCATATGTCATCTTGATGAGCCTAAGTAGAACACTTAACAAGACACACATGACTCTCACAGATAATGGCTTTACTTGCACCAGCACCTTACACATAGCTCTCTATGGATGAGGTGGTGAGGAGAAAGTCTTCTTTGGCTTGGGGTAGCATACGAGGGTAGTACTTCTACGCAGAACCTCTCGTCTTATTTTAGTGAAGGAAGTGCGTCTCAACTTGGTCTGGCAGCATTGAAGTCTAAAGACAGGAGTTAAGGGTTGCAATAATGCTTCAAAAGAGGGATAGTATACTGGCTCAAGAGGAAAAATTCCTTATGTATATATGCTGCACCATGTAGATATGTTGTACATTTGCACATTAAAAAATGTGCAAAAGAAAGAAAAACTCCAAAAAAGTAGTGGGTTTGATAGAAAATGAAATACCCACCGGAGTGTACATAGCCAAATAAAGCAAAGCTTATGTTACCCATTCTCATCTTATGAAGCTTGCAACAGGGAGACTTAGCTACACTGGTTGGGCTCCCTAGGATACATGGCTACACTGGTCATGGTCCATTCTCTTCTTCCTCCTCTTCTTGAGCCAGTTGTACTTGAACTTAGAAGGGAATACCCCGCTCCTCGAGGAAAGAACTATCAGACTAGGGCATTAGAGTTACCTTGTTGAGGGGGGCTGTTACTTTGCCATTTCTGAGGTGGGGAGCTACATATCACTTACACAGTACAAGAAAAGACTCATGGTCATTAGAGTTTGTGTATGTAGACTTGTTCTGATCTGGATTATTGAGGAGTCTTGACCATAGATTGGTGCAACTTAGGGGATGTTAAGTTTTAAACCTAAGTCCAAATAAGGTTCCGACAAACTAATAATCTAAAGGTCTGACTGAGCTCCATACTTCAATTTAATGAAGACAAGTTTAATAATCAACCTTGATTCTCCTCCTTTTTCTCTTTCTTTCTCTTTTCACTTCTTTTTCAAATAAGTGTTTGCTAAGGGACTTGCAAAAGTAAAGTATAGGGGGGTGATGAATCCTCATTCAACACTCTTTATTATTTTATTTTTGCTAATTATCTTGGCAAAGCATCATGTAAATAGTTGTAAATATAATAATTTAACAATAAGCATGCATGTGTTAATATTCCATAATTAGCATGTATTTGTGCAAAAATAAAAGAATAAAGAATAAAAGAAAAAGAAGGAAATATTTAGAATAAATATTGAGTGACCCAAACCCAATAGAGGGCCAAGCATTGGCCTGATCGCCAGATAAAATAAGTAGAGAGAGATAGGGCCACTCTACCTTGTATATATATACCATCTATGTATATAATTTCTTTTTACAAAAATAAAAGTAAAAGATATTTTTATTTCCTTGTATATATTTCTCAAAATAAAATAAAAATTAGAAAAATAAAATAAAATTAAAACTAGAATAAAATTCTCTCTCTCACCTTGTATATAATACATGTATATATGTATCTTTCCCTATTTAATTTATACTTGTAAATAAATAATAAAAAAAATAAAAATAATTTTATACTCCAAAAATTATGTTGTAAATAAATAAAATAAAAAATTGGGGTATTTGTGTAAAAATAACAAATTAAAAATAATTGTACAAAATACATAGGTATTTTATACCTGTATATAATACATTATACTGTATATACCATAATTTATCTTTCATAAAAATAAATAAAAATCATAGAAAAATCCTTTGAAAAATAAGAAACATTTCTATTTTATTTATTTTTTAATTTAAATTCATTTATTATTTTTAATCTATTTATTTTTGATTTTTCAGCTATTTTGTCATGTAGTCTATTTTGTCGTTTCCCCCGCCGCTCCTGATTGATCTAGAGAGGATTGTTGACCTTGGTCAACTGCCCCCCTGGACTTCATTTCACATGGACCCGGTTTCACCCTACTTTCGCTTAATTTCTGCGACCCGATCCGGCCACCATTTCCTTCCATTCGTTGCTCCGATTACTGAGGAATGATCCACGATCTACGCCCGATGAAATTCATAGGGATCCGTCCCTTGGTTCACGTGCCCATGCCCCATCTTTCTCGGACCCTAAAGCATAAAAAGCCTCCTGGAGCCCCCTCTTCTTCCAGATCTTTGTCCGCTGCCCTTGTCTCCGGTGACCTCCACCTCCTCCCATGAGTGACATCGTGCGAAGGAGCGTGTTGCAGTGAGGTTTCAATCTCCATAGCCGTAGATCCGGCGTACACTTCGTCGTGCTCCGTTGCGAGGTGAGCCCAGCCTCTAGGACCGTCGACCCATTGAGGCAATGACCCCTCGGAGGTCCCTGACCTCCAGCCCATACGATCTCGTCCATCAGGTAGCTTAGTTTTGGTCTGTACTGCATTTGATTCGAGTTTTAAGGATTTTAGTCAACCTCAGTCTCTTAGCTCCGTTTACCCTGGCCGGAGCCTCCACTTGTTGTCCCAGCGACCCAACCACCTTCACCAGCCTTCTCCCCATCTTCTTCGCCCATCCATTCACCTTGGTTCGCCCCGGAACGAGTTAGCGGCCCTCCTCCACCGTCGCTTCATCGGAGGGCCCTGCCTCACATCATCTGCCATCCATTTCGTGTCTTGACGGGTCGAGGCATTTTGCCATCGACCTCGTGGTTTGTCTGTGCTGGTCCGAGCGTTGAAAGGACCTCATCTGGAGGTCAGTATACCCGAGCACAGCAGCTCCAGGTCTTCAAGCTTCGCCGGGCCGTTCTCCTGGTCTCAGCCTAATCGGAGCTACCCCACAGCTGCGGACCGTCGCCAGCAACTTTTCCCCATCAGAGCAGCTCTAGAGGACGTCCCTGCAGCACATATCTGCCGATCCAAGCTCGCCGGAGGCGAGTTCTTCGTCGCTCTTCCAGTTGTCGTCTCCGCCGTTGGATCGATGTTCTTTCTAGTTCTAATCTCGCCCGTTCATCCTCGGGGAACCCTCGATCGTCCAATCCATCTAAGGATCCTTTAATAGCCGTCCATCGTCGAACCTGTATCCCCAGTTCTCAACCGTCCGATAATAGGTGGACGCCTTCGACCGTCGGATCGCTGATAATAAAGGATATTTTTACTTAGGCCCTTCTATTTTTTTGCATTTATTTGTTAGTCCTGTAAATATTTTTAGCAGTTGTTTTTAGTTTGGATTAATTGCATCTAAGACCTCGTGCTTCTAATATTTGCATTTTAGTCCCTCAGTTTGCGTATCGCGTGGTCTGTCACGTGACCCCATGGGTTATTTGCATTACAGGCTCTGGACTTTATTGTTGTTCTTGAAAGAAGTTTTATTATTCGTATTTGCGTTTATACCCCTGAGTGCCTGGTTCACGTGCTGCCCACGTACGGATTTGGATTTTTTGCAAATTAAGCACTGAAATATTTTCGCCTGTTATCTTTTGGCTTGAAACTTTTCAATATTTGCACATAGGTCCCTATTGGCTGTGTGTCTTGTTTTTAATTAAATAAATAGCAAACCCACTCCAAAAAATCCAAAATTTTTCACACTTAGCTCCTGCTATTGTGTATGAATTTTGGTAATTTTTGTGGGATGTTTTGATTTTGTTTGTTATTTTTATAAAATTCAAAAACCTTAAAAAGTGTCCTTGTCTATTTTGAAAAATCAACTAAAAATATTAAAATATCTTGAAAAATTCCAAAAAAAATCTGAGATGGTTTCTTTTGTGTTGTTTTAATTGCTATGCAATTTTCATTTCATTCCCATTTATAAAACCCATAAAAATTGTAAAAATCTTATAAAAATCATTAAAAATTCATAAAAAATGTGTTTTCTTCTTCTGTAGGTAGATTTTATTTTGTAGTTTCACATAAAATTATTGCTAGGATTTTATAGGCATTTTAATTAATTTTAATTTGCCTTTAGGTCCCAGCTGTACATTGCTTTCTGTTTTCGACTTTTTTTTTTATTTTTAGAAAATTAATTAAAAATAACAAAAACCCCATAAAATTCACAAAAAAACATTTTAATATTTGAAAAAATAAAAAGATTTTTATTTTGAATTTTGAGTATTTTTGGACCCTTAAATAATTGTTTTAGTGTTGCTTTTTGGTTTTCTTTTATTCTTTTTCTTATTGCAAAATCATAATTTTTTTTAAAATTAAAATCCACCAATTTTCTTTGTTTTCTTGGTTACTCGACTACTTCGTAAACTCGTCACTCTGTGCTCCTTGTGATCGACCCTGGTAGCTATACCAAGTAAAATAAAGTAGCAAGACCGCTTGTCTTGTTTGATTGTTTGATTTCTTTAGTTGGTGGCCTAAATTTTCTTGTTGATTGCGCCTTGTGATTCGGGTAACAATGACCCTGGATATTCCTTAACCCGAGTTGCATCCGCGCGTCATCACATATCTCCTCCTCGATCCATTCCATCATTCTGCTCCTTGATCCTCCATGATCCATGTCGACCCTTCACCCTTCATCATTTCCTCTTTCCTTGCTCACCACCTTCCCTCGAAGTCCCCCCGTTCGTCACTGTAGATAACTTCCTCCCTCGCCATTTTTGGATTTTTGCTTCCACTTTTACAAGTTCTTATCCCCTCGAACCAACTTCATTGTGTTGAGGATGGTGACAGGAGCTCTCCGCCGTGGTTCGCAGCGAGGAGGAGCTGTGTAGAAGCTGTTCCCAGCCCATCGCTGGAGCTTTGCTCCCGTCGGTTCATCTCGTGATCTCCGACTGCTTGAGGTTAGTTTTTCTTCACTTTTTAGATTTGGTTTAATCCTTTTTTTCTTCATTTTATTTAGTGTTTTGATTATTTGTTTAGCATAGTTTTTGGTTGATTAAGTTCATCGGAGCTCTAGAGCTCTAGCCACCTCTATTTCATCATATCCCTTCTGGTTCTTACCCACCTAAACACCCTACTACCTTGCCCCTTCGATTCTTCATATTTCACCCATCATAAACCACCCAAGTCCCCACTGATTTGGACCTTCGAGGTCCATCTCCTACACTTCACCGGACCTCGACTCGCCGCCTTCATTCCACCCTCCGACCATCACCAATAAAAGCCAGGACCACCCTCTTTGCATCACCATGCTTTCTATCTCCTTTGTAGGTCCTGAAGAGCCCGTCTGAGGGCTAAGAGATTCAATGCGCAAGACCCAGGCCCTTCTCCAGAACCCTTGAGCACTAGGGTTCGATCAACGAGCCTTGGACCTAATTGAAGCCTTTAAGAGTTGCGGGGCGTCGCCAGGAATGCGAAGAGATACTCGACGTAGCTCAGGTTCCTGGAAGCTCACGCTTCATCGATTTCAAACTCGCCCAAGGCGAGTTCTTCAAGAGTTCTTCTACCACCATCTATAGCCGTCAATCAAGAGTAGGAGCACCATGAAAGCAGGTGACGTCTGGTCTGAGCGAGCCCAAACCAGTGGATCTCCTTGGGAGATCTAATCTCAGATGTCAAAGGCCGAAGTGGCATCACATCTAGAGAAAGCGACACACGTTAAGTGGATATCTCTCAGCTGTACGATCTGTGCCCGTTAGGTGGTAATTTTCATACGCATCCCCACTTTTTGTTTAATTTTTATTTAGTCCTATAAATAATTAAACTCGCTTTATATTTGTGTACTTTTTACATGTGGATCCCTGAGCTATCTGCATTATATTATTAGGTCCTTACCAGCTCATCTCACGTGGTCCCTGATGTGAGCTGGGCATTTTGCATTTATAAACCTGGTGTTTTCTGTAGTTGTAATTTAGTTTATAAAATTTGAATTTCAATTGTAAACTTTTAGGTAATTTGTATATTCATGTCTTTTATTTTAATTGTAAATATACACATCCTAGTTCAATTAATTTCTGTGTTTTTTTCTATTTTCTAAAAATATTAAACATGCTCCAACAATTATGGGAAAATAGGATTTTGTGCCTATTTGTATTCTCTTCCATGCTATCTGATTAGTTTTGCATTTTATGCATATTTTCTATTTATTAAAAATCAAAATACCATGTTTTATTATTTATTTGACTTAAAAAATCCAAAAAAAATGAAAAAACATATTTAAAGCTTCCAAAAAATTCATATTTGTTTATTATTGTATTTAGTATCTCCAGACCATAAATCCCTAAAAATAGAAAAGAAAATTATTAAAAATTAAAAAAGATTCAAAATACTTATAAAATTATAAAAAATCTTTTAAAAAATTAAAATTATTTATTTCTATCTCTTAATTTTCTTAATATTATATTTTATCTATTAAAAATAGTTTTGGAAAATTTTGATTCTATTTAGTATTTTAAATTCCAAAACAATTTGACATAATTAAAGAGTCCCTGATCTTGTGCATTTAGGATTATATAAATACCTAAAAATTAGCAAAAATTCTTGAAAAATCCTAAAAACATTCAAAAAATGTAGAAAGTAAAAAATAGTTTATTTTGTAAATTTTGGTTATTTTTAGTTATATTTATAATTATATTACTCTTTATTATATATATTTTTGTAAATACTTATATTTATACCATTATTCTATATTAAAAAGAAAAAGAAATTAGAAATTAGAAAATTATAAAAAGAAAATAAAATTATAAAATTAAAATTCTAAAAAATATAAAATCTAAAAAATGTTATTTTATTTAATTAAAAATCCATAAAAAATATTAATTAATTACCCGATTAATTGAGGGAATATATCACAAAATACACATTATTATTTATTAATTATTTATTTATAAATAATAATTAGTGTTACCACGTATTGATCCATATGTTCAATACTCTACTGTATTTACACCTATACACATTTATAGTAGAGTTATAACAAAATTTAACTCACACACATTGATCGCTTGAATTTCATGTGGGTTGATTTTTTATTAGAGGCACACTTGATCCCACATCGATTGCTAATTGTGTTTTATTAGAAGACCAGTGAAAAAGACCCTCTATCACTGTTGATGATGACTATCTTCAAACCGAGACTAAGCTCGTCGAATAATCCTCTCAACCAAATTGCTTCTTTATTCCTTCGGTTACTTCCATGTACACGATCTCCATGGTAGAGAAGGCCATGGTGTGTAACAATGTTTCCTTCCATGAAAGTGTACATCTACCCATAGTGAATACATAACATGTCATGGATCTTCTCTTGTCATTGTCACCTGCATAGTCAGCATAAACAAAACTTCTCCCAAACTCAAGACAAAACCTAGTGGTATCTCGCAACTATCTCACAACATTGACTGCTAGGGCAGTATTTGGATGCATGCTTATCATGGCATACATGATGCTCCCACCAATACTGATGTGATGAACTCGTGACGTGTACTTGTGCTCGTCCTCTGTCTATGGAGACAAGTCTGTGGACAACTTGAAAGGAGAGCCAAGTAATATTTTCTTTGGCTTGTCATCTAACATGCATAAACACTCCAAGCCCTATAACAAGTAGCTCTTATAAGTCAAACGTAGTTTCCCAGCCTTGCGATCCCTATGTATATCCATGCCAAGTATCTTCTTGGCTGCATCAAGATCCTTTATCTCAAACTCTCCACCGAGTAGGGCCTTCAATCTATTCACCTCCAATTTATTTCTGAATGTTATGAACATGCCATCAACATATATCAACTAACAAATAAAAGAGCTATTAGGAAGTTGTATAAATTAAACAAACACATCACAACTGCTCCTGGTAAAACCTTGTGCAACCATGAATGAGATGAAGCGTTTGTACCACTATCTTGGAGCTAGCTTCCGAACTACACATATATATATATATATTCGCAACATGAACTCCTGATCTTCCTTTCCCTATAGTGCAAATTTTCTCTTCAAGGTCTCCATGTAAGAATGTTATCTTTGTATCTTGCTGCTCCAACTTCAAGCCATTCATAGCAATAATATCTAGTAGAACTCGTATGGAGGTGTGCCTTACCCTAGGTGAGAAGATATCATTGTTAGACTTGTGATCCCATGGCAAACCTTTACAACAATAAATGTAATTGTAATCTTTTTATGTGTCAATAAAAGTTATTGATTTTCACTCCCTATTTGAGATTAATGAATGAAAGCACTTGTTGAATATCCATTTCATCACCTTTACTCATTCATTTCATCTTTATATCCCTAGTGAAATACATGTATATATCACTAATTTGCATACAAAAACATTCACATATAAACTCGTAAATATTGTAAATACATGTATTTAAACCCAAATTAAAAGAATAATGAAAAATAAAAGAAAAAAAGAAATGAAGTATTGTAAATACTGAATGACCCTAAACCCCCGATACTAAATCAATACTGACTTGGTCGACTAGGAATAAAGTAGGGGGACATAAGGCCAATAACTATACAAAAGTACTCTCAAAAACCGTAATTTAATTGAATAAAATATCCATTTTTGCACTATATTATTATTATTATTATACACACCTCAAATCAAGATTTGTTCAACATGAAACTTGTATATAAAAAATTACTAAAAATAATAGCCAAAAAATCATGTACCAGTTATCCTGTACACTCAGATGAAAAAGTCATAAACTGAACCTAAATGATTAATATATTCTTTGTATGAACTCAAATTGAACCAAACTCACCTCCAATGTTCTTAAAATTAATCTATCTTTTTAATTAATGTGGTTCATCTGAATCGGAGTTAAGATACAAAAGTCAGCTATTTGGGGTACATGTGCACTTGTACATCTGTATTTTAAGCCATATCATTTATTGTTATATGTATACTAATATATTTATATTTTTAAATAATTATACATATTATATAACATGCAATAAAAATAAAAATATAATTTTAAATGATTTAAACATACCAGAAATAAATAAGAAAATAATAAACAAATAAAGATATAAATACACACAAATATATTCAAACTTAAAATGTGCATAATTATGTTTATACAACTCTGATTGAAATAATTTATTTGTAGTAATTCAATAAAAATGTAAAGAAAATATAAAAATATTACAAAAATATCACCTAAATAAGTGACAAATGAACCGATTTTACATTTTCCAATATGCATGCAATCCATATTTTATGTCTGGAGCATATGAACTCTAATTCACCCAAAACTCACTTTTAAAGTTCATAATTTTAAAACCTTTAAATTCTAAAAATACTTTGAAGGCGACCGGGGTTCATTTGTGAAAAGTCGTTTTGGTACCCATTTGTACAAGGTTTTACAGCTCTACGTTCTTTTATACAAAGTTCTTTTTAACTCATTTTCTTTTAATTTCAATTTTATTTTATTAATTGTAATTTTAATTTCTATTAAAAATATAAAATAAACTAAAAAAATGCACATAACAGGTCTTTTCTATACAAGTCAACTTGACTTGTATTTTATCTTTAGTGTTTTTATATGTTAAATTTAGTAAAATTTAAAATCAAAAAAGATATTTTTTAAGTATCATATTTATATATTATTATGATAAAATATAATATAATAGTATTATTAAAAAAATAAAACTAAAAATAATAAAACCCCAAATTGGGTATTTCAGACATAAAAAATGTGTTTTTAATTTGTATCTTTTTTTTCGAAACATATTTTGGAAAAACCTTCTTCTGCAATATTTTAGGTAAAATTATTTTGAGAAAGTTTTGTGTTTGGGATTTTTTACTTTGAGGTCTTCTACTATCTATTTCATGCATATTTTCTTTGGAAAAACTTCTCTTTTATGTAATTGGTCCACATGGACCAGGAGGACACCCACTAGAGTTCAAAATTTTTAAATAACCCACTTCCATTGGTGGATACCCCTTCATCTCATCTCTCCTTTCTTTAGAATGATGACCATGGGTCAACCTTTCCACCTCCATCTTCTCTCTTCCTATTCCATGCAAGAACCCAACAATGCTCTTACATCTTCTTCCACCTCGATTACACCACCTCTAATAGCCATCATCTCCTCTATTCCTCCACAAAATAAAAAGAGCCTCAACTCCCATTTTTTGAGATGATCCAGTTGTAAGTGTTCTCTAGCTCCATATGTCCACTATGACAGAGAGATCGTGGGCATGGGCAACAACGAGATTTCCTTTCTTCGGTATGATCCCTTGGTGTTCTTACTCCATTCAACCACGGAGTTCGTCTCTGTCAAGCTTCTTCCCCATTAGAATCGAGGCCACGACCGGCCATGCTCACTCGAGCGCTAGTCATCCTAGGTGATATCATTCATTTGCTGCATTTTTTATTTTAGGTAACTCAGTCTAATTTAGTTTCTTTTGTTGTTGTTCTTATTTGTATTGTAACACCATTGAACACCTCCATCCTCCTCCATCGCCGTGACTAACCACCTCACCTCCACCATCTTCCACTTCTTCGTTAACCCTCATGCAACCTCTCAACCTCCGACCAAGGCTTGGCCAAAGGAGCAACTCCTCCATCTCCCCATATACGTAGAAGGAGAACACCCATTCCCCAAACATTTGCATAATACCATGCTGAGTAGTATACTCGAGCCTTCTTTTGAATGTGCAGGTGTTGACTCTCATGCCATCAACCACTGTCCATCTTATGAATAATGCCTGCGGGAAACATCCACTATCACCGCACCTTTTTATGGGTTAATGTGCAGTAGAACATGAAGAAGAAAGGGGAGCAATGATCGGATATCAGCTATCGTTGATCCACTTTCCAACCTTTTCATCTCAACCCTCCACGTAAAGGATGACACCAACCCTCAGATCAGTATCCCCTTCATGCATGCACATTTTGTGACACTAGCATGTGAGGGTCATTTTGCGTAAAGGTCCTCGCAATTTTGGAGCTTTATAGGAAGTTTTTTAGTAGCTTTTAGCACTACATTTTTGTTTTCTCATTTTCATATGTACCCTTGTCTTCAAATACTATTTAATCTTTCATTTGAATTTCATTTTTCATGAAATTTATTTGTTAAAAGTTGATCTAAGTATCTATGTTGTACTCAAGTTTCATGAATTTTTGATGAACATATAATTAATGGTGAAGTTTTGAGTCAGGGTACTAGTTTGTCTTATTTTGTCAATAATTCTATGGATTTCTGATATCATATGCTCATTTTTGGATATTTTGTAGAATTAGTTGTACAAACTTGTGTCCAAGTATAAATATAATTTGATTTGTGGCCACTAGCATTTATACAACATTTTGAGTACTTGATTTATTCTAAGAATGTCTTTCATTTATTTGAAAATCTAAAATTATGTTTATGTCCCCCTAATTTTGCTCTGTAATAAGATATTTGTTTTTTATTTTTGTTGTGTTGTTTAAATAGTCTAAGAAATTAAAAACATCATTCTGGCCTCTGTAATTCTTTATTTTTAGTTTATTCATTGCATCTCATAAAAATATCAAATAATATTGTAGCTTGTCCTCATCTATATCTATCTCTTATTTTAAGGAAATATTGTGTTATTGTGTTTAGAGTCTAAAAATCTAAAAATGTTTCAAACGTTGCAAAATTAATTAAAAATTGAAATAGTGTCAAAAATAAAAAACAAGATCTTTTTTCTTCTATATATTATCTATCTTGGAAAAATAGACATAATTTTAGGACTTCATATTAAGTTATTTGTAGCATTTTTCTGAGTGTCCATTTTGTCTTATTTTTCTAGGTGTAGTATTATCCATTCTATTTTATTACACACATTTTCTTATTCCTAATAATCCCAAAAACATTTGAATATATTCTAAAAAATAGAAAAAAGACATTTATCATTATTTATTTATTCTTATTTTTCTTTAATTAATTACTTGTGTTTTGTGTCTTTTTATTCTCTTTCTATCTCCTATATTTGTCTTTGCCTTGTGATTCATATACATGTACACATGTGATTGTCTTCATTGGTTATTTATTCTCATTGTCTGATGGTGAGTGAATTAACATTTGATATAAAAAGCGATTGAAAAGAAAACTTCTTAGTTAGTGCTCCTTGTATTTGACCCAGATTTACTTCCTCTTGGTTAATCAAAAAGAAGTTGAAATAAGTTCGTTTGTTAATTGTCTTGAGTGGGTACTACAACTTGATATTTTTAGAATACAACTAAAAACCATTATTAAAATGGCATCGTTGTCAGGGTAGAATGACTTTTAGGTCGATTTTTAGACCTTATCTCACTCTTTGTGTGTTTATTTCATTTCAAGCATTGTCTTATCTGCATATCAACCTACTTGTTTGAACTCTGTATTGATGAATCCTTTGTGCTTTGTGTAGGGCCCAATGGAGTGGATCTTCAGAGCTTGAGCAGATGCAAGAGAGCAGAGGATGACTTTCACAAGCTTTGGAGCAAGGGAGCATATGAGCCACAATCTAGAGTGTTTTGGGATCAAGTAGATCGCTAAGGATTTATTTCTGCATCTTCATTAGAGTATTATTATTTATACTTTCTATTATTTTCAACGGACCTTTGTTGGGATCTCGTGTGTGCAGCAAAACTCGGGCACTTGTACATTTAGGAGCATAAGCTCCCATGTAATTTTCTGGATTTTCGTGACTTTCATGGTTTTTATCAAATTTAATTTCATTTATTTTCTAATTTGTTTTCTTTCTCTCTCATGGTTTGAATTTTTAACTTTTGTTTTTATTTATTTTGTGTAATTGAGTCCTTAGTTTTAGGTTTGCTTGGTCAAGTAACTAGGTTCACATCCTAATCTATCTCATTTTCCTATAGTTTATTACACTTGGACTTAGTCAAATTAACCGAAGCTTCACGTAATAACAATTTCTGCTTAGGTGATTTCATCATTGCATATAGCGTGGTTTGAATTCCTATTTAGCATTCCATATGGAGAGAGCTAGGAAGCAAGGTGAGCCTTGTGACTAAGAGAATTGCTTCCTCGCCTTCTCCCTCAGATTTTGACCACCTTAGATATTAAAGGAATTGAAACATTGTTAGGCGATTGCATGAAAAATTCCCAAAAAAGTGATAACCAAAATAAAGTCGGGACTGCTTAACTTTATTTGATCTTAAAATCAAATGTAATTGGATTCATTACCTTAGGAATAGCAACTCCGACATTGGTCACATGTACTTTCCAGACCGAGTGAGGCATGCACACTTAAGGAATAGAGCCACCGTCCCTAGACTTGTGCCCTATATGTGTGTGTCGGCTTTTAGGACATGTTATTGCTGCAAGCACTTGCTTCCAACAATAGACGAAGTGTCTCATGTTGAAGTAAGTGTGGTACTCCGACTCAGGTATAATTACTTTAGGAGACTGCACCTATGACCCTGATTAATCAACTGCTTGGTATCACCTAACTCTAAAAATTGAAAAGATAATGACCTCTCTCTTGCGATCTTCACTGTGTTGAGTAGGTGAATTGGAGTTTGATTTGTGTATTGATTGCTACTTTTGAATCAGATTGTGTTTCATCTTTCTTTGAGTCTTTGCAGTCCTCAAGTCTTTTTAGTTTTTGATTCCTTTTTCTTTTTCTTTTTATCATCATCTGTGTCTGATTATAGGTCACTCTTCTCTTCACTCGGATCTCGCGGTTACCTTTCACCAATATCACCCTTGCATCCCTGGTCCAGTTCAAGATGACTCTCTTCTTGAATTGTAATTTTGCCATGTCCAGTTTGACATCAACCCACGTTTGGTTGGTTTCTTGTCTGCCATTCTATCTCATATATCTTTCCCACCCTCTTCATTCCCTCCCATATTACCTTCTCCTTCTTTTGGGCATGATGTGCTGAGAGATGAGGCATGTATTGAGGATACTGATAAGATTATTGAGACAGGTAGATTTGAGGCTGGAATGAGTGTGCTTTCTTTGGTGGATTGTGGACCTGATTTGTATGATGCTATTATTGAGGTTTCTTCTCTTGCATACCAGGTTGAGGATGCAATCACAAAGGTTGTACAGATTTTGGATGATGAGACTAATGTTGTGTGTTTACATTTCCCAATATCGATCCTTGAGTCGGTTCTACACGTAATGATTCAGGAATCTGATGTACCATCTCTCATGGCACTTCAAGACATGAAGCAGGAACCTGCATTGTTTCAGCCAACCTACCAAACGATATATTTTCTTTATCCTGATTTTCTTATCCCCATAGGGCACATAGCAAATTTTGGCAAATATCTTGAGCCATTTCAGCAGATTTTGCTATGTGAGGACCTACATTTTGATATGTTAGATGTTTTTAGCCCCTCACATTAGCCTCTTGTCCTCCCTAGTGATAAGATTGATATATTTTTCGAGGACCAGAGTATAACCAGCATTGCCCCATTTTTACTGATGAATTTACTTTACTCCCCGAGGGTTATCTGCGGAAGGATGCAATACCTTCTTTGTACTCGGTTTCAATTTTTGAGTGTGCTCTCGATCTATCGACTAACGAGACCAAGACTTCTGATTTATATGACTTTTGTGAGTCTTATCTCCTTGACGACCCTCGTGAGGATAAGCCATTCTTTGAGATATTCGTTGATTTCTCTGATCTCTCAACCTTATGTCCGTCAAATATCACGCTGCGTAGAGAGTCTCCTAATATTTACTTTTTACTTATTATTGAGTATTTGATTGATGTGGAGGGTGCCATGATTGATCATTCCTTCTCCATGTTCGACTATATCGGCTTTGACATTCACTTCATTATTTGAAGTCGATGATTCCTTTCTCGCTACCAGACCCTGGTTTAGTTTTCAATTCTTTTATCCCAGTAGCACACACCCACTTGATTGTATATTTGGGTAGTTTTCTTCTCATTGTTGACTTTGTCATGGTTCTCACACTGAGCCAATGATGAGAGTATGGCATTCGACTAACTGATGTCGTCCTAAACCTTAACATTGTATTATCCTAACCTTTGTGCCCAGCTAGGGGCGTCAAACCTAGCGCTCATTGAGAGTCACCTCAACACTCCATACCGCTTGTATACACGTATTTCACCTTTTATTCATTCTTTCTTCCATTTGTCATCTTACACCTTAGATCTACCATTATATATGTGTGTCTATACTTAGGATGTACTTTATCCTAATTTTAGCGTGGGTGTATAATCGAGTTGTTCTTTTTATTCTGCTTTATCAATCATGTTGTTCCTAAACATAGGGATCTCTTACCTTAAGTCTGGGGAGTGATGTGTCTATTCTCTCATTTTTATTTTTGTAGTTTCATTTCATCTATCCCCTCACTTATTGGTTTGTTGTTCTATAATTAGGGATCCTTTACCCTAACTATAGGGGGATATAAGCCGAGCCATTGATTTGTTCATTCTAACACTCGATCATCTCCACTTTGTGTACAATATGTTGTACTTAGGAGTAACTGATCCTAAGTATAGGAGGAACGATCAAATTCTCATTATATGATTTAGTCGTTGTAGTATAGACTCTTGTACACTGAACACGAGTTATGGCTTCTTTTATGATCATTATGAGGGCACTGTTTGTGCTAAGTATAGGGGGTCTTATATACTTTGCATATAATTTGATCGAATCTCGCACTTTCGTATTTTCAATAATACAACTTTATAAAAATAAAGGGGTAAAGGTCTAGAATTTAAATACATAATATTATTTGTAAATATGATAATTAAATCAATTTACATTTTTTTTGCAAAATGATTTAAAAATGATTGGAAAATGTCTTGAAAAATCTTTTGAACCCCATTTGGAAAATATTTTGTAAAATGTTTTAAAACCTTTGTAAAAATCTTCAATAAGTATTTTTAAAGTTTTGTTTTATTTGTCCAAATAAAATGCTTTGAAAATTAGTTTGCAAATGATTTGAAAAATGGTTGCAAAAATACTTTGAAAAATCTGTTCTATCTTTGAAAAATATTTGCAAAATAATTTTCAATCTTTGTAAATGTTTTTAAATTGTTCATAATAAGTATTTGCAAAATAAAATTTTCAAAATATTTGTGAAAATATTAATTATTTTGAGAATCCTATAAATAATTGTGTATATAAGAACTCTAATAAAATCCATTATGAAACTTGTAGATAATCCTCGTATAGAACTTGTGAATAGAATCTTATACATAACTTGCATATATTTGTGTATAAAATCCATTGTAAAATACATACCCAATCTTTTTAAATACACACTGACTCTTGTTAATGTTTGTACATATACCCACCCATTAACCTATATAAAAAATCCCTAAAAATTTCAAAATTCTAAAAATCCTCCAACATTTGTAAAATGTTATAAAAAGCTGCATAAAAAATTTGCAAAATTTTTTTAAAAACCCATAAAAAGTTCAAAACCAGAAAATGTACTTCACAAAAAGTTTTGCATTTGCAGTTTTCAGAATGATAATGACAATTGAACTGGTCTGAATAAAATCCAAAGATTGGTTCTTGGTTGGACCTTAATCCGCTTAAATTTATAAGAACGTTATAGGAACTAGAAGTAAGGCTCTTCAAGTCACCTTGGCTTATCTCTTTGAGATTGTAGGATTGTGCTCATATGTCATCTTGACTGCCTAGGTAGAATATTTTGAGATGCCCGCATGACTCTTGTCGATAGTAACCTAACTTAGACACATGCACCTTAACTTAGCTCAACTCAATTTGAGTGGTGAGGGGGTTGGATTCTTCAGCATGAGACACACGTGAATGGAAACATATGTCACCCAAATTGGAGGCCAGTGCCCCCCAACTCAGTCCAGTAGCGGCGAGGTCCAAAGACAGGATGATGTGGGTTGTTATAAAGCTTCAAACGAGGGATAGTCTACTAGCTCAAGAAGAAAAATTCTTTATGTAAATGTTGTTGTACATATATTATCAAGAAGAGTATAAAATAAAGACTCCAAAAAAAGTTAGGTGAGCAAAAAAAGAAAAATAAATAAACGTCGGAGTTATGTATTCAATAAGCAAGGCTTATACTTCAAAGTCAAAGTTGTATGGTACCTGCAACTAGATGACTTGACCACATTGTTCAAGCTTCCTAGGATAGGTAGATATAGTGGCTATCGTCCATTGTCTTCTCTACCCCCCTCTTCTTGGGTTGGTTGAAGTTGAACTTATAAAACAATACACTGCTCCTCGAGGAAAGAGTTGCTTGATTGTGGAATTACAGTCACCATGTTGGATAAGACTGTCTCTTTATAACTCCAGCTGAGGGGAGCTACATTTCACTAACAATGTACAAGTAAACTCAAAGTCATAGGTTGCATTTGATGTAGACTTGTTTTACTTGGCTTTTGAGGAGACATGGATAGAGTTTTGTGATATTTGAAGGCTGTTGAGTTTCAAGTTCAATTCCCAATATGGTAATAAACAAATTAATAATCAACAGGTCTGACAAAGCTCCAAATATAATTTTATGAAGATAAGTTTAAGAATCAAAATCATTCCAATTTATTTCTTTTTCTTTTCTTTATTTTTTAAATGCACTATTTATCATAAGTGTTTGCAAGGGACAAGCAAAGGCAAGTACATGGGGTGATGAATCTCTATTTCATAACCTTTATTCATTCATTCTCTCTTTAAATCCCTAGTAAAATACACGTATGTATCATTAATTTTCATAAAATAGCATTCATATATTAACATGTAAATATTGTGTAAATACATGTATTTAAACCAAAATTAAAGAATAAAGGAAAATGAAAAGAAAAAAGAAATGAAGTATTGTTAATACTGAATGACCCTAATCCCCGAGACTAAGTCAACACTAACTTGGTTGACCAAGAATAAAGTAGGGGGATATATGGCCAATAACTGTACAAAAATACTCTTAGAAACCCTAATTTAATACACTAGAAATAGCCATTAGTTCACTATTTTATTATTTACTATACATGTCTTAAATCAAGATGTGTTCAACATGAAACTTGTATATATTTATATATTGAAAAATTACTAAAAATAATAGCCAAATAAAATCATGTACCAATCACCATGTACACTCAGATGAAAAAATCTTAAACTGAGCTTAAATTATCAATATTCTCTCCATATGAACTCAAATTGAATCAAACTCACCTCCATTTCTCTTAAAATTAAATTATCTTATTAATGAAGATTGTTTCATATGAATCCGAGTTAAGATACAAAAGCCGGTTATTGGGGGAACATGGGTACTTGTACATCGGCGTTTTAATCCATATTATTTGTTGTTATATATCTTTTATCTCTTTATAATTTTAAATATTTGTACAAATTACATAACATACATTAAAAATAGAAATATAAATTTAAACCACTTAAAAAGACCAATAAATAAGAAAATATGATACCAATAAAGATATAAATACATACAAATATATTCAAACTTTAAATGCGCATAATTATGTTTACACAATATTGATTCAAATAATTTCTTTTGTATTTATTCAATTAAAATGTACAGGAAAAATATAAAAAGTACAAAAATATCATTGTAAATAAGTGGCAAATGAATCAGTTTTTTGTTTTCTAATATTCATGCAATCCATCTTTTATATATGGAGCATATGAACTCCAATTCACCCAAACTTACTTTTAGAGTTCATCATTTTAAAACCTTTAAACTTTAAAAATACTTTCAAAGCGATCGAGCCTCATTTGTACAAGGTTTTACAACTTTTATTTGTTTTGTACAAAGTCTATTTTAGCTCCTTCTTTTTTAATTTCAATTTATTTTATTAATTACATATTTCCTTTTCTATTAAAAGTATAAAATCTGCTAAAAATTATAAATAAAAAAGACACACAAATAGGCCTTTTCTATACAAGTCAACTTGACTCGTATTTTATGTTTAATTTTATATATTTTATTTCATAAAACTAAAGATCAACAAAAAATATTTTTTAACTATATTATATTATATATTATTATAAAATATATTATAGTAGTATTATTAATAAGAAAAAAACTAAAAAATTATAAAAAACTCCAAAATGGGTATTTTATATCTAAAAATATGTTTTTAATTTACATATTTTATTCGAAGCATATTTTGGAAAAACTTTCTTCTACAATAATTTACATAAAATTTTTTTGAGAAAGTTTTGTGTTTGAGTTTTTTTCACTTTGAGGACTCCTACTATCTATTTCATGCAAAATTTCATTGGAAAAACTTCTCTTTTATGTGATTGGTCCACATGGAACCATGAGGACACTCACTAGAGTCCAAAAAATTTGAAATAGCCCACTACCATTAGTGTATACTCTTTCATCTCATCTCTCCTTTCTTTTATAATGATGACCATGGGTCAACCTTTCCTCCTCCATCTTCTCTCTTCCTATTCCATGCAAGAACCTAACAACTCTCGTACACTTCTTCCACCTCGATTAGACCACCTCCAATAGCCATTATCTCCTCCATTCCTCCACCAAATAAAAGAGCCTCAACTCTCTTTTTTGAGATGATCCATGTAAGTGTTCTCAAGATCCCCATCTCCTTTGTAACAGAGAGGTTGTGAGCATGGACCATGCCTTGGCGTTCTTACTCCTTGTTCCACTGAGTTCGTCTCCATCAAGCTTCTACCCCATTAGAATTAAGGCCATGACTGACCACTCTCACCGGAACGCTGATCATCCTAGGAGATGTCATTCAATTGCTAAGTTTTTTTATCCTAGGTAATTTAATCTAACTTAATTTCTTTTGTTTTTGTTTTTGTTTGTAATGTATCACCATTGAACACCTCCATCATCCTCCCTCGTTGTGGCTAACCACCTCACCACCGCCCTCTTCCACTTGTTTGTAACCCTCACAAAACCTCTCAACCTCCGGCCAATGCTTGGCTGAAATAGCAGCTCCTCCATCTCCCCCATATACGCAAGAGGAGAACACCCATTCCCCAAATTTTTGCATAATGCCAGGCCGAGTAGTATACTCCATTGTTGTAAAAATTGGCTGACTAATCTGATTAATCAACTCGACAGGGTAGCTGAGTTGACTAGCTGATGATTGAGATTTTTAAGCGGGTCAGAAAATATCCTCACAAAAGGTGAAGATAAATTATCACAGAGGTGATCCATAGAAATAAGACGCGGAGTTAAAATTAACCCACAATATAAGAACATAAGAAATCTCGAGTCAATCGACGATTAACACATAATATAAATAAAGCAATGAAAAATAAGATGTGGAGTTAAATATTATTATAACAATACAAATGTGAGTATAGGTGTAAGTATGTGTAGAGTGTCGAACATATGGAGCAAAGTAGATAGATCGAGAAAATGGATTTCAAAATTTGTGATCCTCTTGTCTAAGTATTTTTATCTAGGTTTTTAATTTATATATATATATATATCGGATTTTATTTCTTATATTTTTATTTTTTTATTATATATATTATTTTCTTTTTTTCTTTTTCTATTTTATATTTCCTTTTCTTTTAAATATAAAATATAGGAATATAGAAAGCTATATGTATAATGTAAGGTAAGACAACTATAAATATGACTATAAATAAAAAATTATAGAATATTTTTTTTGGATTTTATACAAATTTTTACTATTTTTTGATTTTAGGGAATCTTTACTATTTTTTATATATTTTTAAAGTAAAAAATATCTCAAAACTAGGATTAAATAAATAGGTCAATTTATATTATAAATAATATAAATAAAATTACAAAATAGAAATGAATATTTTAGGTGTTTTTACATTTTTACTAGATTTTGGAGCTTTTTTAATTTTTTATCTTTTTTATTTTTAAGGATTTTTGGTCTGAAGTTAGAAAATACATGAATAAATAAAATATATTTCTCGGATTTTTATACGTTTTTATATTTTTGGTGTTTTATAAGTCAAGCAGGGACAAAAATGTGCTCTTTTGATTTTTAGAAAATATTTAAATGCTTAAATGTAAAAATAAAAATTTGACATGAAAATAGATGCTAGAAGACACCTAATCCTATTTTTTGATATTTTTGGAGTATATATGATATTTTAAGAAATATAAAACAATCACATAAATCAATGAACTAGCAAGGGCATTTATACAATAAAAATAAAGTGCGAGGATGATTATACAAAATACCAAAAATTAGATAACTAATATTCAAAGTTTCAGGATTAAACGTAAAATACAAAAGACATAGGGGCTTGCTAGCAAAATTGCCACCTCATGTGGGACCACACATGAGATAATGTAGACTGGACCAATATGCAAATAACAGTAATAGTAGGGGTTCTTGTGCAATTTTACTAAAATTTTGCAATTTAAAATAATTACATGACCATAAATAAAATAAATAAAAAAGTGGGGGCTAAGTCAGCAAATTACCCCCTAAAGGTGCGGATCCTATGGTTGGCAGGAGCCCACTTATACACATGGCACGTGCAGGAGGCGCGATGAAGCTTCGTCAATCTATGGTGGAGATCATATCTAGAGCTCGATCAGAAGGGTGAGGCGGGGTGAGTGGAGATCAAACGGCCACGGTCAAAACTGGAGCGAAGGCACGATCGGACAGTTTTTGCTTCGCATGAAGAACATGGAAGAAGGTTGCCTTCCCCGAGCATTGATCGATGATCCCGGGCTTCTCCAATTACCTCCCTCGCTACACAATGGCTTGAAGGCTTCTAAGAGATGTCTCTATCTGCAGGAGGGATTAAAAGGCTTCGAGGTTGTCAGAGAAACCCACAGAGGTTAAACGAGGTCAGGCGGCTTGGGTACTTTCCTTGACTTGAAAATCATCCCCTCGACTGGAGTGAATGCTTCAGGACCTACACAAGAAGAATGGGGGGTCGAGGGGAAACTGCCTCGACCCGTCAACGAGCGGAGTGGGCGCAAAATGGGACGTGGCGGTGGTGCTCCAGCGTGGTGAAGGAAAGGGAGCACCCAAAATCAAATCCACGAAGGATATAGTGAGCTGGAGGTGTGTGGGGTGTACAAGAAGTGAAAGGAGAAAGAAAATGCGGTGGTTGGCAGGTCGGAATAGGTTGGGAGCATGGTGGAATGGTTCATCAGAGCGAAGCTCTGACGAACTATGAATTGGGGATTTAAGCTATGGCAATGGATAAAATGCTAAACTAATTGCACAAATAAAATCTACACCTAATATCTATCTAAAATGCAAAGAAAAGAACCTCAAATTATCGGAGCCACGAGATGGACCTAACGGCGGTGGAGTTCGTCGGAGATGGTGGAATCGATCTTCATGCTCGACCTCTCCTCTCCAAACTATAGGGCAAGCTTGTTGTCACCTAGGTCGAGCCCAATAACACAAAATGGGGGAAAGAAATTGGGTGGAGGAGATTCAAATTCAAAAAAATGGGACAGAGCTTGGATATATACAGGGGTGGCAATATCAAAGTGGCCAACTAGATGCATCAATGCAATCCTCGAGGAAGTGATCGGGCATGATAGAGCTAAGATCGAGGAGAAAAGGTGGAGAAGAAATCTCTCCAAAAGGATGCAAGGTGCGAGCTACAAAAATCGGAGAAGAAGAGGGTCAAACGATGTTTTGACAAGGCTAGCGCTTGGGGAGAAGAGTTGACCGGGGTCAACTCTTGACTCCCCCTGGTTGGTCTACGTGGACTAACACGAAAAAAGGTAGCCCAAAAATATTTATAAAATCAATAATAAATACTAAATGAATTAATTAATTTTAATTTATAAAAAATATTTATTATTTTCTATAGTACTTTATTGTGATTTTTATTTATTTTTATGAGTTATTTTATTATAGGTTACTTTTAAGGGTTTATTTATAGGTATATCTACCTATGTTTGCATAGTTTATTTTTATTTTGTAATTTTAATTTTATTATTTTATTTTCTTAATTTATATATTTGTAACTTATTTTTATACACATCAATATATTTTTATTTTATTTTTCTAATACAATTTGTATACTTAAATAATTAGGGGTATTAATTATAAAGGTATAAGTATTGGTATTTTATCTATGTATTTATATTTTATTTTTGTATTTTCTTAATGGTTTTATTCTATTCTAAATATTTACATACACTATAAATAATATTTACACAATTATAAAAATATAAAAATAATAAAAACTATAAAGAATAAATAAATATTTTATTCAGGTATACAATGCAATAGAGGTCCAAAACAAACTTTTGTATCTTAACTCTTAAATGAAACCACCTTCATTAAATAGCTTATTAAAAGTTATATATAATTAAATATGATTTTGATACATTTTGAGCTCATATGGAGAAGAAATGGGTCTGGGAAGTTTAGACTTCGTCTTTTTATTTTTAGTATTAAAAGTACATTGTGTATTATTTTTATGTAAAATGAATTTTTAATTTTTCTATTATTTTTATCTACAATTTCATGAAAAAACTTTCTTTATTTGAGGTATAAATAATAGAAAATAAAACAGGTCCCAAAAAGACTTATTAATGAATAACAAAATAGAGTTTTTAGTGGAGTTTTAGCCCTTATCTCCCCCTACTTTATTCCTTATCGACCTGTCATCAAGATGCCTAGGTCTCAGGGTTTAGGGACATAAAATACCTTTGGCATTTTATTCTTTTTATTTTCTTTTCTTTATTCTATAGTTTTAACATTAAAAACTATATTTTATATACAATAAATGAAATAAAAAATGAATGTTAATTTGTAAAAAATAATGCTATTTATCTGCATTTAACTAGGGATTTTAAGGCCAAATTGATTATATAAAGGTGATGAAATGGAAATTTATCACCTCCTGTATTTGCCTATGCTAGTCCCTAGCAAACACTTACGCAATAAGTACAGAAAATAAAAATAAAGAAAAAAAGGAAAGAAATTGGATAGATTTTAATTCTTAAACTTGTCTTCATAAAATAAAAGTTTGGAGCTTAAGTCAGACCTTTCGATTTTAGGTGCGGTAGGAACCTTATTTGGAAACAGATTTGAAACACAACTACCTTGGAGAATCACAAAATCATGCTCAAGTCTCCTCAATAGCCAAGTCAGAATACTTCAATTCATATGCAAACCCTTATGACAATGAATCTATCTCGGACAATGTATGTGATATGTATCTCTCCTCGGCTGAAGAGGTAAAAGTCAGTCTTCTCCACCATGGTGACCCTAATTCATCAATCCAGCAACTCTTTCCTCGAGAAGCAGGGTATTCCCTTCTAAGTTCAAGTGACAACCAACTCAAGAAGAGGTGGAGAGAAGAATGGACGACATCCAGTGTAGCTACCTATCCTAGGATGCTTGACCAGTGTAGCCAAGCTATCCGGCTGCAGGCTCACAAACATATGACTTTGAAGCTCTATCTTGCTTATTGACTATACAAATATATACACTGCTGTCTTTACACCTCGTATCTATTGGATCGAGTCGGTGTACAATGGGGCACAAAAGTGTGACTTCCAATGTTTTCATTGGCTTGTGTCTCATGCCAACAAATCTAGCCCTCTACCACTTCAACAAAGGTGAGAAAAGTGTAAGGTGTAGGTGTACAAGCTAGGTCATTATCAATAAGAGTCGTGTGTATGCTTCGAAATACTCTACTTAGGTAGCAAGACGACATTGAACCAAGTCTCATGATCTCAAAGACTTATGTCAACTAGACTTAAAGTACCTCAATTCCAGTTCTTATAAGGTTCTTGTGATTAAGTATATTTAAGGTCCAACCAAACTCCAATCTTTGGATTTTATTTAGACTTATTCAAATATCAAACTCAATCCGAAAAGATGCAAATGTTATGCACAATGAAGAAAACATTTTTGTTATGCA
Organism: Ottelia alismoides; assembly: GCA_037367405.1. Lineage (NCBI taxonomy): Eukaryota > Viridiplantae > Streptophyta > Magnoliopsida > Alismatales > Hydrocharitaceae > Ottelia > Ottelia alismoides. The sequence continues at coordinate 505,966 of JAZKJV010000339.1, forward strand.
ATTTTTAGATTTTGAACTTTGAAAATTTTTATGCAATTTTCAAATGTTTTTAGGAATTTTAATTTTGCAATTTTTTAGGGATTTTTCCAAATAAAAGGTTTTGGCAAAGAAAATAGGTACATATATTTACATGGGTATGCATCTTCTTATTTACAAGAGTTGGGTTTTTTAAAATTTACAAGTCTTATAAATGATGTTTATTATGTACCCAATTATCAAAAAAATTGAAAAGATTTTGAAAATTTTTTGAAAACTTTCATTTTGCAAACTAATTTGACAAATAATTTTTGCAAATATTTTACAAAATTTGAAAATTCTTTTGCAAAGATTTTTCAAACAATATATATAGATTTTTCAAACTAATTTTGCAACCATTTTTCAAAATCATTTGCAAATAGATTTTCAAAAGTTTTTATTTCAAACAAAGAAAGAATTTTTTACAAACAAAAATATTTTTACAAAGGTTGCAAATTTTTAACAAAATATTTTCCAAATAGTTTTCAAAAGATTTTTCAAAATATTTTTCAAACATTTTGCAAAAAATACTTTTAACATGATTTATTAATCAATATATACAAAGAATTAGGTATATGTGTGTATTTAATTTTCATTCATTTCCATATTATTAAAAATACGAAAGTACAAGTTATGGCTAAAGTATATACGACCCCTATACTTAGCTTGAGCTATGTCCTCATAGATCAGAGAGAAAAAATAAGACATAACTCGTACTGAGTATTGAAGAGCCTATACTACAATGACGGAAGAAAGACTGAAGGAATGAATAAATGAAGTCGACTGTCCCCCCTATACTTAGAATGTAATAATCCTAAGTATATCCAGCTGTACCTACATGCAGGGAGGGTCGAGGGCGGGATTAACATATCACAACTCAGCCTGTCACCCCCTATACTTAGGTTGAGATATCCCTTAATAAAGACATAGAAGGGAGACAGTGGAGGGGATCACAAAAAGAAACCAAATAAAAGGAAAATGTATGAGGGCGGAATATACGCAACACTCCCCCTATACTTTGGGTAAAAGAGCCCTATGTATAGGCAACATCAATAGTGATGATACATAATGAAGAATGAACACTCGGGGTAGACACCCCCTATAGTTAGGACATAGTATGTCTTAAGTATAACAGTGAAGAAGGGGTGACTCATTTTGGAAGAAAAAAAGGAAAATGAAAAGAAGAAAAGAAGAAAAGAATACTCAACTCATCCACCTTCCCTATACTTAGGACAAAGTGCGTCCTAAGTAAGGAAAATACAAGGACTGAGGTGGATGAGAAAAAACGCTAGATGGAAAGAATAAAACGACAGCGAATATACAAAGAGATGGATATACATACGTCAGAAGGTAGAAAGAGAACCTTCGTATGTGATCGCTGAGGAATGGTTCATACAAGGTGCCGGTCGATATCGGGGTCATCAACAGACACAAACCGATCAGGATCGACCTAAGGAAGATCCTCAACATTCTCAAAGTGGAAAGGCACGAACTGGTTAGTGGAAGTAGTGTAGTTGTGCTCGTCATAGGAAGTCTCAGATAAGTCATAATCGAAAGTCCTAAATTCCTTGATGAAAGAAATAAGATCAAACTCGGCCTCTGCAGTCTCTACTAAATCTTCCTTCTGCTCTAAAGTGTCTATAGTGTAAATACCGTGGATGTCATCAATGCTTTGCCACTCACCGGAAGGGGGAACCTTAAGGTCTATGCATTCAGAGTCTTCCTCCTTGGAGAGAAACTCTCGGGTCTCAATATCATCCAACATACAACAAAACTCTCTGATATCATAATCATAGTCATAGTCCTCGGGGTTGTCTAACACGGACACACTCTCGTGGGATGTGGGTCTCTGGTCAACAGTGGGTGCAGTGATCAACACATCGCTCCCGACATCAGAACGGAAGAGAATCTCTCCAGATCCATTAGAGGGTGCTCTATAGGGATGGAGGTCTCCATGGGAAATGCTATAGGGATGGAGGTCTCCATGGGGAATACAACAAAGTCAGCAGTGAAGCTCATGCCCTGAATATGAATGATAATGTTCTCTAGAATACCCCTCAGCCTCTTTAAAGATCCATCAACAAATTGACAAATCATCTTGGTATTCTTGAGAGACCCTATGTGAAGAGAATGTACCAGTGAGAAGGGTATTATATTAATCGAATCACACAGTCAAGGAGAGTGTGATCACATGAATGAGCAGAGATGGTGCAACTCACAAGAGGTGTGATAATGTTTTGTTTCCTAGTGTGTGGACAATGAGTGGTGACGTAGGCAGTGACCAAGGTCAAAATGCGACGCTCAGATCTACTGCTTCGCTTTCTCTTCTTGGGTTTAGGAGCAGATAATCGGGTCATGGCCTGATGAAGTGGGGCTTCAATGATATCATGAATAGTTGCCACCACTTCTGGTTCAGTCAACATTTTTTAAGATTTTGGATCTCCTCCATACAAGGGAGGAGATCAGAATCATCATCTACACAAGGATGATTAAGAGAAGTCTATATAGTGTCATCCTTGGGGTCAAAGGTGGGAACTGTGGTGTGAATGTGTGTGGTCAAAGGGTCTGGCAGGTGTGCTCTCTCCTCACAGGCTGACTCGACTGTTTGTCTCCAAATTCTTTGTCTTTTTAGGTTTTTTTTTCATTTTTTTTGTAATTTGGGCGATTGCAAGTTCTCATGGGTGTCCTCAAATGAATCCATAAATCCATACGACGAAGTATCAATGGGGCTCTTATATAGGCTAGTGAGGTCGTCAATACTCGAATTCATTTGACCCACCAACCGGGTCATGTACTCAAGAGCGGTCTTCATGAGAATGACTCCAAAATTTCAGTGTTGGGTGAGTGGAATGAGAGTGGGGGGTGTGGGCAAAAATCAAAATCCGAAGCAAAGTCCTCCTGGAAAATTGGATTATCAAAATGTGAGGGTGGTGATGGTTGGTCAAACTCAAAATCCGATGCCTAAAATAGTGGATTGGGAGGATATGTACAAAAAGAAAAATCAAGAGCAAAGTCCTCCTAAGAAAATGAAGGTGGACCCTCTGGAGGGTATGAGGGATCCGTAAAGTTCAGATAAAAATCACTCCAGTCTGTCATCTCCGAAACAAAAGAGATCGGGAAAGCACGAAGGTCAAGTCAAGATATGCAAGAAAAAGGCTCGAATGCACAGAGAAGATCGAGTACGCACAAACACAAACAAATATACATAAAACAGACCCCTTAATTCACCTACTCAACACAATGAGGACCGTGAAAGTTTGGTATTTTTATCTTTTCAAATTTTAGAGTTAGGTGGTAAACAAAAAGTTGTACAAACACGAAGGAAGGCCTGGGAGGGGGAACTAATCCTTAGTGTGTATGTATGAATAAAATGCACATACAATGAGGGGTTACACTCCCTAAGACAATGATTTTTCCTTTTAATTTTAGGGTCGAGTAAACTTAGCAGTCCCAATTTTATTGGTTATCACTTTTTTTGTATTTTTAATGAGAATGCATGAACCTAATAAGGGGTCAATTCTTTTTAGATCCTAGGTGACAAAATCAGAGGGAGAGAGTCGGAAAAGCAAGACGAGCAAAATCGATGATGAATGATAATTAGAAATGATCACCTGCCTCCAGCTTTCTTCATGCGAAGAAGCTAAGCAGAATTGAAACCTACACTATACCTACACTATATGCAAATACAATTCGATGAAATTGCCCTAGAGTAGAATATACTATTAGCGTGAAGCACTAGATGCTAACTATCTAGATATGAGATCTAGGCTCCAATCATAGAAGCTCAGAGGTGTCCACCACAACAGATCCTACAAGCACTGTATAGAGCTTCTCTCGGTGTGTGGTCTCAAATCTAAATAGTCAACAATTTTGATTTGACTAAGTCCAAATGTGAATCTAAAAGTACATGCAAATATATTAGGGCTTTGGATCTTAATCTATTGAGCAAGCAAATCCTAAGCTAGGGCTAAATCACACAAAATAAATAAAAATAAAAGTGAAAAACAAAGAAAAATGAAAGCGATGAAAACACAACAAAATGATGAGGCCCCCAAGTGAACAATCAATCGGGAAGTCAACCTTGTGAAGTGTGGAAGTTCGGGAGAGTCCAAGTTATTACAATAAACGTGTCTCTCTCTCACTTAAATTACAAATAATAAAATAAATACACAAAAATTCTAAGTGGCCATGTCTTCCAAAAATCCGCCGAGTCCTCTTCTTTGCTAGGTCATAAGGTCAGGCCTGCTTCACTTGGGTGCGTAGGTGCTCCAAACAGTTACCCCCTCAATCTGTGGCCCTCACAACAAACTCAAACAAAGAGGGTGGTTCGATAGCTCCCAATTAATATCAAATAAAAAAGAAAATAAATAAAGGGAAAATATAAACAAGAAGATACAAATAAAGAAATCCAATCTATGTGCAGTTGCTCCCCGGTAACGACGCCATTTGATGACTGAGATTTTCAAGCAGGTCAGAAAATATACTCATGGGAGGCGAAGACAAATTATCGCTGAGGCGACCCACAAGAATCTTGAGTAAATCAATAATTAACCCACAATATAAATTTAGAAATAAAAAATAAGATGTGGAGTTAAAATTTATTATAACTCTATAATGTGTGTATAGGTGTAAGTATGTGTAGAGTGTCGAACACAGGAGCAAACTAGATAGATCGGGAAAATGGATCCCAAAATTTGCATTCCACTTGTCTAAGTGTTTTTGTTTGGGTTTTTAATTTATATATATTTTTGGATTTTAATTTTTATATTTTTGATTATTTTTAATTTTATATATTTATATATTTATTTTCTTTTTATATTTTCTGATATTTATATTTCCTTTTCTTTTAAACATATAAAAAGGAATATAGAAGGCTACATATACAATGTAAGGTAATACAATTAGAAATATGACTATAAATAAATAAAAATTACAGAATAAATTGGTTTGGATTTATCTAAGTTTTTTTACTATTTTTACGATTTTGAGGAATTTTTACTATGTTTTAAATATTTTTAAAGTAAAAAATCCCAAAACATGGATTCAATAAATAGGTTGAATTGATTTGGATATTAAAAATAGCAAAAGTGTCCAAAATTTTCCAAATCAATTTTAATATATAGTAAATAATATAAAGAAAATTACCAAATAGAAATGAATATTTTTGAAATTTTGGGAATTTTTTACCTTTTTTTCAAGATTTTGGAGTTTTTTTAATTTTTTATCTTATCTTTTTTTTATTTTTATTGATTTTTTTTATCTTAAGATAGAAAATACAATAATAAAAAAATATTTTTTGGAAATGTTCAATACATTTTTATATTTTTTTGGTATTTTATAAGTCAAACAAGGATAAAAACATGCTCTTTTGATTTTTAGAAATTATTTAAATGACTAAAATCAAAAATAAAAATATGGCAAGCAAATAGATGGTAGCGGGCACTTAATCCTATTTTTTGAGATTTTTTAGAGCATAAATGAAATTTTAATAAATAGAAAACAATCACTTAAGTCAATGAACCGGCAAGGGCATTTATGCAATTAAAATAAACTACGAGAAGGATTCTACAAAATACCACAAATTAGATAACTAGTGTTCAAAGTTTCAGGATTAAACGCTAAATACGAAAGTCATAGGGGCTTACTTGCAAATCGCCACCTCACGTGGGCTCGCACGTGAGGTGACGTGGAGTGGACCAAATTACAAATAGCAGGGGTTCTAGTGCAATTTCACCGAAAGTTTACACTAATTAAAATATTTATAGGACTAAAAATAAAATAAACAAAAAGTGGGGGCTATGTCTGCAAATTACCCCCAAAATACACGGATCCAACAGTTCGCAGGCGCCCAAAATACACAAGAAGAACGGGGGGGGGGGGGGGGGGGTCAAGGTCAAACTGTCTCGACCCGTCAGCGAGCGGAATGGGCGCAAAATGGGTTGTCGTGGCATGCTCCGGTGAGGCGAAGGAAGGGGAGCACCCAAAATCAAATCCACAAAGGATCTGGTGAGCTGGAAGTGTATAGGGTGTACAAGAAGCATAATGGAAAAGAAAATGACTTGGTTGGGGGGTTGGAACAGGTCGGGAGTACGGTTCGCTCCAGCGAAACACGAATTGGGTATTTAAGCTACGACGATGTATAAAATGATAAACTAATTGATGGAAATAAAAGCTAAACCTAAAATCTATCTAAAATGCAAAGAAAAAAACATCAAATGGCCGGAGCCACGAGATCGACCTCACGATGATGGAGCTCGTCCGAGATGGAGGAATCAATCTTCACACTCAACCTCTCCTCTCCAAATTGTAGGGCGAGCTTGTTATCACTAGCTCAAACCCAAGAACATGAAATGAGGGGAAGAAATCGAGTGGAAGAGATTCAAATTCGAAAAAATGGGGGTGGAGCTTGGCCATATACAAGGGTGGCAAGATTGAATGGGTCAACTCGCTACATCAATGCAATTCTCGAGGAAGTGATCGGGTCTGATAGGGCTAAGATCGAGGAGAAAAGGTCGAGAAGGAATCTATCCAAAAGGATGCAATGTGTGAGCTACAAAAATCAGAGAAGAAGAGGGTCAAACGAGATTCTGAAAGGGCTAGCTCCTTGGGAGAAGAGTTGACCTGGGTCAACGCTTGACTCCTCCTCGTTGGTCCACGTGGACCAACCAGAAAAAAGACAGCTCAAATTTTTTTATAAACTCAATAATAAATACTAAATGAAATAATTAATTTTAGGTTATAAAATAAAAAATATTTATTACATTATATAGTATTTTAATATTACTTTTATTTACTTTTATGAGTTATTTTATAATAGGTTACTTTTTAGGGTTTATTTATTGGTATATTTCCCTATGTTTTGCATAGTATATTTTTTTGTATTTTTGATTTTATAATTTTATAAAATTTATATATTTATAACATTTTTATACACATAAATATATTTTTAGGTGTATTAATTATATAGGCATAAGTATAGGTATTTCATCTATCTATTTATATAGACTATTTTATTTTTATGTTTTCTTTGTGGTTTTATTCTATTCTAAATATGTACATATACCAAAATTATAAAAAAATTTAAAATTATAAAAATTATAAAGACTAAGAAAATGAATATTTTATTCAGATATACTATACGATAGGGGTCCAAAATCTAACTTTTGTATCTTAACTTCAAATTGAATGAAACCACCTTCATTAGATAACTTATTAAAATTTATATACAATTAAAGTGATTTTGATACATTTTGAGCTCATATGGAGAACATACATGTATGAGAAATTCGGGTTTTGGCTTTTTTGTTTTGAGTATAAAAAGTACACTATGTATTATTTTTGTATGAAATCAATTTGTATTTTTATAAATTATTATCTATAACTTTCATGAACAAAGTTTCGTTATTTGAGGTATAAAGAATAGAAAATAAATATATCCTTAAAAGACTTATTAATGAATAAAAGAATATGGTTTTTAGTGGATTTTTAGCCCTTATCTCCACTACTTTTTTTCTTGTCGATCCCGTCATCAAGATGCCTAGGTCTCAGGGTTTAGGGTCATAAAATACCTTTGATATTTTATTAATTTTCTTTTCTTTTATTTATTCTATAATTTTGGCATTAAAAACTATATTTTATATACAATAAATGTAATAAATAATGAATGTTAATTTGAACAAAATGTTATTTACATGCATTTAGCTAGGGTTTTTAAGGCTAAAATAATAGAATAAAGGTGATGAAATGGAAGTTCATCTCCAGCCAAAGTCGGTCTATAATCGGGTAGATCCGATTACTCAGTCGAGTAATAAGTTTAGTAGGTCATTTAATTGGTTGCATTTTACATAGAATTTTTCTACTAACTGGGTTCCTGAAAATTGAATACCCAATTATGTTCTATAGAGATCTTACTATTCAATCAATATGCTCTCTTGGTCTCTCTCTTATGCTCCCAACCCCCGAAGACCTAAACCTCCATCGCCGCCTCACTGGTCCTTCTCCAAGCCACGTTGTCGCCCGAAGGAAGCTCCGCCACAACATCAGCCACTTCTAAGCTACTTCCAACTACAGTCAAGGCAATACTCAGAGCTTCTCCAGCTCCCTAACCCCGACGCCTAGGTTATGGTTTTTTCCATTTTGCTTTTTTGAAATTTATTATATGATTAGGACACTAACTATTGGCATTTGGCTTATGAATGATTATGACATTTAGATTTTCAGTTGAAACTTGTGAGCTAAGAATCTTTGTTAACTCATATATGATTTGTTAACTTGGCCTTTGGATTTGTTGTATATACAGGTTGGGAAGGTATCTTGATGACGATTAGGGTTCCTGTATATCATGCCGTAGGGTTTGCTGTATATCATGCCATTGATGATGGTTAAGGTTTGTTGTATATCATGCCATTGATTTTGTTATATCATGACTATATAATGGCTAATAATGAATATTGAACATTTACAATTCTCTTACTCACAAATTTTATAATTTTGTATATGGATACACCTCTGACGAACGTCGCTTCTAATAGCGACTCGTCCTTTTACGTGCCGCCAAGATCAATTGATCCTGCATGGTAATATAGTTACCTTGTGAACTACGCAAATCCAAATACGAACACTTCCAAACTGTGCAAGAAGGTTGTCAAGGGTGGTGTGTACATGTTCAAACAGCATCTAGCACACCGAAAAGGCATTGTGGTTGCATGTCCCAAGGTGGACAAGGAAACGAAGAAGAAGTTGATCGCATACCTCGATGACGTTGCCAGGAAGAAATCCCAGAAAGCCGTTGATGTTCATGAGATGACAGAGGAAGCTGATATCACTAGAGATGCGGGTTCATCAAAAAGATCACGAGTCTTCGACTCCTTGAAGCAGAACGTCACAGTGGAAGGGTCTTCGCGTCAAATTACCATAAAGGACACATTCTCCAGGGATCATCGTAATAGGGTGACCTTGTATATATCCAACTGGTCATATACATCGGCGATTCCATTTAATGCATTGACGGTGAAGACGTTCATGTAGATGTTGGAGGCGATTGGGAAGTACGGACCTGGACTAAAGCCTCCCATAAGGTATGAGCTAAGTGGGTGATGAATCCTTGATCACTCTTTATTCTTTTATTTTAGCTATCTATCTTAGCAAAGAATCATGTATATACTTGTAAATACAATAACTTAGTAGCATGCATGTGTTAATATTGCATAATTAGCATGTTTTGTGAAAAAATAAAAGAATAAAGGAAAAGAAAAAGGAAGGAGGTACTTAGAATAAATACAGAGTGACCCAAACCCCAAGAGAAGGTCAAGCCTTGACCTGATCGTAAAATAAAACAAGTAGAGAGAGATAGGGTCTACTTTGTGTTGTACATATTACTTATATGTGTAAATAATTAGTTTTAATGAAATAAAAATTATATTATTATTTTAACCTCATTGTATATATACTTCCAGAAATCGTATAAAAACAAATTAAAAGCATGAAAATTAAACAAAAATAAAAACAAAATCCCCCTTTTATTGTACAAAACACATGTGCATATACTCCCTTCACTATTTATTACATGTCATTAAATAATGAATAAAAAATAAAATAAAATTTTTTTGTACTGCTAAAATATGTTGTAAATAAATAAATATAAAATTGGGTTATTTATGTAAATAAAATAATAAAAATACTTTTGCATAATACATAGGTATATTATACTTGTATATAACACTATATAATGTATATATACTAATTTATTTTTCATAAAAATAATTAAAAATCACCAAAAAATACTTTGAAAATAATAAGTTTTTTTTATTTGGTACACTTTTTAATTTAAATTTGTTTATTATTTTTAATCTAATTTCCTTTACTTTCGTCTCTTTTTTGTCATGTAGTCTATTTTGTCCTTATCCTCGGAGGCCAATGATTGGTCCACCTCGATCTTGTTGACCAAGATCAACTGGTTCCTGATGAATCTCCATTTCATCACCTTTATTCTATCATTTTGGCCTTAAAAACCCCAGCAAATGCATGTAAATAGCATCAATGTGTACAAAATAGCATTCACTATTTATTGTATTCAATATACATAAAATAAAGCTTTTAATGCCAAAATTATAGAATAAAGAGAAGAAAAGAAAAAGAAATAAAATATTGCAAATATTTTATGACCCTAACCCCGAGACCAAGGTCAGAATGGAATTGGTCGACCAGGAATAAAGTAGGGGGAGATAAGGGCCAATAATACAATAAAGACCTCATTTATTGATTCATTCATTTATGCATTTTTGACACCGATTTTGTATTTAATTATTTATTCATTAAATAGAAATATTTTGTACATGAAAGTTGTAGATAATAATGTGAATAAAAATACAAAATTGAGTTTGTACAAAAATGATACACAGTATACATTTTATATACAGAATAAAAAGAAAAATCTCAACTTCACAAACCCATATATTGCAAACTCAAAATCAACCAAAATCACCTTTAATTGTATATAGCCTCTCAAGAACTACTTAATAAAATTGGTTTCATAATTTTTGGAGTTCATCTGTGAAAGTTAGGTTTTTGGCCCTCATTGTACAATCTATTGATTAAAATATTCAATATATTCATTATTTATTATTTTTATAAATTTATACTTTTAGAATTTTGTAAATAATATATATATCGCATGTACATATTAAAACTAAAAGAAAACCAAAAAGAATTTGTAAAATAAAATAAGTTTATGTAATACATATGCAAAATACCTGTGTTATGTATGTATATAAATAAAAGGGGAAGACATTCTTTAATTATTTTATTCTTTAATATTTTTATAATATTGTAAATATTATCTATATTATATTAAAAATACAAATACAAAATAAAAACAAATAAAATACATTAAATAAATAAAACGTATATAATATATAGGTAAAATACCTATAAGTATACCTACATATACATATACCTATTTATTTAAAAATGTAAATAAACTGATAAAAATTAAATAAAAATATATTTATACTCACAAAAATAAGTTATAAATTTATAAAATAAGAAAAATAAAATAATAGTATAAAAATATACAAAATAAAAATACATACACGAAAATATACCTATAAATACATCATTAAAATAAACCCCTAATAAAATACATCAAAAAAATAAATAAAAATCATAAATAAATACTACGTTAATTAATAAACATTTTTTATTGTATAAGCAAAATTAAATAAGGTCATTTATTATGATTAAATAATAAGTCAATATTCTGCTGACGTGGCCCAATAGGGTCCCTACGATTGTTGACCGCCTGGTCAACTCGACCCCTAGGCGGCTGAAGTGACGCGGCATGTCTTTTCAACCATCTTCTCCATTTATTCCCGCTCGGCCCGTCCATCATCTGACATTGCCGCCTTCATGAAAAATATTCCTCGTTCATTGTACATTCACGCCCTTGCATTTGTCCCCTTGTACATAGACGCGATTCGTCACTACGGCCCGGTCAATAAGGGTGCATCACCTGTTCATAAATAAGAAACCTCCGCCTTCTTCTCAATTTGGTCAGCCTTTACCCATTTTCTTCCTCGTATTCGGTCCTGGACGTGCTCCTCGTAACAGGGAGACGCCACCGGCACCTTGAATCGGTTGAAGTAGGCGGAGGTTGCACCAAAGGCCGCCGCTCCGACGAGGCCTCTGCTCCTTGGTGCTTCGCCAGGTATGAGTTGCGCCCTTTAATCATTTTTAGTAGCTTTTAATGTTAGCTTTTTATTCGTGTTATTAGATTAATCATTAGACCTTAGGTTTAGCGTAACGACGGCCACCCGTAGTTCGCCGGAGCTCCGCTCCGACGAACCTATTCACGGTGCTCCTGTCATTCACCGACCTTGCCTCACCTCCCATTTTCGTCCCCATATGCTTCTATTCATCCCAGGCACCTCCATCCCACTCAAATCCTCTTAGATCTGAGGATCGGGTCTCCAACTCTACCACCCTCGCCGAAGACCTCCGCCACGCCCCATTTTCCGTTCATTTGACCCAAATAAAGCCGCCAGACCTTCGTTTTGCTTGTGCGTTTCATTTTGTAGGTTTGGAGGGCCAAAGGACCCTCCAGGGTCGCGTTTTGAAGGATGTCGAGGTACCTGGGGTCGCGGTTCTTCCTCGACCTCGCTGGAGAGCTCCGACGAGCCTTGGGCTTCTTGGAGTCCTCCAGTCGACACCAGGCGTTCCCAGGGACCTACCAGGATCATCAGCAGCCCGAGGGATGGCCGGATGTGAGTGCAGCACTGGATCGAAGGTCGGGGTAGGGGGAGTTCTTCCCTGTTCTTCGTGCCTTCGTTTTTATCGTCTGATCGAGGTCCCAGCCCATATAAGAAGCCAGTCGTCTGATGGAGATCTTCATCGACCGTCAGATTAGCCTGGCTGATCTAATCTCATCCCTCCACCGGCGAAGCGGCATCGGCAAACGTGGAGGCGCCATGTGGATAAGTCACGCGTATCAGTCGTTGGATCAAGCGCCTGTTAGGGGTAATTTTCATATATAACCCCCTGATTTTTGTATTTATTTTTTAATACAGTAAATGAAATATTAAGTGTAAATAAAATTGCAAATTTTGTAGTAGGACCCCTGTACTTATTTAAATTACATTTTGGTCCCTCCGCGCCTCACGTACAGTCCCACGTGAGGCGCGTGAATTTGCAATATAACCCTGGTGGTTTTTGTTAATTATAAAATAGTTCTTAAAATTAAAATAAATGTTTATTTATGTTGGTATTTTTGTACAGAGCCCCTTGTAATTATTTTATTTGCAAAAATGCCCCTGTCTGGCTGTTTAATTTTTGTGCCTTTTATGTATTTATTAAAAATACCTATGTTGCTCCTAAAAATCCAGAAAAATTAGGTTTGATGCTTCATGTAGTGTACTTTTACGCCCAATTTTTAATTTGCATTTTTTGCACTTAACCTAATTATTAAAAATGAAAAAGGAGCCATTTTTGTACTGTCTAATTTATAAAACACCAAAAAATATATAAAATGTTTTTGAAAAATTCCAAAAAAATTATATATGGTATAATTACATATAGATTGAGTCCAGAAAATGAAAAAACCAAAAAACAAGAAAAGAAAAATAAAAAAATCAGAAAGCTCCAAAATCCAACAAAAAAATAAAAAAACCCTAAAAAATCCCAAAAATATATTTTTCTCTTTATAATTATCTGTATATTATTATTTACATATTAAAATTAATTTGGGTAATTTTTGAACCTATTTTATATTTTTAAAACCCAAATTAGTTTCGGCATATTAATTAGTCCCATAATAGGGACATTTTTGGAATTAAAAATACATAAAAATTAGAAAAATTCCAGAAAAACAACAAAAAAATTTATATTATATCTAATATATATATTAAGTATTTATATAAATATATAAATATATCCATATTTTATATTTCTCTCTCTTCTTATATATATATCTCTTTATATATATTATAATTAAAATATGAAAAGAAAATAAAAATATAAAATATAAAAATAAAATAAAATATATAAAAACAAAATTAAAATAAAAAAAATATAAAATAAAAAACCCCACAAAACAATAAGGAAATGGACATGAACATTGAATTGAATAACTGCGCAACCAATTCCATCACTCAACCGTTCGCCTCGCAGTGTTCGACCTCTACTCATGCTTACACCTATACACACTTGCATGTAGAGTTATAATAAATTTTAACTCCACATTTTTTATTTTAATTACATATATTTCATTATGGGTTAATTGTTGACTAACCAAGGATTTTGGAGTGGTCAATTCAGCGACTGGATCTCTCGCCTTGTGAGACTTCTGGACCCTCTCAAAAACTCAGTTATTAAATGGCGTCGTTGCCGGGGAGGCAACGGATTTTGAATGGTTGTTCATTTATTTATTCAATTCTTTGCTCATGTCCATTATTTATTTATTTATTTGATTATTATTGAGATTATTGATCGACTGTTCTGACCCATCTCATTTATTTGTCTTTGATGCGAGGGACCGCCAAGCGAAGGAGGACCTCCTAGGAGGACCAATGCACCCAAGCGAGGCGGAGTTGGCTTTTCTACACCAGCCAACAGGAGAGAGCATCGAAGGCGGATGAAAGAGAATTTTTGGAAGACAGTCTACACTTTTTATGCATTTTATTTTAATATGTATATTCAAGTGAGAGAGTGATACTTAGAAAATTTGTAATAATACAGGACTCTCACAGGTACACTCCGACTCCCGCGGTCCAGTGCCCGAGGGATTGTTCCCTTGGGGGCCTCGACGGTTTTGACGCTTTTTCTTTATTTTTTTTATTTTCATTATTTTGTGTGAATGAGCCTTAGCTTAGGAACCACTTGCTCGTAGAAATAGGTCCAAACACCCTAATATATTTGCATGTACCTATAGTGCACTTTGGACCTAGATCAAATTCTAAAACAGTCGTCTAACTATCTTCGAGCCTCTGTGCTGCGAACCCACCCTGCCAAGCGCTTCTCCTGAACTCGATGTGTCGAGAGGAGGAGGGCTGAGCCTAGACCGGACTCCTGGATTGAAGATCGGTGTGCGACTTGTGGTGCTTCACGATAATAGCAGTTACTGTCCTAGGGCGATTTCTTCGGCTTGCATCTTATACAGTATAGGTTTTAATTCTGTTATGCATCCCGCATGGAGAGAGCTGGAGGCATTGTAAGTCTTCTTACTTAGCAAGCATCATCGATTTCCGACTTGCATGGCTTTTTCCGACCTTCTCCCTTTGTTTTTACCAACCTAGGATGCTTAATGGAAATTGAAACCTCGATAGGCACGTGCATTGAAAATACCCAAAAAAAAGTGATAACCTAAATAAAATTGGGACTGCTACTCTATTGGACCTAAAAGTAAAACATAATGGACTTCCTTGTCTTGGGGAGAGCAACCCCCTCATTGTATGCATTTTAATTGCTCACGTACACACTAAGGAGTAGAGCCCAAATCCCATCAAGCCTCCTAAGTCTTTGTACAACTTTGTGATTCTCACCTCACTCTAAAACTGAAAAGATAAATGACCGTCACCTGATGGTCTTCACTGTGTCGAGTAGGTGAATTGGGGGTTTGCCTTGTGTATTGAATGTGATTGTGAGTTCATTGCATTTTTCCTTCATTGTTAGAGTAGTCGGTCCCATCCGTGTGAGTCATGCATTTTTCATCTTTGAGTCTCTCTACCTTTCTTATACATATACCTCCTCATTTCCTTCGAGTCGTGATATTGGTGCTTGAGCTCAATCATTCTTCGCCAAGTCCTTCGTCCCCCTCTTCTTCACCACCTTCCTCGTATCCATCGTACCATCCTCATCTTCTTAGGTTCGGGGAGAGCGTGCTCTTCGGACCACCATTTTGACGGTGTTCCCGCCTTGTGTGGAACACCCAATTTTGTCTAAGTCCCGATCTTCTCGCCCGCCCTCCTCGTCCCCTCTGTATCACTTTTCTATTACCCAGGAATGTTGTGCACATCGATGAGGCCCGCATCGAGGATTTTATGATTACCTTGATTATTTTTGTAAGCGGGGCCAAAGATTGAGGATGCTAAGATAGCTATATTACACTTGGTGGATCCGATTTGGATACGTGCATACGAGCGTATTGAGGATTTTTGATGATGCATGATCATTAGGTGTGATTCTTTATTGAGGATTTAGATCTCGCACACCGGATTGAGGATGTGATGTGCTTTAGTGATTTGAGGATGATATCATGATGTTTCTATTGATCTATCCATTTCGAGGTTCCGTCCATCTTTGATTTCTGGGCTAGATAGACTATCTTGATATACGCTTCACGGTGATGATGATTGGAACCTGCATGATCTCTCATCTTCCTGATTGAACCATCCATGATCTCCTGACTCTTTGATCCACCCTGGCACTTAGAGGAATCCTGATGACATATTGTGCCATCTCAGCTGATTAGAGTAACTTGAGGAGCTGTATTGTGATTGACCTGATTATTTGCTCCCTCACATGATCTTATGCCCTCCGAATGATTGAATGATTGATTTCTTTTGAGGACCTGAGATGACTTTCCAGCATTCCCATGATCTACATTGATCTAGCTCGCATTCGTCCCCGAGGACTATCTGCGGGAGGATGCGACAATTTCTAAGACTGCGGTTTCATCCACTGCTTGGGTCGCCATTTTGATGGGACTCGGAATCGAGTCAGATGACATGCTTGATTGGCCTCCCCCTGTGATTGTGTGCCTGATCTGTCGGCACATGAGGCCAACTGTCTAATTGCTCTCCTTGACGGTCCTCGCAAGGATGAGCCTTGATGTTCTGATTAGATTTTGCCTAGTTCATAGCTCTCTGAGGGTTATCTGCGAGAGGTTATGACACATTTTAGCTCTCTTGGTCTCTTCTGCTGGTAGATGATCTGTCGTCTATCGAGGCCACATTTGTTGTGGATCCGTCTGATGGATCTAGCTCCTTTGAGCCTCTTTCTCTCCTTGACCACCCTCGCAAGTACGAGAGACACTCTGATTATTCACTATGTAGCTCACATCACTTATCGAGGACTATCTGCGGAAGGATGTGACACTTCCTTTACGATCGGCTTCACTCACTTCTGGTGCCTCCATCTGTTGGGGCACGAAGCCGATTCGTCTGATATGGATAGTCGGTCTCTCTTTCTGATTATGCGCCCGATCTATTGGGGCATGAGACCGACTTGCTCAGACTCCTTTGAGTCCGCTCTCCTTGATGGTCCTCGCAAGGATGAGATCTTTTCTGATTATTGCTTGACTAGCTCGTAGCTCCCTACGGGTTATCTGCGGGATACTACGACATATTTCCGATCTGATTGGTCTCCTCTGTTGGTAGCTGACCTATCGACTACTGAGACCATTATGTGGGTCCGTCTGATGGATCCGACTCCTTCCAGCCCTTGTCTCTCTCCTTAACGACCCTCGCAAGGTAGAGACACATTATGACTATTCCTTGCATAGATTGCATAACTCCCCGAGGACTATCTGCGGGAGTATGCGACACTCTCTTTACGCTCGGTTCCCCTTCTGACTATGCCTCCGATCTGCGGAGCATGGAACCAAGTCGTTTGATATATATGATTTTGGTCCCATCCTGAGTTGCCTATCCGATTTGCGGATCATGGGACACATCTGATAAGACTCCTTTGAGTCTGCTCGCCTTGACGGTCCTTGCAAGGTTGAGTTCCTGATATCTGATATTTCCATGCCTAGCTGGCAGCACGTTCCCCGAGGGTTATCTGCGGGACGCTGCCACACTTTCTTGATCTATCGGTCTCTTCTGTGGGTAGTCGATATGTCACCTACCGAGACCGTACCTGATGATCCACCTGATGGATCACTGACGCCTTTGTGTCCGCTTGCCTTGACAACCCTCGCAAGGTCGAGTCTTCTTCTGATTATTCATTAACTAGCATGTACTGCTCCCCGAGGGTTATCTGCGGGAGAGTACATCATATTTTAGGTACTTGGCTTCAGTTCTGGTGTCTCCTGTTCTGTGGAGAATGAAGCCGAGACTTCTGAGTTGTGTACTTGGTCCTCTCTCTCATTGTGTATCCAATCTGCGGATCACTGGACCAAGTCTTCTGATTATGATCTGATTCCCAGCTCCTTTGAGCCTGCTCACCGTGACGACCCTCGCAGGGTTGAGCCATGACTTGCGGTATTCAGTGTGTCTCCTGTGATCTTCTGGCCTCATGACCTCCCAATGCCATGTTGTCTCCTATCCTCTATCTTCCATATATTTCTGAGACTCTGATTGACCGGAGGAATCTGTACTGTTCCTTCTTCCTCCCAGTCTTATAGTATCGGCTCTATTTCCTCATGCTGACTTTATGAGCCGATTGACTGCTTTATGCTACCGGACCAGATATCTTTACTTTTTAATCTGTGTGTCCCCGGTTGCCGACACCCACCTGACTGCTTATCCTGGTGTCCTTCACTGTCTGAGTGTGTCACTGTTCTCACAGGGAGAAAATGGCACAAGTACGGTATTCACTTGTTAGATACCGTCATGTACTTCATTAGTTTTTCACCACTTGTATATATGTGTGCCTTGTTTATCTTTCTCCCACATGTCATGTGTGACCTAGATCTATCGCCATATCTGTGTGTCTATACTTAGGACGTACCTTGTCCTAAGTATGGGGGGTACACACTGCGTGTTCTTTCGTCGTTCAGTTTCGTCACTCCTGTCGTTGCCTATACTTAGGGATATCTCACCCTAAGTATAGGGGGAGTGATGCGTATATTCTCCACGATCTTTTCATCAATATGTATATATCTATCTTTTCTTCTTTTCTTTTTCATATTGCTTTATCTGAATAAAAGGTGTCGCCCCTTTGTGTCAGTTTTCTATACTTAGGACGTACTTTGTCTTAAGTATAGGGGGTGCACCCCTAATTTGTTAATTCTTTGATCTGTTTATTCCCACCCCTGACCCTCCCTGCTTTGTGTACAGTCTGCAATACTTAGGATTACTTAATCCTAAGTACGGGGGGACGGTTAACTTCTCATTCATCCATTTCTTATTTATGTATTCTTTAGACTTTTCTATACTCAGTACGAGTTATGTCTTCTCTTTTTTCTTCAATCTATGAGGACATAGCTCAAGCTAAGTATAGGGGGGTCGTATATACTCTATATATACTTTATCCATAAATCGTACTTTCGTACTCTTAATAATATGGCTAATAATTCTTTAAAATTCATTAGAAAAATCCCTAATAAAAAGATGTTATTATTCCTCAAATTCTTTTTATACGTACTGATTAATAAATCAGGTGGAAATGTTTTTTGCAAAATGTTTGAAAAATAGTTTGAAAATCTATGTGAAAATCATTGGAAAACTATTTTGAAAACGTTTTGTTACATGTTTTCAACCTTTGTAAAAACATTTTGGTTTGTAAAGTTTATTTTTTTTGTGTGAAATAACATGTTTGAAAAATTGCTTGCAAACGGTTTGAAAAATGGTTGCAAAATTATGTGAAAAATTTATATATTTTGTTTGGAAAACCTTTGCAAAATGATTTTCAAATATGTTTACATGTTTGTAAAGTGCTTGTAAAATTATTTTGGACTATAGTTTTCCAAAATTGTTTGAAAATTATTTTTAAACAAATTTGAGGAATAAAAGCATGAGTACATATATGTATATAAATCATAAATAAAATACATTTAATTTCCTTATCAATTGTATATACACCTAAATAAATCACTTGGTTAAAACCTGTAAATTCTTTAAGTCTTTTAAAATAAAGCGGCACGCCCGTGTAAATAGTTGTGCATATTTTATTCTTTGAGTGCCAAAATTATTTTATTTGCAAAATTCTTTGTGTAAAGTTCTTTGTGTAAAAACTTTCTCCTTGTTTTCAAATTTTTGGCAAAATTGCATTATTCTTTGCATATTTGTAAATAGCATTTGCATAGCATTCATATTCTTTGATTGAGCTTGATGATTGAACTAGTCCAATAAAGTCGAAGATTGGAGCTTGGTTGGACCTTACCGCACCTAACTGCACTGGGACCTTATGGAACTAGGTTTAAGGTACTTCAGGTCTATTCAGACTTAATTCTTTGAGAAATCAGGGCTGGGTTCAAATCACCTCAGTGGACTAACTAGAACTTTTTCGAAACACACGCACGACTCTTGTCGGCCGTGACCTAACTTGGACACTTGCACCTTTCACTTGGCTCAACTCAGTTGGAGTGGTGAGGGGATTGGATTTGCCAGTCTGAGACGCACATGAGTGGAAACATTCGTCCTCGTCTATGGAGGGAAGTGCACCCCAACCTGGTCCAGTTTCAATGAAGTTGAATGACAGGAGAGTGTGGGTTGAGATAAAGCTTCAAAAGATGGATAGTCTTCTGGCTCAAGAGGAAAAATTCCTTATGTAAATGCTGCTGTAAATAGTATGTTGAAAAAAAAACTCCAAAAAAGTGGACAGGCTTGAAAATAAAAATAAAAGTGCCTGCCGGAGTATGTATATATGTTGTATAGAAAATAAGCAAGCTCGAGCATCAAAGTTCTACCATTTGAGCCTGCAGCTGGATGACTTGACTACACTGGTCTTGCATCCCAGGATAGGTAGCTACACTGGCTATCGTCCATTCTTTTCTCCTCCTCCTCCTCTTGAGTTGGATGCCACTTGAACTTAGAAGGGAATACCCCGATCCTCGACGGTAGAGGGCTGGATTAGGGAATCATTGGGTTGTCATTCTGGAGAAGTCATTTCCGTTGTCATTTCAGCTGGGGAGAGCCACCATCACTTACATTGTACAAGTCAGCTTCATAGTTATAAAGGTTTGCGTACGACGTAGGCTAGTTCTGACCTGGCTATTGAGGTGATATGAACCAAGTTCTATGACTCTCGAAGGCTGTTGTGTTTTAAATTTGGTTCCCGACTAGCTTCCACACACATTTTCACACCATGGTCTAACCTGTGCTCCAAACTTTGATTTTGTATAGATGAGTTTAATAATCATGATCAATTCAATTTATTCTTTAAATTCTTTATTTTTGCTCTTTCTTTTCTTCCGATTATTTATTTTTTTGTACTTATTGCATAAGTGTTTGCTAGGGACTAGCAAAGGCAAGTATAGGGGGGTGATGAATCTCCATTTCATCACCTTTATTCTATTATTTTGGCCTTAAAAACCCAAGCAAATGCATGTAAATAGCATCAATGTGTACAAAATAGCATTCACTATTTATTATATTCAGTATACATAAAATAAAGCTTTTAATGCCAAAATTATAGAATAAAGAGAAGAAAAGAAAAAGGAATAAAATATTGCAAATATTTTATGACCCTAACCCCGAGACCAAGGCCAGAATGGAATTGGTCGACCAGGAATAAAGTAGGGGGAGATAAGGGCCAATAATACAATAAAGACCTCATTTATTGATTCTTTCATTTATGCATTTTTGACACCTATTTTGTATTTAATTATTTATTCATTAAATAGAAATATTTTGTACATGAAAATTATAGATAATAATGGGAATAAAATTACAAAATTGAGTTTGTACAAAAATGATACACAGTGTACATTTTATACATAGAATAAAAAGCCAAAATCTCAACTTCACATACCCATATCTTGCAAATAAAAACTCAAAATCAACCAAAATCACCTTTAATTGTATATATCCTCTCAAGAACTATTTAATAAAATTAGTTTCATAATTTTTGGAGTTCATCTGTGAAAGTTATGTTTTTGGCCCTCATTGTACAATCTACTGATTACAATATTCAATATATTCATTATTTATTATTTTTATAAATTTATATTTTTAGAATTTTGTAAATAATATATATATATATATTACATGTACATATTAAAAGTACAAGAAAAGCAAAAAGAATTTGTAAAATAAAATAAGTCTATGTAATACATAGGCAAAATACCTATGTTATGTATGTATATAAATAAAAGGGGAACACATTCATTAATTATTTTATTCTTTAATATTTTTATAATATTGTAAATATTATCTATATTATATTAAAAATACAAATCCAAAATAAAAAACAAATAAAATACATTAAATAAATAAAATTTATATAATATATAGGTAAAATACCTATAAGTATACCTATATATACATATACCTATTTATTTAAAAATGTAAATAAACTCATAAAAATTAAATAAAAATATATTTATACTCACAAAAATAAGTTATAAATTTATAAAATAAGAAAATAAAATAATAATATAAAAATAAACAAAATAAAAATACATACATGAAAATATATCTATAAATACATCATTAAAATAAACCCCTAATAAAATACATCCAAAAATAAATAAAAATCACAAATAAATACTACATTAATTAATAAACATTTTTATTTTCTAAGCAAAACTAAATAATGTCATTTATTATGATTAAATAATAAGTCAATATTCTGCTGACGTGGCCCAATAGGGTCCCTGCGATTGTTGACCGCCTGGTCAACTCGACCCCAGGCGGCTGAAGTGACACGGCATGTCTTTTTCCAACCGTCTTCTCCCTTTATTCCCGCTCGACCCATCCATCATCTGACATCGCCGCCTTCATGAAAAATATTCCCCGTTCATTGTACATTCACACCCTTGCATTTGTCCCCTTGTACCTAGCCGCGATTCGTCGCTACAGCCCGGTCAATAAGGGTGCATCACCTGTTCATAAATAAGAAACCTCCGCCTTCTTCGCAATTTTGGTCAGCCTTTACCCATTTTCTTCCTCGTATTCGGTCCCGGACGTGCTCCTCGTGACAGGGGGACGCCACCGGCACCTTGAATCGGTTGAAGTAGGCGGAGGTTGCACCCAAGGCCGTCGCTCCGGCGAGGCCTCTGCCCCTTGGTGCTTCGCCAGGTATGAGCTGTGCCCTTTAATCATTTTTAGTAGCTTTTAATGTTAGATTTTTATTCGTGTTATTAGATTAGTCATTAGACCTTAGGTTTAGCGTAACGACGACCACCCGTAGTTCGCTGGAGCACTGTTCCGGCGAACCTATTCACGGTGCTCCTGTCATTCACCGACCTCGCCTCACCTCCCATTTTATTCCCCATACGCTTCTATTCATCCCAAGCACCTCCATCCCACTCAGATCCTTTTGGATCTGAGGATCGGGTCTCCAACTCTACCACCCTCGCTGGAGACCTCCGCCGCGCCCCATTTTCCGTTCATTTGACCCAAATAAGGCCGCCAGACCTTCGTTTTGCTTGTGTGTTTCATTTTGCAGGTTTGGAAGGCCAAAGGACCCTCCAGGATCGCGTTTTGAAGGATGTCGAGGTACCTGGGGACGCGGTTCTTCCTCGACCTCGCTGGAGAGCTCCGACGAGCCTTGGGCTTCTTGAAGGACTCCAGTCGACACCAGGCGTTCCCAGGGACCTCCTAGGATCATCAGCTGCCCGAGGGATGGCCAGACGTGAGTGCAGCACCGGATCGAAGGTTGGGGAAGGGGGAGTTCTTCCCTGTTCTTCGTGCCTTCGTTTTTACCGTCCGATCGAGGTCCCAACCCAGATCAGAAGCCAGTCATCCGATGGAGATCTTCATCGACCGTCAGATCAGCCTGGTTGATCTAATCTCAACCCTCCATCGGCGAAGCGGCATCGACAAATGTGGAGGCGCCACGTGGATAAGTCACGCGTATCAGCCGTTGGATCAAGCACCTATAGGGGTAATTTTCATATATAACCCCCCGATTTTTGTATTTATTTTGTAATACAGTAAATAAAATATTAAGTGTAAATAAAATTGCAATATTTGTAGTAGGAACCCTGTACTTATTTAAATTACATTTTGGTCCCTCCGCGCCTCACATGTAGTCCCACGTGAGGCGCGTGAATTTTGCAATATAACCTTGGCAGTTTTTGTTAATTGTAAAATAGTTCTTAAAATTAAAATAAATGTTTATTTATGTTGGTATTTTTGCACAGAGCCCCCTGTAGTTATTTTATTTGCAAAAATGCCCCTGCCAAGCTATTTAATTTTTGTGTCTTTTATGTATTTATTAAAAATACCTATGTTGCTCCTAAAAATCAGAAAAATTAGGTTAGATGCTTCATGTAGTGTACTTTCACGCCCACTTTTTAATTTGCTTTTTTGCACTTAACCTAATTATTAAAAATGAAAAAAGTAGCCATTTTTGTACTATCTAATTATAAAACACCAAAAAATATAAAATGTTTTTTTTAAATTCCAAAAAAATTATATATGGTATAATTACATATATGTTGAGTCTATAAAATGAAAAAACCTAAAAACAAGAAAAAGAAAAATAAAAAAATCAGAATGCTCCAAAATCCAACAAAACAATAGAAAAACCCTAAAAATCCCAAAAATATATTTTTCTCTTTTATAATTATCTGTATATTAATATTTACATATTAAAATTAATTTGGGTAATTTTTGAACCTATTTTATATTTTTAAAACCCAAATTAGTTTCAGCATATTAATTAGTCCCATAATAGGGACATTTTTGGAATTAAAAATACATAAAAATTAGAAAAATTCCAGAAAAACAACAAAAAATATATATTATATCTAATATATATTAAGTATTTAAATAAATAAATAAATATATCCATATTTTATATTTCTCTCTCTTCTTATATATATATATCTTTATATATATATCTATATTATATAATTAAAATATGAAAAGAAAATAAAAATATAAAATATAAAAATAAAATAAAAATTATAAAAACAAAATTAAAATAAAAAATATAAAATAAAAAACCCACAAAAATAATAAGGAAATGGACATGAACATTGAATTGAATAACTGCGCAACCAATTCCATCACTCAACCATTCGCCTCCCAGTGTTCGACCTCTACTCATGCTTACACCTATACACACTTGCATGTAGAGTTATAATAAATTTTAACTCCACATTTTTTTAATTGCATATATTTCATTGTGGGTTAATTGTTGACTAACCGAGGATTTTGGAGTGGTCAATTCAGTGACTGGATCTCTCGCCTTGTGAGACTTCTGGACCCTCTGAAAAACTCAGTTATCAGTCCCCCTCCTCTTTTCGCTCGAGTTGATTTGTAACAATTTTCTCCCATTTTTAGCAACCCGATAGTAGTGCCTTGTCATCCAATTTCCAGCTCTAATTGTGTGGCGCGAACCCTAATCCACGCCCGACACTTTCCTCCTCGATCCGTGGCTCGGTTCGCGGGCAACGCCCCCATCTTCTCGGACCTGGACGCCTATATAGTCTGCACCCCCTCTCCCATTTTCACCAGGTTTGGCTGCACCAACACTTCCGTTACGTCTCCCTTTTCTTTTCCAGAGTGACAACGTGAGAGGGAACGGCTGAGGGCAGCAGCTGGAGCGTGAGAGCCCCCAAGGTCCGACGAGGTTTCCTTAGCTCCGCCGTGAGGAGCGTAGCCTCTAGAAGCGTTGACCATCGAGGCCATTACCCTCGTAGGCCTTGTCCACTACTCCTAGGCAACCACCTTCACCAGTAAGCACTTCATTTCCCGTTAGTTTTCCGTTTGATTCGATCAATCATCCGACGAATAGAGTATCACTGTCGATTACCTATTCACACCCTGTTTCGCAGTGTTCCGACCTTAACCCACCTCGCCCCGACCTCCTTTCGCTTCTTTGTATGCCTCGCAACCCCTCTCTTGACTCCAATCGCCGGATTGGAGTCACATTACAGGTCGATTCCTTCATCCCGCGTGAGACCTGACCCATTCACCCTCCATCCTCTATTCTTGATACGAGTTGTGCTCTTACCCTCGTCGGAGCCACTCCTTCGAGCATACCCCTTCTCGTGTAGGGTTGGCGCACCGGCATGCCTCGTCTGGGGCCAAGAGGGCATGATTGAACAGCTCCAGGCACCCACGATGCCCAGGACCCTCTCCTTGGTCCTGGGCCCTTCTGAGCTCACCGACAAGTGTGGACCATCGCCGACGTCATTTCTCACATCCCAGCAGCTCGCGAGGACGTCGGACCAGCACGTAATCGTAGATCAAAACTCGTGGAGATGAGTTCATCCTTGTTCGTCCAGGCACCTTCTCCACCGTTCGATCAAGTGCCTCCCCAGTTCTGATCTTCACCGTCTATCATCATGTGCCCCTTGATCGTTAGATCCATCTGAGTATCCATCATCAGCCGTTCATCGTCGAAGGGATACCAGCGCATCTCAGTCGTTCATTTATAAGTGGATTGCCTTCAGCCGTTGGATAGTCCCTTAATAAAGGGTAATTCACACTTAGGATCTTTCCTTTTTTGCTTTTATTTCCAAGTCCTGTAAATATCTGTCGTAGTTATTTTATTTTGGATATTTTATAGTTAGACCCTTGTAGTTTCTTATATTTGCAATTTGGTCCTATTTGTGTAAACTCACTTGTAGTCCCACGTGACTTGCTGGGTTATTTGCATGCTTTGTCCTGAACATTTGAATGTTATGATCTGAATGGAAAGTTTTTAGTATTTGCTTTTATACCCCTGTGAGGCTTGCTCAAATGTTGTGCTCTTTTTGTCCTGAACCTTTTGCAATTTAGGCCCTAAGCTTCCTGTGTGTGTTATGATTTGGCCCTGTACTTTACTTTAATTACAAGTAGGTCCCTGTGAACTCTTTGTATTTTACCTAGTTAAATAAATACCAAATTGATCTGAAAAATTCTATAAAAATTACTTTTAGCTCCTTCTAACACATAATATTTATTATAATTTTTGTGGATTAATTTTGTACATTTGATATTTTCTAAAAAATTAAAACCCATAAAAAGTGTTCTATCTATTTTGAAAAGTACATAAAAATTCAAAAACCCCTTTAAAAATTCTACAAAAATTCGTGATTGTGTGTTTTTGTATGCTTTGTCTTCAGCGGTAATTTTGTTTTAAAAACCCTTATAAAAACCCTAAAAAACACAAAAGCCTTAAAAACTTATAAAAAACATATGAAATTTTAAAAAATAAAAAAAAATACAATTTCAGTTCATGTTTGTAGCTCTTTTTATTTAGTTTATCATAAAATTCATAATTAGGACTTTAGGGCATTTTAACTATTTTTAACGTGCATTATTGTCTTGTATGTGCACTATTTTTATTTTTAGCCCTTGTTTGATTTTTATAAAATAAAAAATCATAAAAACCCTAGAAAATTATCTAAAAATACTTTAATATTTTAAAAGCCCAAAAATATTTCTATTCTTAATTTTTGAGCATTTTTAGCCTTAAGAAAAATATCAAAAAGTTTGTTGTTTGCTTTAGTGTCTTATTTGCTTATTTTTATTCCTTAATTAAAAATCATAAAAAGTTGCAAAATTAATCCAATACAAATATGCTTTTGTTTTCTAAATTTTGACTACTTTGAAGGTTTTCTCGTGCTCCTTGTGTTCGAACCTCGTTGTTATACCAGGTTAAAATAAATAGCAGAGACTGCTTACATTGTTTTATGTGCTTGATTGTTTTATCATCTTATCTGTGTGGTTCTCTCTCTTTTATTGATTGAGCTTGGTCTGTCGATTGGGGTCACAACGACCCTTGATTTCTTTGATTTTCTAACCCTAGTCGGTGTACTGCTCGTCAATGGGCCACTTTTAAAGAAGGTAGCGAATAAGATGCCCGATGACTTGCAATGCCATCGTGATACGTAGATGTCAACATGATGCTCTTTAATGACTAATGCCTCGATGGACTTGCGAGGAAGGATCATCATCAATTTTTGTGTCAATTGCATATTAGGGAGTTCATTTCCATAGATGCCTCAAAGCAGGGTCACACTGGGGAATACATCTTCAAGCTGGTGGAGGAGTGTCTTAATGAAGTGGGAGTAAATAAAGCGATTCAGATTCTGGTGGATAATGCATCCACTAATGTAATAGCAGGAATATTGTTGTTCACCAAATATTTACAGATTTGGTAGATTCTGTGTGTTGTGCACTCGATTGATCTTTCTTTGGAGGAGATAAGCAGAGAGACGAAGGTAAGGAGTACAATCACAAAGGTAAAGAGGCCTACGGTGTTGATGAATATGCATTTCATCATTTTTATTCCTTTATTTGAGCTTAAAATCCCTTCTTAAACACATGTAAATAGTAATACATTAATATTTTTATTCATTTATATTCTTTTGAAAATATTGTACAAAAATCATTGTTTTTAACCTAAAATAAATAAGGGATTTTTACCCGGCAGACCCTATAAACATTGCTAATCACCTCCACGACCTTTGAAACAACCTAATTCCTCCCTCGACCACGTAAACTTGCCAACTCTTACACCATGAACCCTCCGGGTAATATGTTTTAAGCCTGTGGGGGTTCTTAAGGTAATTTACAGGGTCCATGGGGTAATTACGTTGTGCAAAAGGTCGTAGAGGCATTTTAAAATGTTTATAGGGTCTGCTGCGTAAAAATCCCAATAAATAAATAAAGAAATAAAGGAAAAATATGAAAACACAGATTATATATATACAAAAAATACAGGATGACTCTAACCCTGAGTGAAGGTCAAGTCGTGGCCTGATCGATAAAGAATAAAGTAGGAGATATAAGGCCTAATGTAGAAAAATAAAGAAAACCAAAGTTCATTCATTCTTCATGTACAAATTGCACATATTTCATCTATTTTGTATATAAAACTTATACTATTTTATTTATCACCATTTTCATTCCAAATAAAAATGTTTTCTTCTTGGAACATGTACATAAAAATAAGTTATAAATATTAAAAATAATTGCAAGAAGAATCATCATTCATTCTAAATAATGACACTTTGAAAATCCGTAAAGCCAAACTTTCCAGATTCATATCTGCTCCACAAAATTCAAAATAACAAAACTCATTTCCATTGTACTCTAAATAAAATAAGCTTCAAAATGACAGTGGTTTCATTAAAATCAGAGTTAAGATACCAAATGCGGCTTTTATGGAGTATATTGTACATTGTGTCTATACTGAATATTGTGTGAGTGTTGTATTTTATTTATTTCTTGTACTATTTGTGAATATTTTATTTTAAAATACTTGTAAATATTGTATTTTATTCAAATAAAATAAAAATAAAATTACAAAAATCAAAATCACCAAAAATAAAATAGTGTGTATATTATACAAATACCACTATGTATATTATAACTTATTATTTAACTTAATTATTTACTTTGTAAAAATAAAAATACATTTAAAATCCTTTTAAAATACTCTAAATAAATAAAATAATAAATTATACATTTATTTGTAAAAATAATTTATTAAAAATCAAATTATTGTATATATAGGTATATTTACCTATGAATAAAGGGTAATATTTATTTTAACCTATTAAATTAATTTATTTAATTTATTAAAATTCATAATAAATAAGATTATTTATTTATAAACATTATTTATTTACATTATTTATTTATTTAAAATCATTTTCGATTTTTTATGCATTTATTTAATTTTTGTCTTTCAGTGCATTTTTGTCTTATTCCAGCTCACTCCAGATTGGAGGACCCAGGTCTGTTGACCCAAGTCAATGATGAATCTACTATTCATTACAATAAAGGCTCAAAATAAGATCTTCATGAGCATTATCATGGTGAGTTTATGTGCTTTTCACTATATTGTCGTTAGTCTAATTTCATGGTTGACTGTCAGTATTTGAGCATAATTCCACGAGGTTAGGGTTTGATGGGTACTTCTCAATCGAAGTAAGTTTTAGGAGTCGTACTTGATTTATTCATGTCCAAAACCATGCAAACACATGCACATAAATAACACATTCTCACATTGTCATTATGTGCAATTTACCCACATTTGCAAGCATTTCAGGAACATAACAAGTCATTCGTCTTCGTATACTAATTACACTCGCGATACTCCACATTAGTACGTAATTTGTGGCTGGAGTTGATGAATTCAGGAGATTTATTCCGCTAATTCTTGCAAAGTCAAATCCCATCAGTGCAACTTGATCATCAGGATCCGTCTCCTTCCATCACTTCCCTCTTGACCCACTAAGATTAAGCAACGTTCGAGTTTTTTTTCTCTGCTACTCATTGCTGTGTATAGCTACTGCCTAAGAATCTCGCGCGAACACCATGCGAAACATTAGACCATCGTTGGATATTACTAGTCATGATCAACAACTAATCTTACTAGATGACTGCTGCAAACCGGGATATAAATCATCTCCTTCCAAAAAAGGCCTGATATGCATTGCAACAATAACCCTATCAAAGAACAAACTTTACGCAATATTCGATCCCATGCCACGCACATGTAGTGCATAAATCATGCAATATTGACATATTTGGAATGAAAGTCAGACTAAATCAGATCTCATAGCCTGCTACATTCCTTCTTGATCCATTAGGATTGGCGTAGCTCTGGAGAATTCAAACCTTTGCTATGTCCAACCATTAATTAGGCCAATCTTCATGCGAATTCAATCGTACGCTCAAGGAGGGATAAAAGGAGGACAACCACTACTGTATGGAGGACACAGGGAAACGTCGGGGACATCACAATGGTTTGAGGAATAGACGTGCATATCACCATGAGCAACATCTGTGCAAACAACTTCTTCCCCATCCAAGATCTCCTCCCATGCCTCATTCTATCTCATTTCATTTTTGCTTTGCTTTTGTCATAATGTTTCTTTTAAGTTGCATTTCAGTTTGATGCCTTTTGTTGCTTTTAATACCATGGTTCCTACATGAGCGTACGTTAGATTTTTCTCTTGACTCAAGATATATGGGGGCATAGGATACACAACAGAAGTAGAAGCTGGAAAACCCATCTACATGAGGAAGGAGTAATCATCTATTGGCTCCTCGATGCGAGGTTCCATGACTCTCAAAGGCTTTACCATCCCAACGATGATGCCCTTGCACCAAGCGCAGTGGCAAGATACATCTTTTGATTCCTCCCTCTTCGCTCGGTGGATCTCTTTGTATCAGTGGCCAATAAGTCAACCAAGGGGAGATTGCTCGGATCTTCTTTTACCGTAACTTCTTTATAAGATAATGTGTCATTTATTCTTTGTTCTACTTTGATGCAATCATTGGTTGTTTCACTTCCTTGAAATTTTTTGTGTCGATGGTCTATTTGTTGAAATCATGCAGTTACTTTTGATTCTGTTCCTTCTCTGTTTACAAGTTTGCTCTAGATAGATGCTTGAGTTTTACATTAGTGAAGGAATTTCATAAAATTTTATGTTCGTGTCCATTTCTTTTAGTTTGGGATTTCTTTTAACAATGCTTGTAGGTTTCTAGTACAATCATCGTAACAAACAAAGGTAAGGGAGGAGTATTATGACGCACGACCCATTGCTCGCTACTATACATGTATACTTCTCACACGTGCTTTATTGATTTGAGTTTCGGATATAAGTTTATTATTGATATGTCCTTTATCTAGTGCACAATGACTTGGTTTTATACCTATTTACGCACTATGATTTTCGATGATTAGTCAACTCCTCTACCACCCGGTTGCCCAATAAGCCCCGCCACTGGAGCTCTTTTCCAAATTTTTCCCGCTACATCCGAGCATTAATAAATCCCATTTCCTTGTGCCTTTGATCACCCATTTATCCATTTTAGTCTCCCGAATAAATTTTCCTCCAGATTCGCCTCGATCCATGTGCATTTCTTCTTCCAAATCTGTCGGACCCCCTTCTGCTATAAAACCTCCCAGATCTCAACCTCACCCTCTTAATGTGTTTTTGTCCCACTTTTTCATCCGAGGGTGATTCCTGGAGCACCGTGTTGTGATAGAGTGACGAGTCCGAAATTCACTGTGATAGAAAGATGTGTTTATTTGATCATGCGTAAGAATATGATTTTTAATCATTCGTTGTAGGCGGCAATCGGAATCAGTCAAGAAATTAACCACACAAAATATCAATTTTAATGAATGCGATTTTATGTTTATTTTAATTGGGCAAGTCCCAAGGTCAAACACAAGGAGGCAAAGGAACAACATAGGATTATGTCTATCAAAATTCATGCGTGGTTTTCAAGATGTTTTTTGTACTTTTTAATGCAATAAAAGATGCGAAATACAATTTCAGCCTATTTTAGGGACTAAAATGTCAATTACTTTCAAACGATGTTCGAAAAATATAAACTTGGTCATGATGCAAAATATGATGAAATGAATGCACAATAAATTTTTTTGGAATTTTTGGATGCAATATGATTTTTTATGAACTTTTAAATGCAAACAAAATGAATTTCAATATTTAATTATGATAAATATTAAACCTAAATATTTTCAAGGAATGAAATTATCTAAGATCTATCACTAGGTTATTGATCTAAAAAAATACTAAACCTCGAAAATATTAGTTTCAATATCTACTAAAATTCAAACATTGAAATATGCAAAATAATTTTTACAGGGCAAACTATGCATGCAAAATGCAAATCTTTTGGGCACAATGTCAAGCACAAATAATTCTACAATATGTGACTTTTCAGAAATTTTTAGAGCAATGGTTAATCAAATAAAAATTTCAGAGTAAGAAGTGGGTAAAATAAACAATTTTCCACAGAACAATTAATTATTAATTAACCAATGATCACAAAATTGTCCACAATATTTCAAAGCGTAGAGAATTAATGGAAGAACATCATGCTATTTTTGGATAAATAAAATAATGCAATAAAGAGGTTCAAAATGAAGGATAAAGACAAGGGTACAGATGCAATAATTATAAATAAAATAAATATATTTAAACAATGCAGGGGGGCCTAAATTAAATTACCAGTACTGATGGGGGGTCTGCTGAAATTTCACCAGAGGGGCACGTGCATGGCACGTGCCCTCTGGTCGGTGGGGCGCGTTGTGAATATGAGAAATTCTGGGGGCTCCTCTGCAATTATCTGTGTGTCACGTGCCCCTCACATGCACCGGCAGGCTCGGTGGGAGGTTGGCTCGGCTACCACGTGTTGATGTCGCGTGCCTCGGCTTGACCCGAGGCAAATGGCTGGGCGATCGGCTCGGATGAAGGCTTGGATTGGATCTGGATCGTTGATGGCGGTAGTATCCAATGGCTGGGAGCGGCGATCGCATCAACGTCTTAGATGGAGGGGGCGTTTGATCGAGCGGGGGGCGTTGGCCGACACACGACTGAGGGTCATCGGAGGAGAGGCGACATGGCAGTGACGACGATCGAGGATGAAGGCGGAGCACTGGTGCGACGTTGGTGAAGGTGGTCGGAGACGCAGCGGTGGCTGTCGGAGATGTTCGTTGAGTCGATGGAGCTGCTGGAGGTTGCGTTAGTCGGAGCAGCTGATGGTCGTCGAAGTGGACGATGATGCTGGCTGGAAGCTTGCGGTGGTTGACGAAGTCGGAGGTTGTCGATGGAGGCACGAATCTTCACGGGAATCTTGGAGGACACGGTGGTCGTGGGCGAACACGCGGCGGAGGGTAATCATCGGTGGTCGTCGATGATGATGGAAGTAGGTGGAGATGATGATCGGGCGATGCGAGGTAAAGCGGAGATGATGATGGGGATGACTACCGGAGATGAGAGGTGAGGAGGAAGAGTAGGGAGATACCTGGAAGAGGAGGACTCAACGGCGAGAGAGAGAGAGAGAGAGCCGGAGCTAAGCAGCGGCACTGATGGCGGAGCTGTGATGAGGAAGGAGATCCTCAGATCACGTCAATGGTGGGGCTTCGCTGGCTATCAATACCAAAGAAGGAACTCAACGTGTGAACGACGGATGGGGGAGTCGGGGTGCAGCCGTGCTCTTAAATAGGGCTGGAGAGCGGGATAGCCGGAGATGGTTGGCCGCGCGAGATATGCGGAAGAGGTTACGGAGGCAGCTGGCCATTGGCGGAGATCACGGGGGAGCGGAGGCGGTTCCAAGGGTCTAGGTGTGGGCAGAAGATGAAGCTCCTCGACCGTCCGATCGACCGAGATCGGGCGGCCAGGAGATCGCCATGTGGTTGTGAATGTGTAAAGGGCGGGGCACGTGCGGAGCACGTGTCCAGGAGGCAGGTGCCTAGCACATGCGGCCCTTTAACTATACATATATTTTAATAAAAACGAGTAATGATGTAGCCAAAAATGGATGACACGTGGCGGCCCCAGGGGCTGCCACGTGTCAGCACCAGAAAATTTAGAAATTAAAGACGTTGTAAAATGCAAAATAAATAGCAAATGACCTCGGATTGAAACAGTTTCTTCACAAAAAGTTGCTCGTCTTAATGAGATCTACAACTTTCATGAAGACATCAAAACTAAAATCGATCAAATGCACAAAGTAAATTTTTGGAGTATCCCATGTACATAGAATACCTTGATTTTTGGGTTTTGTAAATTTTTGTGATTTTTAAACCAGATAAAAATCCGAAAAAATAGTAAAATAAAAGATAAATAATTACACACTAATCTATTTTTTTTTTGGATTTTTATTAATTAAGAAAAAGGTAAAATAAAATAAAATATGAAAAAGATCAATTTTGTACAAGTGATTAATGAAGACTCGGACCCACTTTGTTTCTTTTATTTCAAGCTCAATTTGGATTTGGATTTTTATGCATTTTAATAAAACTTTTATCAAAGAAGACAAATCAAAAAGAAATGAACTAAAATAGGTTAATTATGTACATAAAATAATAGGTCAAAATCAGCTAAAATACAAAATGTACAAAAGAGGCACAAAACCCAACTTTCACACATGAGCTCCGATTTACCTGAACTTGGTCTTGTTTTGAAGGTAATTGAATGTGCGTTAGTTAAAAAGTGGGTAGGATCAAAAAGGACACTGGATGGGGAAGATATGGGGTTTTTCGTCCGGAAATCCTGAAACTAGGATTTGGGTTTTTTGTCCACTTATTTGGGTTAGTGATTTTTTTTTTGTATTTTTCATTTAATCTTGTTAGTGATATGTACACAGTGGAGGTGTTTTGGGTTATTCGGAGTTAGAAATAATGAGTTAAAAATCTAGGAAGTTAGGCTATTTACAGGTCATTTTTGGCTTGGGTTTTTGGCTTCTTATTTTGTGCAGAAATTAGTGCTAAAAATGCAATTCTTATGAAAACATGCATGAATGCTAATTATGCAGAATAGATGCGGAAATGTTGTTGCTTTTGGAGGGATTTGAGCTTAATAAATGAAATTTAGAGTGATGAATCCGAGATTCATCACAAAACACATATTCCAAACCCCAGAGTGCGTAAATCTGGCATGAGGATGAGATCTAGAGCTACTCGTTAAAGCTCTACCATGAGTTGAGTTTCTCCGACAACCATATCGGATCGAGGCAATGACATCCTTTCATCCATCCATAGGTAACTCTATGTAATTTGTTTTTCATTTCGTAGCTTAATTTTTCTTTGATTTCTCTATTTTAGCTTTAGATCAAATCTGCCATCTCCGAGCTCCGATCTACCCGATCGGAGCTCTCCAATTATCTACATGACCATCTAACACTCGTCACACTTTCATTGCACTATCTCCGTTCTTCTACCATACATTATCATCTCCAGATCACATCAGATCTGGAGATAGGCTCCTATTCCGGCCATCTTCAATGGATCCCTCATCCACCTTCCATTTCTTTTCGTTTTCATCTAATAAAATTGGTCGGAGAAACCGTCCGAGCATTAGGAATAACTTGCAGGTTCTAGGGGCATATCTGAGTATAGGGAGTAGGATCTGGAGGTGTTCTTCACGATCCAACCATCCAAGCCTCTAGATCCACATTTGTTCATTTTTGCATATCATCATCGCTTCACATCAATACAGGACCATCCTAGGAGTGAGCAAATGTCTTCATGCAGTAAATCGAGTGGCGATCGGGCATTCGAAGCGACCATTCTTCACTGTTCTTCCAGAGTCCCTCAGATCCGAACGATCAAGAACGTCAACCCCAGTTTTCATCACAGTCATCCATTTACGCCCGAATTCTGAACCGCAGATCTGAGCTTCCATATTAGTTCCAGACTGTCTAAGCATGCTTCATCTTCAGTCATTTGATAAACATCCAGATCCATCCCATCCATCCGAGCAACCACCTATGTTAAGGGTAATATTACACCTTTGTCCTTGCATTTTAGTTGTTTTGAAATTAATCCCAAAGTGGAATTGTGTCTTGTTATGTTGGTTTGAATATTTGTAGTGAACCCCTTAGTATTTATTTTAATTACTTTTTACTCCTCATTGGCTTGTATAAAGTGCATTGCATGTGAGACCATGTCAATTTGTAATATATATCTAGTCATTTGTTATTATTGGTTGACCACTAGGAGTATAATAATTCCCAATAGGTCTGTGCCCGCTCACCTTACGTGCGTCGGTGATGAGCGGCCTAGCGACTAGGGTTAAGTATCAAGATAAACCAATGGCCACTACGACCCCAATCAATAGGCAAACTCAACAAGAAAAAGATAAACAACTCAAGCAAATAAAACAAGCAATCAAAATGTAAGCGTTCTTCGTTATTATTTTTACCTGGTATAGCAATCAAGGTCGAACACAAGGAGCACGAGTGAACCTACGAAGTAGTCAATTTTAGAAAATAAAACAAAGCAAATTTTAGTGGTTTTTACTTTTGCAAATTTTTAGTTTTTGAATTAAAAGACAAAATAAGGAAAAAAGAAAATAGGGCACACAACCAAGCTTTTTAAATTTTTATTTAAGACTAAAAATGCCAAAAATTAAAATAAAATTATTTTGGGATTCTAAAATTTTAAACTCTTTTTGGTAATTTTCTGGGGATTTTCTGATGTTTTTGTGATTTTATAAAAATCAAACAAAGGAGAAAAGTACAAATAGTACCCAGCCATGACTAAATTGAAAATTAAAATTACTTAAAGTGCCCTAAAGTCCTGAGGGGCAATATTTTATTAAACTAGGAAGAAAATGCTACACACAGGAACTTTGATAATACATTTTGATTTTTCTAGAATTTTTGTATGATTTTCATAAGTTTTTAGGTCTTTTACAATTTTTAGGGTTTTTGTAAAGGGTTTTCAAATGAAAATGCTATTGAAGATAAAGCGTATAAAAACACACAAACAAAGATTTTTATGGAATTTTTAGGTTGATTTTTCAATTATTTTATGTATTTCCCAACATAGACAGAACACCTTTTAGGAATTTTTATTTTTTGAAAATATTAAATGCAAATAAATTAATCCACAAAAATCATTAAATACTACAAGTCAACAGGAGCCAATAGTAATTTTTAGAAAATTTTTGGAATTAATTTGATATTTGTTAAATTAAATAAAAGACATGCAGCTTACAAGGACCTTTTTATAATTAAAACAAAGTTCATGCCCAATCAGTAACATAGTAGAAAAATGTAGGGCCTCAGTTGCAAAAAGCCCAAATAAACACACGTACGCCACGTAAACAAGCATCACAGAGGTATAAATGCAAAACTCAAAAACTTTCTATTCATTCCATAACAGCTCAAAAATTCCGAACATATCATGCAATTAACCAAAAAATCACGTGAACCTATACACGCCTCTGTTTTGGAGGGACTAAAATGCAAATATCAAAAACTAGAGGTCCAAACTATAAAAAGCATTTACTACAACTTTATTCTACAGGACTAGAAAGAAAAGCATAAACTAGCAAGGGTGAGAAGGAAATATACCCCTTAGGAACGTGCGTAGCACGTGAGGGCTCGAGTGGCTCTGATTGTTCTTTGAAAAGGATCTAACGGTCCTAACATTGTCGGGGATGTGCGTCTTAGATGTGCTGCTACAGTACGGATCTGACAGCTTTGGAAGTGGCATGGTCGTACGTGCGGATCGACCTGAGGTGCTGAGCAGACCGTTACGTATCGAGCATTGGATGAACGACCTGGATAACAACTGGGGGAGGAGCGCCTGATCGATGGCGGGAAGAGGTCCTGGAAGAACTCACTAGGGGAAACCTTCAACTGAGTGGGGACAGAGATCCAGCACTCCGATGAAGGCGCGGAGGAGGACAACATGGTTGTTAAAGTATGGTTGAAGGCTCCGATGAAGAAGCCAATAGTTGGATGATTGGGACAAGGCGGCTCCTCCTGCAGCTGCTCCGCCTCGCGCACGGGTACCTGAAAAGGGTAGAACGACTCGGAGGGTTCTTTTCGGCCAGGTTATTGCCTGGTGATGTCAAGAGTAGCATGGGGGAATGGAGCTCGACTCCCGATGACTGTGAAGGAGGGGAGTCTCAACCTTAATCTCGACCTGAGGGTCGATTCTAAGGGGGAACATATTGCAAAACGAGGTGCGGGGCAAAATGTAGTATTGATCAGAGCGGATGAATGGATGGACTGGAGCCCCGCCCAGCTGAAAGGAGCAAGGGAACGACGACAGAATAAAATATGGAAATGGACTTGAACTGGGAAATGGAAGCAAAATGGGCGGTACCTGAGGGTCTGGATGGAATCATGAACTTCAGGCGAATGTGGTAATCGGGGTCGTGGCCTCAACCTCGATGTGGCAGGCAGGAAGGCTGACCGCGACGGAGCTCTCCGGCCATGTGGTCGAGCTGCAGCTTCAGGCCACCAAGCTTTAATCCAAAGGCACCTCCGGGCTGTTGTCACTCGGCTGAAGGTATCTAAGGGTGAAGGAAGAGGCGAGGCATGAGATGTGGCGCAAGGAGGGAGAAAGAGGATGATTTATACGCCATGTGACGGTCCAGAAAAATCGAAGTAGAGCGCAGAACCCTAATGAGATTCGGATCATCCTCGGGATCCGCGAGGATCACGGAAGTTAGAGGAATCCTGGGTCCAAGAATTGAGGAAAATGGTGATCAAAGTCGGGCTGGAAAATTAGGAGAAAAGGCTCCGGCGAAGCAAATTTGACCTGACCCGTGCTAGGAGGGGGTGTTGATCAAGGTCAACAAACCCTCATGGACCAATCAGAAAATTCGAATTTACAAATTATTACAAATTCAATAAAAAATAGTAAATGAATTAAAATAAAAAGTATATTAAATAAAAAAGTGTTTATTATTGTTCTTAGTATTTTTCTGTGAGTTTTAACTATTTTTATAAAAAAATTAATGTATATACATAATATAATATTATGTACAAGTATAATATACCTATGTATTATATACAAGTTTTTCTATTATTTTATATTTACAAAAATAACCCCATTTTAATTTTTTTATTTACATGGTAATTTTAGGAGTACAAAATATTTTTTATTTTATTTTTACAAATTATTTAAAGGTTTATAATAAATAGTACAAGTAATATGTATAAATGTGTTTTGTACAATGTGGAGGATTTTACTTGCATTTTTAATTTTTTTGATTTTTATTTTATTTTCTATTTATGTTTAGAATATATACAAGGTTTTAAAATAATAAATTAACTTATTTTGTCAAAAATAACAATATACACAAATATAGACATTATGTACAATACAAAGTGAGCCCTATCTCTCTCTACTTATTTTATTTTGTGATCTTGTCAAGGCTTGACCTTCTCTTGGGGTTTGGGTCACTCTGTATTTATTCTAAATACTCCATTCTTTTTCTTTTCCTTTATTCTTTAGTTTTTCAAAATGCATGCTAAATAAGCAATATTAACAAGAACATGCAATTTGTTAGATTATTGTATTTATATATATATATTTACATGATGCTTTGCCAAGAAAAATAGCTAAAGTAAAAGAATAAAGAGTGAGAATCAAGGATTCATCACCCCCCTATACTTTACCTTTGCTAGTCCCTTAGCAAACATTTATTTGAAAAAAGAAATGAAGAGAAAAGAAAGAGAAACGAAAAAGGAAAAGAATCAAGGTTGATTATTAAACTTATCTTCATTAAATTGAAGTATAGAGCTCAGTCAGACCTTTAGATTATTAGTTTGTCGGAACCTTATTGGGAAATAGGTTTAAGACTCAACAACCTCTAAGTTCCACCATTATATGGTCAAGACTCCTCAATAATCTAGATCAGAACAAGTCTACACACGCAAACTCTAATCATTATGGATCTTTCCTTATACTGTGTAAGTGATATGTAGCTCTGCACCTCAGAAATGACAAGGCAACAACCTCCCTCAACAAGGTAACTCTAATTCCTCAGTCTAGCAGCTCTTTCCTTGAGGAGAGGGGTATTCCCTTCTAAGTTCAAGTGCAACCGACTCAAGAAGAGGGGGAAAGAAGAGAATGGACTGTGGCTAGTGTAGCCACGTATCCCTGGGAGCCTAACCAGTGTAGCTAAGTCTCCCGCTGCAAGCTTCATGAGATGAGAAGGTGGGATACATAAGCTTTGCTTTATTCACTATATACTCTCCTGCGGGCATTTGATTTTCAATAAGGCATGTCCACTTTTTTGGAGTTTTTCTTGATTTTTCACTTTTTTTGATGTGAATATGTACAACATATCTACATTGCAGCATATACATAAGGAGTTTTTCCTCTTGAGCCAGTAGACTATCCCTCTTTTGAAGCATTATTGCAACCCACAAGTCTTGTCTTTAGACCTCAATGCTACTAGACCAAGTTGAGATGCACATCCCTCCCTAAAGGAAGACGAGAGGTTCCGCCTAGAAGCACCACCCTCTTATTCCACTGCAAGTCGAAGAATTCTGCCTCCCCACCACCTCATCCGTGTGAAGATATGTGTAAGGTGCAGGTCCAAGTAAAGCCAATGTCTGTGAAAGTCATGCATGCGTTGTTAAGTGTTTTACTTAAGCTCATCAAGATGGCATGTGAACATAGCCTAGTGGACTAAAAGAATTAAGTCACTAATGGACCTGAAAAGTCTTAACCCTAAACCCTATAAGGTTCCTCTAAGAGTTAGTTGGATTAAGGTCTTAACCAAGCTCTATTTTCCTATTTAATTCCATACTAGTTTAAATGTCAACTATGATTCAGAAGGATATACAAAAATATTTACAAAACTATTTTTGATGAAATTTTTCAAAATATGCAAAATTTCATGAAAATGTTTGAATGCATGAAAGAAGTAAAAAGATTTTGAAAAATATTTACACATATTTTCAAACAGATTTTTGCAAACTTTCATTTTTCAAATATTTTCAAAAATTTTGTACTATAAACATAATTTTTATACAAAAATATTTACACATGTTTTATACACAAAACATTTTTACAAACATTTATACAAAAGTAGTTTTTACAAACAAGTATGTGTACGAAAGAATGCAAGAAAATTTTAAAAATTTTATGATTTTTATGTATAAGGTGTTTACCCATTTTATTTATTAACACACTCACACAATGTACGAGTTATGGATAAAGTATATATACAATATATACGACAATCCCCTATACTTAGCTCGAACGATGTCCTCAGAGTAATCAAAGAGTGATGAAAAAAATACATAACTCATGCTGAGTATTGGGAAGTGAAAAGGACTATAGCACAACGACTAATAAAAGAATGCAATGAATAGAAGTCGGTGATCCCCCTATACTTAGGGTCAAATAATCCTAAGTATAGAAGTCTGTACACAAGGGGAAAATCGAAGGATAGAATGTATAAGGTCTACCTCTCCTGTACTTAAGATGAAATATCCCTAACTATAGGAAACAAAACAGAGGTAAAAAGAAACAAATAGATAACCACAAGTCTGACATCCCCCCTATACTTAGGGTAAAGTGCACCTTAAGTATAGCATAATCAGAAGATGGGGATGGGGTGTTAGACCAAAGACTGTGAGATATGGACATCTGGAACTGTACAGCTGTAGGGAAGAAGTGATAATCAAGCATGAGATGCAAACGATGTGAGCCAAAGACCACATCTCATGTGTAATGAATAGGGGCAACATCAACGATCAGGTAATCATGATCTAGATAAGGCTTCAGGTGCAGACCGTTAACTCGAAAGGTGGAATCTGACGATATCTCAGATATGTCAGTGTTGCTATTTTCATGCACCTTTCAGATCAGATATGGTCCCTTCCACTTGCTCTACAACTTCTCTTGAAATAATCTCAACCTGGCATCGAATAGCCACACTCGCTAGTTAGGCTCAATCTGCTTACGGCTGATATGAGAATCATGCCATATCTTCACACTCTCCTTATACTGTAGGCTACTGAAAAAGGTTGTATCACTAAGATCCTCCAGGGCTTCCAACTTTGCGTTCCTATGATCTCCTATAATATATGGATCCAATAATGTCTCAGTGACTGCTCATAGTAACTTGTGCTTATCTCCATAGGTAAATGGCATGGCTTGCCATAAACGAGACGAAAGGGAGATGTACCCCAAAGGTGTCTTGAAGGAAGTCTGATATAACCACAAGACCAAGTCCAAAAGTAGTGACCAATCCTTTCCATATGGACGGACGACCTTCTGCAATATCGTATTAACCTCCTTGTTCGATACTTCAGCAAGACCATTGGTATGAGGATGATAAGGAGCGGCTACTCGATGGTCTATGTTGAACTCGTTAGCAAGGTCCTTTACCTTGTCATTTATAAAATGAGACTCTGCGTCAGATATCAACACTATAAGAACCCTGAACCGTGAAATGATATTCTTCCTAAAAAATCAGCAAAGAGTCTTAGCATCTGTGGTTCAGGTGGGGATGGCCTCGACCTAACAACTCACAGAATTCATAGCTAACAGAATGTACTCGAATCCCTAACTACTAGGGAATGGACCCATGAAATCAATGCCCCATGCGTCAAAAACCTCACAGAAGTGAATGGGTTGCATCGGCATCATATCACGTTGTCAACATGTGCCCATCCTCTGACAGTCAATACCTCTTCATGAATTCATCAAAATCCTTGAAGAGGGTAGGCCACCATAGGCTGGATTGGAGCACTTTCTGTACTATCCTCCTCCCAGAATGATGTCCTCCTGCCTCAATCTTGTGGCAGTATGTGAGGAAGCTATGGTTCTCTTCCTGAGGAATGCACTGAAGCTAGATGCTATCTCCTCCTTCATGATAAAGGATGGGATCCTCCTAATGGTACGACTTGGCCTTTGCAAGGAAAGTCTCAAGTCGCTGCTTGGGCCAACCTTGTGGAACTTTCTTGGCGACAAGATAGTTCACAATGTCAGTGTACCATGGAAGCGAGGTGATAGCAAGGATCACCTCATTTGGGAAGGTCTCTGTAATAGGTGTTGTATTCTCTGAAGCCTCAAGATTTTCCAATCTAGAGAGATGATCCGCCACCATATTCTTAACTCCAGGCTTCTCGTTAATCTCAATATCAAACTCCTAGAGTAGAACGATCCATATGGTCAATCTCGCTTTGGCGTCCTTCTTTGCCATGA
The DNA here is from genome assembly GCA_037367405.1 of Ottelia alismoides. Lineage (NCBI taxonomy): Eukaryota > Viridiplantae > Streptophyta > Magnoliopsida > Alismatales > Hydrocharitaceae > Ottelia > Ottelia alismoides. Next base: position 548,695 of record JAZKJV010000339.1, read on the forward strand.
GGTTCCTGATGGTAGTATGATCAGTATAAATAGTCACTCTAGATATGAGAATATAAGATCTGAATTTATCCAAGGCAAAGACTACGGCTAACATCTCCTTCTCTGTGATAGTATAGTTCTGCTGGGAGGCATCCAAAGTACAGTTAGCATAGTGAATGGTATAAGGTAATCTATCCCTCCTCTGTCCTAGCACAACCCCTATGGCAAAATCAGAAGCATCCATCATGATCTCGAATGGGAGAGGCCAATCAAGCGGTTAAAGGACATGAGCCTTGACAAGTAATCCCTTGAGAGTCTCGAAGGACGCTAGATACTTATCATCTACAATGAACTCGGCGTCTTTCATCAACAGATCAATAAGCGATCTGGCAATCCTGTTGAAATCCTGAATGAATCGTCGGTAGAAACCGTCCCAGAAAATACCGCAATTGCTGCAAATTAGATGGTGGATTGAGTTTCCTGATGATATCCACCATGGTCGGATCGAGCTCCAAGCCCTTGTTGGAGATGATATGACCAAGCATCGTCCCCTGAGTCACCATGAAGTGACTCTTCTCATAAGATACAACAAGATGGACCTCAATACAGCGCTGAAGCATGCGATCTAGGCAGTCAAGACAAGCATCAAACCCGTCGCCGTAGACCGAGAAATCATCCATGAAGACCTCTAAGCAATCACCCACCATATCCGAAAAGATGGACATCATACACCTTTGGAATGTCACCGGAACGTTACATAGACCAAAGGGCGTCCGTCTGAAAGCATATGTCCCAAACGGACAGGTGAATGTCATTTTGTCCTAGTCTTCAAGCGCTATGGCCACCTAATTATAGCCGGAGTACACTTCAAGAAAGAAGTAGTGACTCTTCCTAGCAAGCCACTCAATAATCTGATCAATAAATGGCAGCGGGAAATGATCCTTCATGGTGGCCTGATTCAATCATCTGTAGTCCACACAAACCCTCCAAGAAGAGGGTACCCGGGCAGTGGTATCCTCTCTAGACTCACTCACAACTGTAGTGATGCTCGTCTTCTTGGGCACCACATGTAATAGACTAACCCACTTGGAGTCAGAGATGGGGTAGATAAAATTGGCACTCTACCATTTTGATATCTCTTTCATGACCACATCTCGAAGGTTTGGGTTCAACCTTCGTTGGAACTCACACGATGGCTTAGCGTCCTCTTCGAGATAGATATGGTGGGAGCACATGGCCAGACTTATCCCCTAGAGATCAGCTACTCTCCATCCAATCGCCTTGCGGTTCCTCTCAAGAACCTCTATCAAATGAACTCTTGCTCTCCAGTTAAATCTGTTGAGATAATGACTGGATACATCTCATGCTCACCCGCATGGAATCTGTACTTCAGTGACTGTGGAAAGGGCTTCAACTCTGGGCAACTGGGAGCTGGAAAATCTGGTTTCTAAAATATCTATGTGAAAGAAACCAAATCTGCATGGGAGAACTCTTGCTAACTGTGTGAATCGGATGAAGGCAGCCCTGCTGGTATGTCTGTACTTGGTACAGGCTCATCCTCCACCCTAGTTGTCGGTCTGTGGGAATAAGACAAGGTAAAAGCTCATTAAACTCAGCCCAATCAATGTTTAAATCTGAGGGATCTGGATCAGAATCACATGAAATATACTCTGCTTCGCTATCCAAAGCACGATCGTCAACCTCGAATGTGTCCTCGGTCAAGAGTGTGCTATCCGAACTCTCATCTCCTGGAAGTTGTAACTTTGCAGTGTCTGAAGTACGATAAGAGCTCATGATACTTGATCGGACCAAACTGCTTCATCGTCTGTAATCACAAAATCGCACTATTGGTGGACGTCTTGCTCTGCATCTGTCATCTGCCCTACATCGTTGGACTGTTCAGAGCAAGCTGAATCTCACGCTCTGGTCTTGTCGATCGTCTCTATTTGTATACTTTCTCCCTCAATGTGAAAGTATTCCTTCCCCCTATCATGATCCGACACAACCTTGGTTGTGTCCACGAATGGATGCCCTAGTTTGATTGGGGTATCTATCACAGACTCAGGGTTCTCCATGTCCAATACAACAAAGTCCACGAGGAATTTCAGGATCTAAATTGTGACAACCACGTCCTTCAACAACCCCTTTGGCCTCTTGATAGATCTACCAACAAACTAAAAGACTGTCCTACTTTGTTGAAGAGGGTCGAACTTGAATCGGTCGAGTAAGGCTGCCGGAAGAAGGTTGATGGAAGAGCCATTGTCTAGTAGAGTCTGATCGAACCGTTGCTCATGAATATGGCATCTGACATATGGCGCACCTGCATCTGGCCTCTTGGCTGGCAAACAGTTCTGGATCGTGAAGCATGTGGCACGAGTGAGCACATGGATCTCTGCATTGTGGTTCCTTCACTTCCTGCAAATGGTAATCTTCTCTCTCAAGTTATTTTGGAAGAGAGGGATGTGCTCAATTGCCTCCTGTAGAGTTAGCTGAATCTGAAATCTGTCGATCATCTACTGGTTGAACTCTAACTGATGTGCTTTTTTTGTTTTCTTTTTTCTTCCCCTTCATCAAGCGGAGTGCTTGAGGGGAGGGGATGGTCGGGCCCTCCTCATATAGAGGGCTAGGAAGAGGTTCCTGTGCCTGTGAGGGAATAGAGTCCATACCAAGATAATCAAGTAATACATATGGGCTCGAACAAGATAAAGAAACCTTTCCTTTATTCCTATTTTTGGTCTTTTCAAGACTATCCTGAGATACATCAACAGAAGGAAACACAACTGAATGAAAACTGATGGCATCATCACTACCCACGACATCAGTCTTCGTGGCATTAGCACCGCGCTCTGGCTTAGAATCAAGTGAAATGGTGGCATAAGTACCACCAGCTGCATCTGGAGATACAACGACCTCAGTACCATCAGCTGGATCAACGTCCTTGGTGGCTTTAGCACTACTGTCATCAACATCATGAGCGGCATCAGCACTACTATCCTCCTAATCCGGCACTCCTGAAGTCCTCATATGGTCGTTTCTCAGACAAGGCACTGCCGACTTGCATCCTACCGCTGCTAAGTGTCACAAAATCAGCATCAAATATGTAGGAAGAAATATTACCCAATGAATCACTAGGAGTAGTGGTCTCTTTGATATGTACCTGCTCAGACTTCCTCTTCAGATTGTTCAGGTTGGGCTTGATCTAAGTGGGTAAGGCGGCCTTGCCCTTTATGATATCCCTCCTCTCCTGTCGGAACTCATCCATCTCCCACCAGAAGGATGCTTGCTGGTGTGAGAGTAGGCGGGCGAGATCATCAAGGGATGGGTTCTCATAGACGGGTCCATGAGAACCGAATGGGTTGCCTCGTTGGAAATGAGGCTGGCTCTGCTGGTACTGGTGAGGGGGAAGCTAAGAATATGGCTAAGGCTGCTGCTTCTACCTCTGATGATAGGGAGGAGGACCCTACTGAAGGTGTTGTTATTGCTTTGAGTACTGGGGTTGTTATTGCTATTGACGGCTCTGTCCACCCTGAGATGGAGGCTGCTGCTGGGACAAGGCACCTCCAGTAGACCACCTGAATCCGGGATGATCACGTCGGATCTTGGGCTGCTACCGGTCATACCAAATCCCGTTGACTTCTATCAACGGCTCCTGCTCGTACTGGGAAGGGGGAAGAACTGCTAGGGGATGATCCTGCCGATACACCACCATATGAGTGTCCTGAGATGGTGGTGGCTGAGAATAGTGTTGTTGCGGCTGGACCGGCTCTGCCTGAACGTGGTAAACCTGGCAGTAGTGGGCAGATGGCTGGGAAGAGCTGCTGCTGTTGCTAGGATCAGCCCGTGACCTGAGACAGGGTTGTGAAGCCGTCTGTGCCTCCTGGAGATACATGATCAGGGTCTTCACGTTACTAAGAGTTTGTGCCAACTGATTTATCTATGTCATGCCCTGGCATTGCTTCTTCTCTATGATCTCGATGCGATCTAGCTTCTCGCTGATAATCTCCATGTTAGTTGTGGATGACTGTGTATGTGTTGTTGCCGCTGACAAAGTAGATGGACCTGCATCGACCTATGTTATCCTCTGATAGGATACGACCTGTGGGTGGGTCTTCCCCTATGTGTAGGCTCGAGTCTGGGACATCACTGTGTAATTTTCTTCCATCTCCTCGTAGATGACCCAGACTTGGTCCTCATCTTTGGCAAAATAGGACCACCCACGTGAGGCCTTGACAATCCTCTACAGCTCTGGTGTCAACCCACAAAATAAACTCTAGACTAGATTGGGCTTTGATATCTCATGGTCTGGACACCGGTCGATAAGCTCTCTGAAGCGATCCCAAGCCTCGTGAAACTGCTCGTTCAGGATCATGGTAAAGTTGTTGATCATGGCTCTAGTTGCGTTGGTCCAAGCGAGTGGATAGTACTTGCTCAAATACTCACTCCAGAGCTGCTCCCAAGTGGTGACGTACCTCTATAAATGTTTCAGCTAATAGGCTGCTCTGTCAGCTAATGAGAAAGGGAAGGCGGTCATCTTGATCGTGTCCTCGTTAACGAACTGTCGTGGATAGTACTACAAATCATCTCGAAATCCTGGAGATGGAGGTGGGGCTCCTCAGTGGCAAGCCCATGGAATCTGGGCAGAAGTTGAATGGTCTGGGGGCGAGGCTCGAAATCGCCTAGGATCTCAGGGAGCTGAATCCATCAATGAGTGAGAGTTGCACCAAGGTTGTGCAACTGTCTCATCAGTCGTGGCTGTCTAATTGGCTCTGGTTGATCCTCTGGTCGTTCGTCTCCTCCTCCAGCTCCCGGTATTTGTCCACGGCCTAGTCTCTACGGATCTCCTCTGTCAACTCTCATCTCCGCAAGCTATCATCACACCTCTACAATAAATGCTCCATGATATCTAATCTGTCTCTGCATGATCTCTAGGGAGTCTAGGAATGTGTTGTTGATGGAGCCTTGATCAAGTATGTATGTGTAACCCTGGGGCTACTCATCAGTGTGTCCCTCACTGCTGGCCATCTCACGGGTCTCTGCAAAGGCAAAAGACCCCAACTCAGGTACCGTCAAATGTACAAATAACTATGCTGGTCTCTACTCTGGCACCTCAGGACTAGTAGAAGAAGGGTGGTCGAGGGGAAAGGGGTGGTAGTGAACTCAGGTTCGGAGAGCAGGTCTGAGCTCTCCGAAGTTGCCCTAGATGAGTAGAAAGGAGTGCTCGAGAGCGATGCTATCGAAGGCAGCCTAAGGGACCTCCTTCCCATCATCGTGACGTAGGGATGAATGCAAATGAGATATGGAATTCAAACAAGATCATAAGTCAAACCCCCAATTCACCTACTCAACACAAGAGCTGATGACCGTAAAAGTTCGGTCGTTAATCTTGTCAATTTTATTTTAGGTGATCTATCAGTCTATAAGTGTGATTAAGCGAGTTGTTAGGAACCCGATGTTCCCAAGAGACTGGCCCAATTCCATAGTTAGATCTTTCCCAGCCAGTATGGATTGTAGACCGTTTACCAGCTACTCAATCTATCCACTCTGCTAAGGAAGTCCTGGACTGCTTACTGGCTACTCGGAGAAGTCCTCACTGGAGAACGACAAATCACAAGACCAGTACTCTGAAAGAAGTTCAAGTATGTCTCTAGCCTAGTGTTACAAACCAACCAATGAAGGGGTGACCATCCCCAAAACAAATATTTTGAGTGAAGTGTATTTTAGGGTCAAGTTTTCATTAGCAATCCTAATTTTATGGTTTTCACTTTTTTAGGTATTTTTAAATAGAAGCAATGCCTAATGAATTTTTTGATCTCCTAGGTTATTTTAAATCCAAAAACTGGGGGAGGAAGTCAAAAAAGCCAATGTGCAATCAAATACGATGATGCATGTAAAGATAGAATTACGTACCTGTCTCCAGCACTCTACAAGCAGGGTGATCCGTACATAAATTAAAAGACAGAAAATAAACTAACTATATGATGCACAAAGAAATCAGCCTTAGGAGAGCAATAGCTAACTGATCAGAGAGAGATAGAAGTCCGGTCTTAGATGTCGATCGGTGTTTGCTACAACAGATCTTGCATGCGATGTATACGACCTCTAGTAGCACATGACCTCTCAATCAATCAAGTTAGTTTTTTATTAATTATTTTTAGCTAGGTCCAATTACGATCTGATAGGCACGTGCAAGCAATTAGTGTTGGGCCTTAGCTATTTACGTCACAATCACAAAAAATCCTAAGCTTAGGGGCTAAATCTGCAAGAATCAAATAGAAAGTAAAAGTGATCAAAACAAAACCGTGAAAAATCCAGTGAGGTCTCCCGAGCACACTGGTGCTTAGTGAAATAGACCCCAATGGTTCAAGTGTCCAAGAAGAGTCCAAGTGTCTGAATATTACAATAATAAAGTTTCTGCTGAAAGATAAACTAATCTACTCTAAATGCTATAACTAATTCATGCTCCTCCTCTACTCCTCCTCAGATGCGGGCACTCTAAAGAAAGCTGAAACGTCCCCCGACAGTTCCTCACACAAAAAGCGAAACAGAGAGAGTGTTAGAAAACAATTACATCAAATAGAAATAAAACTAGGCAAGAATCTGAAAAAGCACATGCTAAGCCGTGCTCCCCGGCAACGACGCCATTCTGATGACACGAGGCTTCAGATCGGCTAAGGTGGAAAATAAATCACTATGCCATTGTCCCTAATCAATAAATTCAGTCAATCAAGGAAAATAAAGAACCACTCAAATAGATGGATCAAACAATCAAAGCACACAAAAGGTAAGCGGTCTTCGTTATTTATTTTTACCTGGTATAGCAACCAGGGTCGAACACAAGGAGCAGGAGTAAACCTACGAAGTAGTCGTAATTTAGAAATAAAAAAGCATATTGTTAATGGTTTTTAATTTTGCAAATTTTTATAAATTTTTAGTTAAGGAAAAAGTAGGCAAATAAGAAAATAAAGCCAACAACCAGCCTTTTGAATTTTTGTTTGACTTAAAATGCTCAAAAATTAAGATAAAAATATTTTCGGATTTTTAAAATTTTAAAATGTTTTGGTTATTTTCTAGGAATTTTCTGATGTTTTTGTGATTTTATAAAAATCAAATAATGGAGAAAACTACTGACAGTGCCCAGCCAGGAGTAAATGGCAAATTAAAATTACTTAAAGTGGCCTAAAGTCCTAGGGCAATTTTATGATAAACTATATAAAAAGAGTTACAATCAGGAACTGAAATGGTATTTTTTATTTTTTTATAGATTTTTATATGATTTTTATAAATTTTTAAGTCTTTTGCAATTTTTAGGGGTTTTATAACGGGTTTTCATAGTGAAGACAAAGCATATAAAAACACACTATCAAGAATTTTTATACAATTTTTGAGGTAATTTTTCGAATGTTTATACAATTTTCAAAATGAACATGACTCTTTTTATGGGTTTTTGATTTTTAGAAAATATTTAATACCAACCAAATAATCCACAAAAATCACAATAAATCCTACATAGCAACATGAGTCAAAGGTAATTTTTATGTAATTTTCCAAATTAATTTGCTATTTATTAGGTTAAATAAAAGATATGTAAATTACAGGGACCTATACGTAAATAAAATAAATTTCTGGGCCAAGTCATAACACACATAGAAAGCCTAGGGCTCAAGTTGAAAAATATCCAGTTAAATCCCACACATGCTTATTATATCACATACAAGCGTATAAATGCAATACTAAAAAACTTTTCATTCATCAACTAGAAGTTCACAAGTTCAGGACATACAATGCAATTAACCCACAAAATCACATGAACATGCACGTGTCTCAGATTCATAGGGACGAAAATGCAAATAGTGGAAACTACGAGGTCCAGTATGCAATTTACCCAAATAAAAATGAACCACGTCAAATATTTACAGGACTAGGTAATAGAAACAAAGCAGAGAGGAGCCTAAGTGATATTTACCCCTTATTAAGAGCTATCCAATAGTCGAGGAAGATCCACTAACGGGTGGACGGTGGAGATCTGCGGGTACCCCTTCAGCGATGGACGGATTCTAGTGGATCCTTAGATGAATCTAATGATCGAGGGCTCCTAGATATTAGACGATGACGATTAGACCTGGAAGAGGTCTTGATCTGACGGTGGAGAAAGTGCTTGGAAGAACCAATGAGGAACTTGCCTCTGACAAGTTTGGATCGGCCAATACGCACGGCAGATACGTCCTCTGAAGCTGCTCTGATGGGCTAAAGATCGACGACGATAGTCTGCAGCTACTAATGGGCTCAGAAAGGTCCAGGACCAAGGAGAGGGTCCTGTAGAATATTGGGTGCTTGGAGCTGCTAAGCCATGTCTTCATGGCCTCCATATGAGTCCTATTGGTGCTTCAACCCTGTACGAGGAAGGATACGCTCGGAGATAATGCTCCGACGAGGGTTAGAGCAACAGGGGTATCACAAATAGAGGGGGATGGTGAGTGGGTCAGGTCTCCGGTGAGATGGGGGATTAGACCTGCTGGTTGATCCCAACCCAGTGGCTAGAGTCAAGGGAAAGGTTATGGCGCGTGCGTAGAAGCGAAGGAAGGTCGGTGCGAGACATGCGAAGGTCGGGATGTAGGGAACAAGGCCGATGTGGTTGTCGGAGTGAAGAGATGATCCTTGGGTAAATGATGGAATCAAACTGGAAATGGAAGGATAGATGGAATGCTTACAGATGAAGGAGGTCGCCATGGGGGATGTGGACGAAGCCCACGGGGGTGATGGCCTCAATGATCGGCGTGTCCAGAGGCTACTGCTCCTCACGGTGGAGCAGAGACAAAACTCGTCGGACCTGGGGGATACTACGCTCCAAATGAGGCCCTCGCCCTTGCCCTCTCGTGTTGTCACTCTAGAAAAGGGAAAGTGGGTGCAAAGAAAGTGGTAGAGCAGTTAGAGGTGGCAGAAAAAGGAGGAGGGGGCGCAGGTTATATAGAGTGCCAGGTCCGAGAAGAATGGAGGATGGCCCGCAAACAAAGGCGTGGATCGAGTGGGGAAGGATCGGGCATGGATTAAAGATCTGCGCCCCTTAGTCGGGGCTAGAAATCGTAGGGAAAGGTGCCTCGATCAGGTCTCAAAAATTAGGTGAAAATTGGGGAAAACCCGATTCAGACGAAAAAGAGGAGGGGATTAGTTGATTGGAGTCAACATGGTCGAGTTGGACCAATCATAAGCGGCGGGGGATACAAATAAAATAAGCTAGAAGACAAAACTGTTAGAAAAATAAAGATAATGAATAAAAAATAATAAATTAATTTAAATTACAATGTGTATAAACTGAAAAATGTTTACTTATTTTCATATTATGTTTATGTGATTTTTAATTATTTTTATGACAAATTAAATTAGTGTATATACAATATATAGTATTATATACATGAATAATATACCTATGTAGTATGTATAAGTATTTTATTTTATTATTTTTTACATATAACTCCAATTTTATATTTTATTTATTTATAACATATTTCTAGGACTATAAAATAATTTTTATTTTATTTTTGCAGATTATTTAATGATACAAAATAAATAGAGGGCTTCATATATACACATGTATTTTTCACAATGAAAGCATGATTTTATTTTCATTTTTATTTAATTTTTCTTATTTTATTTTATTTTTATATGATTTCTAGAAAAACAACACAAGGGAGTAAAAATAATAATTTACTTTTTATTTTGTCACAAATAAATGTATAAATAATATAAACAAATATATATATATACAATGTACAATACAAAGTAAACCCTATCTCTCTCTACTTATTTTATTTTGCGATTAGGTCAAGGCTTGACCTTCTCTTAGGTTTTGGGTCACTCTGTATTTATTCTAATTACCTCCTTCCTTTTTCCTTTTCCTTTATTATTTTATTTTTGCATAAAAACATGTTAATTATGCAATATTAATCAATGCATGCAGAATGCTAAGTTATGGTATTTACACATATTTACATGCTACTTTGCAAAGATAAATAGCTAAAATAAAAGAATAAAGAGTGAGAATCAGGGATTCATCACAAGCTCATGGAATCTGGGCAGAAGCTGAATGGTATGGGGGCGAAGCTCAAAATAGCCCATGATCTAAAGGAGATGAATCCATCGATGAGTGGGAGTTGCACCTGGATTGTTCAACTACCACATCTTGTGTGGTGGTATCTGCTCTGATTGATCGTCTAGTCACCCGTCTCCTCCTCTAGTTACGGGTATCTCTTTACCGGTTGGTCTCTGCGGATCTCTTCTATCGGCTTTCATCTATGTGAGCTCTCATTGCACCTCTGCCATGAATGCTCCCTGGTCATGAATCTGTCTCTGCATGGTCTCCAGGGATGCTAGAAGTGTGTTGTTGATGGCCCCTGATCAAGAACGTATGTGGAACCCTAGGGCTGTCAATTGGTACGTCCCTCACTGTTGGCCATCTCGCGGGTCTCTACAAAGGCAAAAGACCCCAACCCAGGTGCCGTCAAATGAACAAATAGCCGTGCTAGTCTCAGCTCTGGCACCTCATGACTGGAAGAAGGGTGGTTAAGAGGGAACATGGTGGTAGAGAACTCAGGTTTCGGAGAGCGGGTCTGGCCTCTCCGAAACTGCTATAGATGAGTGGAAAGGAGTGCTCGAGAGCGATGCTATCAAAGGCATCCTAAGGGACCTCCTTCCTATCATCTTAATGTAGGGATGAATGTGGATGAGATCTGGAATGCAAATAAGATCAGAAGTCAAACCCCCAATTCACCTACGCAACATTGAGCTGATGACTGTGAAGGCTCAGTCGTATATCTTGTCAATTTTATTTAGGTGATCAAGCTGTCTATCAGAGTGATTAAGCGAATTGTTGGGAACCCAATGTTCTGAGGAGACTGGCCCAAACCCACAGTCAGTTTTTCCTAGCCAGTATGGATTGCAGACCGTTTACTGGCTACCATTCTATCCGCTTTGATAAGGAAGTCCCGGACCGCTTACCGGCTACCCAAAGAAATCCTCACTGGAGAACAACTGACCGCAAAATCGGTAGTCTGGAGGAAGTTCATGTATGGATCTATCCTAGGGTGCGGATCACTCTCTCACTACAAACCTCCCCAAAATAAATATTTTTGAGTGAAGTGTATTTTAGGGTCATGTTTGCATTAACAGTCCCAAATTTATGGTTTTCTCTATTTTAGGTATTTTTCAAATAAAAGCAACACCTAACGAATTTTTCAATTTCCTTTGGTTATTTTGAGTCCGAAAATTGGGGAAGGAAGTCGAAAAGTTGATGCACGATTAAACACGATGATGCATGCAGAGATAGAAATGCGTACCTGTCTCCAACACTCTTCATGCAGGGTGATCCGTGCATAAATTAAAAGACAGAAAATAAACTAACTATATGATGCACGAAGAAATCAATTTTAGATGATCAATTTCTAATGATCGTGAAGAACAATAGCTAATTGATCAGAGAGAGATCAAAGTCTGGTCTCAGATGTCGATCGGTGTCCGCCACAACAGATCCTGCACGTGCTGTATACGACCTCTAGTGGCACATGACCTCTCAATCGATTAGGTTAGCTTTTTATTAATTATTTTTAGCTAGGTCCAATTACAATCTATAGGCACAAGCAAGCAATTAGGTGTTGGGCCTTAGCTATTTACGTCACAATCACCAAAAATCCGAAGTGTAGGGGCTAAATCTGCGGGAATCAAATAGACAGTAAAAGCGATTAAAACAAAATCACGAGAAATCCGGTGAGGTCCCCCGAGCACACCGGTGCTCGATGAAACAGACCCCGATGGTTCAAGTGTCCAACAAATGTCCAAGAACTCCAAATATTACAATATAGCTCAAATGTTCTCTAAAATATAAAATAACTATCTTCTGCTCTGCCTGCTTCACCTCTTGTGTTGGTCCTCAAAAAGACTGCAAGTCATCCTCCAAGTGGTTTCCTCGCACAAAAAGAAAATCAGAGAAAGGTCAGAAAACTGTTATAATATATAAAGAGACAAAAGGCTGAAAAATGACAGAAGAATGGCTACTAACTTGTGCTCCCTACTAACGCATCCATTCTGATGAGCGGCCTAGCGACTAGGGTTAAGTATCAAGATAAATCAATGGTCATTGCGACCCCAATCAGTAGGAAAACTCAATAAGAAAAAGATGAACCACTCAAGCAAATAAAACAAGCAATCAAAATGTAAGCAGTCTTCGCTATTAATTTTACCTAGTATAGCAACCAGCGTCGAACACAAGGAGCACGAGTAAACCTACGAAGTAGTCAATTTTAGAAAATAAAAGAAATTAGTGGTTTTTAATTTTGCAATTTTTTAGTTTTTTGAATTAAAAGACAAAATCAGGCAAAATGAAAACAAGGCACACAATCAAGCTTTTTTAATTTTTATTTAAGACTAAAAATGCTCAAAAGTTAAAATAAAAATATTTTTTGGATTTTAAAATTTTAAACTCTTTTTGTTAATTTTCTGGGGATTATCTAAGGTTTTTTTGATATTATAAAAACCAAACAATGGAGAAAACTACGAACAATACCCAACCGGGACTAAATTGCAAATTAAAATTACTGAAAGTGCCCTAAAGTCCTGTGGCGCAATTTTATGTTAAATTATAAAGAAAATGCTACAAACAGGAACTGAGATGATACTTTTTTTATTTTTCTAGAAATTTTATTATTTTTATAAGTTTTAGGTCTTTTGCAATTTTTAGGGTTTTTGTAAAGGGTTTTCAAACGAAAACGTTATTGAAGATAAAGCGTACAAAAACATACCAAAAAGATTTTTATAGAATTTTTAGGGTGATTTTTCGAATTTTTATGTATTTTCCAAAATAGATAGAACACCTTTTAGGGATTTTTTATTTTTAGAAAATATTAACTACAATTAAATTAATCCAAAAAATTCGCTAAAAATACTACATGTCAACATGAGCCAACCGTAATTCTTAGATAATTTTGGAATTAATTTGGTATTTATTAAATTAAATAAAGGACGGGCAGCTTACATGGACCTACTTGCAATTAAAACAAAGTTCATGCCCAATCAGTAACATAGTAGAGAAATGTAGGGCATTAGTTTGCAAAAAGCCTAAATAAACATGCGCACGTTACGTGAACAAGCCTCACAGGGGTATGAATGCAAAACTCAAAAACTTTCCATTCATTCCATAACAGCTCAAAAATTAACCCAAAAAATCACGTGAACCTACACGTACCTCTGTTTTGGAGGGACTAAAATGCAAATACCAAAAACTGGAGGGCCAAACTGTAAAATGTCTGTACTACAACTTTACTTTACAAGACTAAAAAGCAAAGCATAAACTAGCAAGGGTGAGAAGGAAATATACCCCTTGGGGCACTTGCGTGACACGTGAGGGCTCGAGTGGTTGTGATTGTTCCCTGAAAAGGATCTGACGGTCCTGACATGGTCAGGGACGTACGTCTGAGATGTGCTGCTACATTACGGATCTGATGGCTCTAGAAGTGGCATGGATGTACAGTGCGGATCGACCCCAGGTGCTGATCAGACCATTACGAATCAGCCATGGATGAACGGCCTGGATAAGAACTAGGGGAGGAGCGTCTGATCAACGACGGGAAGAGGTCCTGGAAAAACTCCTCGGGGGTGACTTTCAACTGAGCGGGGATGGAGATCCATCACTCTGATGAAGGAGTTGAGGAGTCCAATACAGCCGTGAATGTGCTCCGCATCTAGTGAAAGGCTCCGACGAAGAAGCCAACGGTCGGATGATCGGAACAAGGTGGCTCCGCCTGCACCTGCTCTGCATGAGTAGTTGGGGGTCGAGATGGTGCTCCCCTCACAGACGGGTACCTGAAAAGGGTAGAATGACTCGAAGGGCCCTCTCTGGTCGGGTTATTGCTTGGTTAAGTCAGGAGAAGAGTGGAGGAATGGAGCCCGACTCCTAACGACTGTGAAGGAGGGAAGTCTCGGCCTTAATCTCGACCCGAGGGTCGAAGATAAGGGGAATAGATTGCGGAATGAGGTGCGGGGAGAAACGTAGTATTGATCGGAGTGGATGAATGGATGGTATGGAGCTCCGCACATCTAGATGAAGCAAGGGAACGATGGTGGAACGAAATATGGAAATGGACTCAAAGTGGGAAATGGAAGCAAAATGGGTGGTACATGAGGCTCTGGATGGAATCAGGAACTTCAGGCAAATGTGGTAGTCGGGTTCGTGGCCTCAAACTCGTTGTGGCGGGGCGAAAGGCTGAACGTGGTGGAACTCTCCGTCCATGTGGTCGAGCTGCGGCTTTAGGCCACCAAGCTTCAATCCAAAGGCACCTCTGGGCTGCTGTCAATTGGCTGAAAGTATCTAAGGGTGAAAGAAGGGGTGAGGCACGAGCTGCGGTGCAAGGAGGGGGAAGAGGATGATTTATATGCCTAGTGAGGGTCCAGAAAGATCAAAGCGGAGCGTGGAACCTTAACGAGATCCGGATCATCCTTGGGATCAGCGAGGATCATGGAAGTCCAAGGAATCCTGGGTCCAAGAATCGAGGCAAATGGTGATCGGAGTAGGGCTAGAAAATTAGGAGAAAAGGCTCTGGCAAAGAAAATTTGACCCGATCCGAGCTAGGAGGGGGCGTTGACCGGGGTCAACAAACCCTCATGGACCAATTAGAAAATCAAATTTCAAATTACTTACGAATTCAATAAAAAAGAAGTAAATGAACTTAAATAAAAAGTGTATAAAATATTTTTTTTTCCTATTTTTCAAAGTATTTTTCTGTGAGTTTTTATTATTTTTATGAAAAATAAATTAATGTATATACAATATATAGTATTATGTATAAGTATAGTATACCTATGTATTATGTGCAAGCATTTTTATTATTTTATTTTTACACAAATTACCTTATTTTATATTTATTATTTATAAGGTAATTTTAGAAGTATAAAATAACCTTTTTTACTTTTATAAATTATTTAAATGTGTATAATAAATAGTACAAGTAATATGTACAAATGTGTTTTGTACAATGTGGAGGATTTAAATTGCATTTTTAATTTAATTTTTATAATTTTTATTTTATTTTATATTTATTTTTAAGAATATATACAAGTTTTTAAAATAATAAATTAACTTTATACTGTCAATAATAATAATAATATACACAAATATAGACACTATGTACAATACAAAGTGATCCCTTTCTCTCTCTACTTATTTATTTTGCGATCAGGTCAAGGCTTAACCTTCTCTTGGGGTTTGGGTCACTCCGTATTTATTCTCAATACTCCATTCTTTTTCTTTTTCTTTATTCTTTTATTTTTGCCAAAAAAGCATGCCAAATATGTAATATTAACATGAACGTGCAATTTGCTAAATTATTGTATTTATAGATATTTACATGGTGCTTTGCCAATAAAAATAGCTAAAATAAAAGAATAAAGAGTGAGAGTTAGGGATTCATCAACGACATGTGCCTTTTTAGGTAAATTGAGGGATAAGCCTGGCATTTCTTTTCTTGTTATTATTTAGTCTAAGAAATTACTTTCTTTGTACTTATACCCCTATGAACCGGTTTTAAATTTTGTTGATTAAGTTTGTTTAATGAATACTAAATCACCTTAAACAAACCCCAAAAATATAATAAATTCTTGATAATCACTATTAGCTCTACTAATTTTTGTTTTGGTTTTCAATTAGTTTTAATATTTTTGAAAAATAAAAAACCATATATTTTGTTCATATTTATATAAAATACTTCATCAAAAATATAAAAATATTTTGAAAAAAATTTGTAAAATCTTGTGTGTGTTTCTTTTATTTTGTTTGATTTTTTATATAAATTTCATCCTTTAATTCTCTATAAAGTTTAAAAAATGCAAAATACTAAAAATACATAAAAATTCATATCAAATCATAGAAAGTTCATAACAATAGATAAAATACCTTTTTGAAAACCAAAAAAATTCATCTTTGTTTCTGTATATATATAATATACTTTGGCATTATTTTATATTTTAATAACCCAAAACATCTATTTCATTTTCTATGTGCTATTTTCACATTTTTTAATTGTTTTAAAAATCCTAAAAAATCTAAAAATATACAAAATAATCACAAAAACAATATAAAAACGTAAAAACCCAAAAATATCTTTAGTTTGATTGCATGTATATTTTTGAGTTATTTTAAAATCCAAAAAGGTTATTTTCCTTTCTTTTCTGTTGATTTCTTTTTCCTTATTCTATTTTCTTTTATTTTTAAAAATTAAAAATAGTTGCAAAATTAAAAAATTCTTAAAAACTTGCATAATCAGGAAACCATAAAAAATTTAAAATTTAAAAGTCTATAAAAAAATAAAAAATATCTACAAAAATCCAAGTCTAGTTTTCTTTGAGTTCCTTTTTCCTTACTTTAATTCTTCTTTGAATTGAATAACCATCGAGATTCATTGTTGCCTCCATGAGTTCGATCTTATAGGCTATACATGTAAAAAAAATAGCATTACATCCCTTGCTTACATTTATTCTCTTTTTGTCTGCTTGAGTTGTGAATAAAATTCTAAATAATTTTTGTTGACATTATCATTGGGTTGCGACGACACGTGCATATTCCACATTTATTCCTTAATAATTAAAATCCATTGAAAAATCTTGGTTCAACAAATGGCGTCATTGCTGGGGAGTCACAATGAGGGTAGTTAGGTGTTAGCAATGTGTGCTCGAGGCAAACCATTACCACAATAAATGTCATTGTAATGTTTGATATATCAATAAAAGTTATTGATTTATTTCACTCCATGTTTGAGATTAAATTAATGAATGCACTATAAGGTCCCTTAGTACAACTATGGTTATGTACCATGGCCATCTTGATAATCATGCAACTGTTGATTTAATTGTTGAATCATAGAGGTTGGTGATTGGATGAATGTCTAAAGAGTTAGATTGAGGATTCATCAAGCATCATCAAATGATTGTTAAGAGATGATCTCCAGCCTGAGTAGGAGATGGCAATCCTTTATCATTTGGTTGATATCTGACCGACCTCTTGATGTTGGTCCTCTACATGAGAATAGATATTTAGAGGTGTCAGATAAGTTAGGTCAAAGAGTTGACTTAGTGAGATCGAGATAACCAAGTCCTATGTCATATCCTGTCATGACATAGGCATGCATCCTCTGACCGGAGACAGATGTATTACTATATGTCTATGTATGTATATTTGGTGGACCGATAGGTTGATGGCCTAATCAAGGTATATACACCGGTGAGCTGGTATGCATATAAGGGCATATGAGTAATACGATCTCTCAAAGGGATCATACAGGTTCACTTGTGAACCAGAAGACATGAGCTCACTCATGAGGTATTGGGACCAATGCATGGCCATCTTTCTTTGGAAGCATGCAAGGAATTTGTTGGTAAGATATAGACTTTGGGAAAGCATATGATCAATACCAATTCCCAATGACCGAATGAGGAATTAATGATAAAAACCCTAAAGATGACAGTGTAAAATTGATCTATATCTTTGGGTTTATTCTAGGTTCTACAATATGCAATATGTACATGTGTTAGGTTTACCAGAGGGTGATGTGATCATTGACGATTGTATAACCATGATGCTTCCATTACGAGGGAGTGATGAAATAGGTTTGGATTTTAGTGACTCCTCTTATTACAGAAGTGATCTGATCTTATTCCAAGTGTCCGACATTAATCTAAATGTGATTCAGATGAAATGAGAAGATTAGATCTACTGTCTTTATTTAATCAAGCATCTATGAGAGGCCACTGAGATTTGGATTTGACATGTGATATTAATATACAAGTCACTATACGTGGAACATACAATCTCCATATTCTTATTTCCAAGTATCCGTAGAGAAAGCGCATTGTTCTTGAAAGAGATCAAGAATAAATCCATTATTGAATTATGTATCTGAGCATTGAGATATTGATAATTAAATGTGATTTAATTATCATGAATAATGTTAATACGATTCATATTATTTAAATACATGAGAATGATGATCCACGATAATTAAATGCAATTTAACTATCAAGGATATAAGTTATGTGGATAGTACTATCCATATTATATATATTATAAATGTGATTTGTAATATATAAGAGAGAGATCTTATTGTGAATAGTATCTTCAAATTAATTGTTGACATGAATTGGATTCACATTGAAAATTAATTGGAAATACATTTTACATTTTTTTGGATTGTAAATGTGATTCATAATTATTTAATGGCATGATTGCAATATTCATAAAATCAATTTGGAATTATTTTGTGAATTAATTTACAATAAAAGTTGTTGTAAATATATATGAAGGATTGGAGTAGCCAACACCATCCATTTAATGGATGGTGGACGGCCACCCTTTGACTTTATCTCAAGGGTGGCCGTCCCTCCCCCCTTTTTAGGGAGGTGGGTGGCCTCCCTCCTAATCCTTTTACGCAAATTAATTTAGTTCAAATTAAATTAGGTTGATTATACAATATATATTTAATTTAATCTAAATTAATTTTTTGTTGTAATTTTACAACAAAATCATGACCATTGAATAGAAATACAGATCAATCTCAACCATTGATTTTGTGTTTCACATGGATTGGAATCCATGGACTCCCAAATACTATAAAAGAAGAGGCAACCCTAGCTCTTCTTTTACACACAATAATGGAGTCATCTCTCTTTCTCTCATTCTCATACTACATGCCCCATCTCTCTCTCTCTCTCTTAGTGGTCGCCCACCTTATGCCTTAGAGAAAGTCATTGTCGTTGCCACGTTGTAGGGTCACCGCTTTGACCGCTCATGGATCGTTGTCTCCATCGGTGCACCTCCCTCGTGAAAAAGACATCAGATCTAGTGTGACGAGATCAGTAGATTCGTTGCTTGTAACATCAACTCGGATTATGAAGAGTACATGTCTCATCAACATGCTCGCAAGCGTCTCCTCTGTCAGATCGGACTTGAGATAGGAGGTCTCTTGGTTTAGAGACTTGATTGCAACCACGCTTCAAGAGGTAATCCTACATATTACTTGTGGTTAGATGAAACGATCCGAGAAGTGTTCTTGGATCATGTGGTTTCATTGTTTGAAATTTCTTAAATTTCACTGCACCCAACAACTAGTGCATCTAGACGCTCCGATCGCATACGATGCGATCATCACGCTTCGTGATGCGCTTAAGGATTTTTTCAATATCTATCACAAGGTTATCTTTTTAACCTGCTGTTCTTTGAGTTTGTATATACTTGTTTTCTTTTATATCTTTTTGTCTATATTTCTGCATTTTATTTTCTTGTTCATATTTTCTGTCAGTTGTCTATATTTCTGTCTTTTATTTTCCGTATTCTGTTCATCTTATTTTTGTCTATATTTTTGTATATATTGTGTGTAAATTGCGTTTTGTTGATGAGTGAGCACTCACTTCGAACTATGTGTGCCGTGAGGGAGCTTACACAACTTGCAGGATCTGATTTGTTGGACACCAAAAGCTCGCCAAGATCGGCTTAAGAATTTATTTGAGATCCATTTCACTTGCTCTTCTCACTTTGTCTCATATCAACTTGTTTTCTTTGCTCGGTTTTTGTCTTATTTTTTGTTTTATTTTCCTTCTTTTGTTTTTGCTCACATATTTTCATAACTGTTGTCCAACACATTTCTTATTTATCTCTTTCTTACGAGGGTCCGACGAGCAAGGGCAGCATTCGTAGGAGCGTCGGTGCACCCGAGCGAAGTGGAGGCAATTCATTTCTTTAGTAAGCAGCAAGAGAGCGTAGGAGAGAAGGTGTAGGAAATTTGGACGATCGCTTGACAACTTTTCTTTTGTTTTATTTCTAGTCTTTTATTTCTATTTTTGTAAAAAATTGTAATAATTTTTGGCACTTTCCTTTTTTTCCTTTTTCTAGGACATTATATACCCTTGTGTGTACGGGGTATGTTTCACCAAGAGTCGGTGCACTTGGGGGACCTCACCGGATTTTTGTTTTCGTGAACCTTTTTTTTGTTTTCTCATGATTTTTTGTGCTTGAGCCCTTAGAAGTAGGTTCTATTTTATTGGCTGAGCTAGGTAACCGAGTAGGTCCACATCCATTAAATAAGAATATCTATGTCTATAGCTTTGTTCGTAGGATTGGACTAGTTAAATAAACATGTTCTTGCCCGCTAATAGAATTTACTGCTTAAGATGTTTCTCTTACATCATTTACGTAGTTTACTTTCTTATCTTTTATTTTATGTGAGGATCATTTTGCATGTAGACTGTTGGAGCAAGGTACGCATCTCTTTCTCGTGCTTGCATCATTGATTTATGTCACCTCGACTTTTCCGACTTCCTCCATTGATTTCCTCACTCAGGAAATAAAAGGAATGGAAAAAATCTTTAGATCATTTGTTTGAAAAAGATCCAAAAAAGAGATAACCAAATAAAAAGGGATTGCTTATTTTTACTTGACCCTAAAACTAAACATAAGGATCAATCAATCATTATTTAGGGGAGAGTAACTCCCTCATTATTTGCAGGTACTTCCTCCAGACAGAGTGGGTGAGGACGCAGTCAAAAGATTAGAGCCCAAATCCCTAGACTTGTGCCCTATGCTCCTAATGCACTACTCTTTTGTGCGTGGTCGAGATGCAAGCACTTTCCTCAGACGTTAGAAAATTATGTTGGTGTGCACATTCTCATTTATCCCTTTGGGCTTGATATTGAACCCGACAGCCCAGGAAGATAGTTCCATTGACTAGGGAGGATTGAGAACGTATGATGGGCGATAGCAACGACTCACCCTATATGCTTGGTAGTAAGTCACTTTGTGTATCTAAAGTAAAAAGAAAAGATAAAAGATCGAACTCCTACGGTCATCACATTGCGTTGAGTTGGTGAACTTGGGAGTTTATTTTGTGTTTGTTTTCTACTTTTACAAGTCCCTCCATGTACTTCGTGCCATCACTTCAATTTCTTCTTTTTTTGACCTCGTGTCCTCGTATCTTGCCTTTTACTATCGAAGATGTTAGATTGGAGTATTTGTGCTTGGACTTTGCGAGATTATCTTTACACACTCCATTCCGTTTATTTTCACCGATTCGGGATGGCTCTCTTCCCAAATTCCCTTCTTTCTCTACTTCTCCACTTTTTTCACCAATAACTCACCTATTTGAGATTGACTCTAATCTCAAAATATCATTTGAGATTCCACCTGTTATTAGTATTGATCGAGTGCCTTGCACATTTTGAGAGATCGATTCAGATTCAAAGGACTCGATGGCATCGAAGGGTAAGGGACAAATGATTGAGCATCATGAGATCAACTCGACGATGTTGGCATCCATTAAGGCTATCCAGGCCCAACTTACAGAGTAGGCAAACATCAAGGCTGGTTAGAGAGACATGATCTTAGAGCTAAGACAGGACAGAGGAGAGAGGAGGATGGACAGAGAGGAGGATGCACAGAGAGGTGGTAGGAATGGGGGAGCCAATCCTGAGCAGCCTAGAATGGAACCGAAGCTCACATTGAGAGATGCCTATATCCCAGGAGCAGAACATGCAATGACATGGATATAGATTCCCGCGATTCATGGATATTTCGAGATGAAGCTCACTATACTTCCATTATTCCACATATTCCATGGGAACATTCACGAGGATCCATACACCTCCAACAATTCGATCGCAATTGCAGTACGATCCAATACCCTAACATCCCGTTAGAGGTAGTGAAGATGAGAACCTTTACATTCAATCTTATGGACAAGGCCTTGTATTGGATAAATCATTTGGGAAAGGTTGTCAAATCTTGGGAAAAGTTGAGGTCTGCTTTTCTTAGCAAGTATTATCCATTAAGATACCTCAACCATATGCGATCATTGATAGCCAACTTCTCCCAGTTTTCCCAGGAGCCTATTCACGAGGCATGGGAAAGGTTTATAGATTTGGCGGAGAGGTGTCCCCACCATGATATTCCAAAGCCAAGCCTTGTGCAGAACTTCTTTGGTGGGTTTAGCCTAGAGAACCAGAGATTGGTGGATGCTGCTTGTGAGGGTTCACATTTTAACAAGGATGAGGATGTGCTATGCTAGATTTTGAGGAGATGATAGAGAGCTCTGTAGCTCTTACTTCTTCACGTGCTTTCCAGAAGCACCCTACTCCTTCTTCTAATTCAGCAGCACCCCACAAGGCTATCAACATGATGGCATCTCATGATGTGGATAGGGTGGACGGTTCCGATCTGACCATCATTGGGTTACACATATCCAAAGTCGATATTATTGAGAAGCGATCACAAGATCTTGATAAATTACAAGTGATCGAATAGAGGATGAAGCAGATGGACAAGCTTGATGATATTATACGCCATCTGGAGCTCTTAGTCAGTACCATCAGTTCATCTCAGAGCCAGAGTGTTGCAGTCGATACTCCTACAGTGGAGTAGCCTAGTTCTACTTCTTGTTCATCCCAACACATTACCTTAAGGTTCTTCTTCCACCGTTTAGCACGTGTACTACATGTTGACACCAGATCAAATCCAACAATAGCCTTCTCAAACTTGTGTTATACCATACTTCCTTGAGCAGTAGTACATTCTCGAGCAGTTCTCTCCACCTCCACCTCACATCGAGGAGGTAAACGGTATCTGGTTTGATCGTGATCGTAGTCAGCTCCATCCATCCAGGTAGGATCAACCTAGTTTACAGCCTAGTAAGAGGCCAACTCACCACTTTCAGGGAGGGAGACCACCTCTCTAGCACCAGCCTTCATAGCCTCGCCAATATCCGTCTCCGCCACATTTTCAGACTTGGAGACAGGGATACCAGCAGCCTCTACAACCTTCTTACTCATATCAGCCATATCCACAACACCCTGCATATTCTAAGCAGTACTACTTACATCCTCCTCCTCAGTATTCTGGGTACCGGCCTTCGTACTACCAGACTCAATGATAACCCATTGTTGAGCACCCTGAGTCACCTTTAGTGAATCAAGCCCTAGATCAGCTTGCCTTACTTATGAAGATCATGATTACTCTTACTCAGAGCCTCGATGACCTTACTACAATGAAGACTCTTATTCCAGCATAGGTCGAGGTCAATCCCAACAACTTTAGATGCAAGGAGCAAGTAGTCCATGATCCATCCACACCCAAGTCAAGTATGGCCTTTGATTTCACATGTTTATCTAACGATAGAAGATTACAACCGCTTGCACATCTAGAGTTGGGATTGAGTGATCGAGCAGTTCAGAGAGCTACACCAACACCATCATCTTCTTCATCAGCTGAGCAGCAATCTAGAGTTGCAGTTCCACATTTGGTACGATCTTCTTTACTTTTTTCTCCACCATCACCACAACCTTCAGAGAATAAAGCGAGATGAAGTTTCGAGTCAGCTTCGAGGAAGAACACACCCGTCGTGGAGTCTTCTTCAGCACCAGTAGACAGAGCAGCCCATATTGTTTTCCCTTTTGTTTCTTCTTCTCTACGTGTATTGGATGATATTGTACAACATGTTTCTAATAATCCACATGTACATGCTGATTCCAATATGAATAATAGAAATGTAAATTTTTATATGTGTTCATATTCTGTCCCATTTCCATCCGTTTAAATAAAAGAAAATTTAAAAAATCAAAACAACCCTATCTAATCCTGGAGTGGTAGAGATCTTACAGAACATCTTTTTAGAGACGGAGCTCCTTAAGTCCATGGAGTACATACCCGTAGTTAAAAAGGGAATGAAAGAAGCATGTACCAAGAAGAAAAAGCCCAAGCAGAACCGATGCGAAAGAATAGAGCACATATTGACCATGGCCACAATTCACGCCATTAGCAACCTCCCATCGAAAAAGAAAGATAAGGGAGCACCTCACATCCGTTGTTTGATATTCTATTAAGAGTTTGATTGCACTCTACTCGATATCATATCCTCGATTAATCTGATGCCATCCTCGTTACTTACTGAGTTTGTATTGGGACTTCTTAGATCAACCATGATTATCCTTCTTTGTTGATAGATCGATAAAGAGGCCGGGGGGCATTCTCGAGGGCGTTATCATCACGGTGAAAGGCATGAGCTTCCCAGTTGATTTCATTGTCATGGATATGGACACACCTGCACCGTCACTCCATACCTCGATCATACTTGGTCGGTCGTTCCTTAGAACGACCGAAGTGGTAGTTTATTATGGTACTAGAGAGATCACCTTTCACTCTCACAATGATAAGGTGAAGATAGAGATGATCCCATATCCGAGGCCATTGATGAATCTGTGATTCATCATATTATTTATTGTTCATTATCCTCCTTATTTAAACTATTCAATAAAATCTGTTTATTTTTCCCTTTTTCTTTTTTTTGCATAAAGGGTTAGAAGTATTTACAAAGACAAGTTAGCCTCATTTTATCCCAATTTTTTAAAAGATTTTCGAAAATATTTTGAAACCAAGTCATAATATATAGATTTTCAAAATATTTTTCAAACAGTTTTCAAAATAAGTAAAATCCCCATTTTTCAAACCATTGTCAAATATTTTTCAAAACAGTGTAACATAGTTTCGAAAGAATTTTCAAAACATTTGTATGCAAATCAGTTCAAAAGTACTTATACCCTAGCCCCAAAAGTTTGAAAATTCTCAAAATTTGAGCTATGGCTAAAGTATATACAATATATATAGTATACGCCCTATACTTAGCTTTTGATATGTCCTCATAGCACAAAGTGATATGAAGCCATAACTCATGCTGAAAATAAAAGGACATACAAGAACTGATTGATTTCCCCTCTATATTGAGGCTTAAAATAGCCTAAGTGTAGGAATAAAACACGAGGGATCCAATGAGTGAAGAATGGGAATGGACAAAGATAATACGAAGAAGGGAATGACTCGTGATATGCACAAGAATATACGAGAAAGAGCAGGGGTTCCCCATATACTTAGGCTTTAAGTAGCCTAAGTTTGGAGTTAGTATCTACAGAAGAAGGTACCTAAGCTCTAAAAGAATGAATAAATCATGTGGACAAGAGTGAGTGAATCTTCTATGTTGTTGAATCTAGATGCTGCATCTTCATGAAGAGTAATATGATGCATCTGTTCAGTGCTCGCTCTGCATGAAGTTGACCACCTCGACTTGGACTAACTGCTCTTTAGAATCTAAAAAGTGCTTCCGAAGAAGGTATACCTACAGTGACTCCCAACACTCTCTATGTGTTATGCAAAACTGTATTTTTAAATTTACATTAAATGCATGCAGATCGAGTAAACCACACCTAAACAAGATACTATTAGCATGGAAGAATCGAGTTCATTTTGTCTAAGTAGTACGTGTTTATGTATGTTTCTAAGGACTGTGATTTTTAGTTGAGATTCAAGATATTGATTTGTTAAATAATTTCATGGATACCCAGGTGTTCCTTTATCAGAAGGAACCCCTGGAAAGCTTAGTCACCTTTAGCTCCCTTATTGATGATTCCAAGTTCTTAGCTGATAGTTGTTTGAGTTGTATTATGATGATCAGTATGAGTTCTTTTCGTAGGTACCATTTGAGATTCCGGATATACTTCATTTTGAGATTATAGTTGATACACCTTCTGTTGAGATATCTGAGCCACAAACAGATGTTACTGAGATACTTGCTGATGATACTCTTTCTATTGAGATTAGTACTGAGATATTTGAGCCTTTTGTTGATGAGTTTGCAAAGATCTTTGAGCGACCTGATGAGCCATCCTTATTTGAGCAGAGTGCATTCCTTGCAGATCAATCTGATACACTTTTTGTTGTGCCTACACTAGCCACAGTGGACAGTTTACTTGGAGCAGATCATATACCTTCTACTAGTGCAGTTGCAGAGGTTGTTGTAGAGCCAGTTCAGACCACATGAGCTCAAAGTTCTACCCTCCTCTCTAAAGTATGCTTTCCTTGTGAGTGCCTCCCCAGATGTTTCCGATCATCATCAGTTTGCAGTTGACCGATGACTAGGAATCTCGTGTGCTAAAGATTCTTAAGAGAAACCGCAAGGCTATCGGATGGAGTATTTCAGATCTTCATGGGATTAGCCCAGCTTTGTGCTCACTTCACATCTACTTAGAGGACGATAGCAGGCTGACCCGTGAGTTCTAGCATTGGTTGAATCCTAATCTTCGGGATGTTGTCATGAAAGAGATCGAGAAATAGCGTGATGCTGGCTTTATTTATCTCATTTCGGATTCCAAGTGGGTCAGTTCGTTGCACGTGATATCGAAGAAATCTGGGATTACTATAGTAGTGAATGACCATCGTGAGGAGACTCCGACTTGTGTACCCATTTCATGGCATGTCTGCGTAGATTACTGGCTTCTTAATTCCGTGACCAAGAACGATCACTTTCATCTACCCTTTATTGATCAGATTATTGAGAGGCTGCAGGGAAGGAGTTCTTTTGTTTCTTGGATGGGTACTCAAGATATAACTCAGTAGTAATCGCTCTTGAGGATCAGGAGAAGACTACTTTACTTGTCTATTTGGCACCTACACCTTTAAATGGATGCCCTTTGGATTGTGTAATGCTCCCGCTAAATTCCAGAGGTATATGTTAGCCGTTTTTGCCGATGTAGTAGGTAGTTTCCTTGAGGTCTTCTTGGATGATTTCTCGGACTACGGGGATAGTTTCGACTCATGTCTTAATCATTTAGATCGAGTACTTCAGAGATGCTATGAGGTAAACTTAGTGCTCCCATGGGAGAAGAGTCACTTTATGGTGACTAATGATATTGTATTGGGCCACGTCATCTACAATCATGGTATGGAGATTGACCCCGCAAAGATTGATGAGCTCTCCATGTTAGATCCATCGCAAAGTTTGAAGCAGTTGAAGTCATTTCTTGGACATGTTGGATTTTATAGGCAATTCATTAAGGACTTCAGCAAGATCGTTAGGCCTTTGACTGAGCTTCTGTGCAAGGAGAGCGAGTTTATTGTTGATGAGAAAGTCATCCTTGCCTTTCACCAGATGAAAGACATGGCTACGAGTGCTCCTGTCCTTCAACCACCTGATTGGTCTCTCCCCTTTGAGATCATGACGAACATGTCAGATTTTGCAATTGGAGTTGTTTTAGGGCAGATACGGAATGGGGAACCATTTGCCATACACTATGCTAGCAAGACTCTAAATGAGGCACAACACAGTTACACATTTACAGAGAAGGAGATGTTAGCAGTAGTGTTCACATTAGAGAAGCTCTATTCCTATCTTATGGGTTCACATTTGATTGTATACACAGATCATACTACCATATGATATCTACAAGCAAAGAAGGATGCCAAACAATGCCTTATCAGATGGATCCTTCTTCTACAGGTGTTTGATTTAGAGATTTTATAGAAGCCTGGAGTGAAAAATGATGTGGCAGATCACCTTTCTTGGATATCAGATGCAGAGTCCCCTGAGCAGCTACTACTTTCCATATCAGAGACCTTTCAGATGAGTCTATCTTGTATGTTTCCTCACTCCCATGGTACGTCGATATTGTAAACTATCTTGTCTCCAAGAAAGTTCCACAATATTGGCCTAAGCTTAAGGTAGACAGATTTCTATCAGAGATTCATTTCTACCAGTGGGAGGATCGTACCTATTTCGTGAGGGTGCGGATTGTATCTGGAGTAGATGCATTCCTCAGGAGGAATACACTAGTGTGATTGAGCATTGTCATAGATTAGAGGCTGGTAGGAATAATTCAGGGAAGCGCGTGATAGCAAAGGTACCATAATGCGGCCTATGGTGGACAACATTGTTCAAGGATGCTACAGAGTATGTTAGAGGTTGTACTGATTGCTAGAGAATGGGAGGAACCTTTGGTTCCAAAGATACCATGCCCATGAGATATATCCAAATTTCTGATGTTTTTGATGCTAGGGGTTGATGAATCTACGTTTCATCATCTTTATTCTATCATTTTGGCCTCAAAAACCCTAGTAAATACGTGTAAATAGGCTTTATTTAGGCATTTTAGCATTCATGCATATGTGTGTAAATAGTGCATAAAATGCGGTTTTTAAAGCCAAAATTATAGAATAAAGAAAAGAAAAGAAAAAGAATAAAATATTGTAAATATTTTATAACCCGAAACCCCGAGACCTAGGCATCTTGATGAATAGGTCGACAAGGAATAAAGTAGGGGGAGATAAGGGCCAAAAATATCAATAAAATCCCTTTTATTTTATTCATTCTCTATTCACTTCGGGACCTATTTTTGTTTCCACTTTTTATTCATCAAATAAAGAAACTTTATACATGAAAGTTGTAGATAATTACATATAGAAAAAAATACAAAATTGATTTCACAGAAAAATAATGTACAGATAAAAAGTTATGGTCTGAATAAAAATCTAGAATGGCAACTTCCCAGACCCGTATCTCATAAACGAAAACTCCAAATGCAGCATACTCACCTTTAATTGTATATAGAATAAAATAATCTATCCAATGGTGGTGGTTTCGCATTTGGCGGAGCTACGGTTTGAAAGTTGAGTTTTGGACCCTCATTGTATACTTGTATAGATTAAAATATTCAATTTATTATTTATTTATTATT
Organism: Ottelia alismoides; assembly: GCA_037367405.1. Lineage (NCBI taxonomy): Eukaryota > Viridiplantae > Streptophyta > Magnoliopsida > Alismatales > Hydrocharitaceae > Ottelia > Ottelia alismoides. Next base: position 577,249 of record JAZKJV010000339.1, read on the forward strand.
TTTATAATTTTATATTTTTATAATGTTGTAAATATTACTTATAATAATTGTGAATATTAAAATCAGAATAAAAATGTAAATAAAACCCAAATAAAAATAAATACATATTTGATACATAGGTATATTACCGATACCCATACCTACATAATACCTATTCATATTTTATTAAATATACAAAACATCTCATAAAAATAAAATAAAAATATATTTGTGTATATAAAAGCATTTTGTAATTTTAGAAAACAATAAATAAAAATAATAAAATTAAAATACACAGAATAAAATTAAAAGATTAAAATATATAGAATAATATACCTAAATAGGGGTATAAAAGCAACTTATAAAAATATACCGAATAAAAATAAATAAAAATTACCATAAATTAATTTATAAAAAAATAAACATTTTTTATTTTTTAACCACGATTTAATTAATTCATTTCCTATTTTTAATTGAATTTAGAAACCTTTTTTCTAAGGTTTTTTTTGGTTGCTCCACGTGGACCAACCAGATTTCTCCCTTGGTTGACCTCGGTCAACTCTCTGATCGAGGTCTGAAGCCTGTCAGAAATGGTTTTGTCCCATCTTCTTGGCTTTTTCCTGGCCTCGTCTTTCACCATTTGAGGTCGATGTCTTCACGACTTTTGATCACCTATGGACCATGATTCACGCCCAAGGCTTGGATGGGTCTTCGGACCATCGATTTGCGAGCTACACCTCGTTCTTTGTGCCTCCAGAGCAAGCTTGTACAAAACACTTTCCTCCTCCATTTTTTCAAACCGAACCCCTTTTGACCTTGCTTTTGATCCTTGGGATGTGCTCCGGATAGACCTGGGTGACAGGCAGGTCTCCAGCCATCCACGGCGGCCTTTGGCGTGGTCATTTGGCCGGCTCCAGCCCATCTCCGGCCACGCGGCCGTGAGGTACCTTATCTCTTGGCCGCCCCAGCCAATCGAGGTTGTATTTTGTCCATTTTTGCGTCAATAGCTAGCTGCTAATCTTAGGAGTTATTTGGTGTCCTTAGTTAATTGATTAGTCGCCTCAATCACCGCCATTTGCCCCCTCGCCGGAGCTGGCTCCGGCGAGTGCCGATTCGCGCCGATCACCACCCAATCACCACGTTTTCTCCTTGGATCCTTCTGCTGGTGCTGTGCATTTTCTTTTTCAGGGTCCAGGAGAAGAGACCCCCCTTTGGGGTCGGTTTTTGTTGCTGGCATAGCTACTTGGAGCACCTTCTATCCTCCCTCAACATGGCGGCTTACCGGCGCTGATCACGCCATTTTGAGGCCACCGAACTCCAGCTGGTTGCCCATGGAAGCTCCCCACCCCTTTTTGAAGTCCCGGCGGCTGACGGAGGCGGCATTCTTCATGGGGGAAGCTCGCTCCGGCGAGAGCTCCCTCCTGTTCTTTCAGCCGTGCCCGCCGCCGTCGGATTAGCCAGGAAAGCCAGGCGATGCAGCAGCCGTCGGATCTCGACCATCCTCGATCGTCCGATCGAGCTTCCACGTTTTAATCCAGGCCGTTAAGATGAAGGGGTATCGGGCTCTGCTGAGGCGACACATGGCTTAAGTGGATCAACCCCCACCGTCGATGCCTGCAGCTGCTGGGTATTTTGCGCACCCAACACAACCATTTTTGATAATTGTTTATTAGTTTATAAACTTTCGCCTGCTGTTATAATAGTTTTGTAAATCTTGCGAACATGCCCCCGAACTTCTATATTATTGCGGGTTTGCCCCCGCCAGGTCGCGTGCGTCACACGTGGTCTTGGTGATTTTTGCAGGGACAACCTTCGGGCATTTTGTTATTAATTTTAGTCCAGCAAAGTTTAATTTAGTTATTTATTTTCTGGAATTATTGCGCTAAGGCCCCTTGACTTTCTGAATTTTACAAAAATACCCCTACAGGTGTGCCTTTTCTTTTTGCTTCTAGTAATTTATGCATGCATCTATAAAACCCAAACAATCTCCAAAAATCACATTAAGTTCCTGTTGTAGTGTAGTTTAACATCATAATTTTATTTTTTAATTATTGCATTTTAATATTTATTAAAAATAAAAAACATCCATTTTTGTGCACTGTCTAGCTTATAAAATCCCTAAAAAATATAAAAACACTACCGAAAAATCCCAAAAATATATATTTTGTCTACTTTAGTTTGTTTTAACTCTCAGCCAAAAATCATTAAAAATTACAAAAGAAAACTCATAAAGATCACAAAACCCCAAAAAACCTATAAAAAATATTAAAAATTCTACAAAAACACTAAAAATATAATCTTAGTGTCTAAATTTTCCTTATTTTATTATCTTTTATTGAAAATTAATTTGGAGAATTTTTGTTACTGTTTTCCATTTTATTTCTCCATTTTAGTTTCAGCCTTGCATTTTATTCACTGTTTTCATTATTTTGCTATTTAAAAATACCAAAAATATTCTGAAAAGTCCCCAAAAATCACAAAAACAGTAAAAAAGTATAAAAAGACCAAAAAGACTTTATTTGCTAATTTTTGTGCATTTTTACTTATTTTTATAAATACCTCTATCCCGCTTTTCTTATATTGTATACATATTCCAATATGAAAAAAGAAAATAAAAAATATAAAATATAAAAAGAAAATAAAAAATCAGTAAATTGAAAATCAAAATACAAAATTATAAAAATAAAAATTTAAAAAAATAAAATAAAAATTAAAAACCCACAAAAAATAGCATAGTAGACTCTTGATCACATACACACACATTTTGAGTATTTTTTGCCCCGATCTAGCCTTTCTGCTCCCTGTGCTCGACCTCTACACATACTTGCACCTATACACATCTTTGTTGTAGAGTTATAATAAATTTTAACTCCACACACTTTCACTGCTTTTCTTGATTGTCGTGGGTTAATTGTTGTTTGAATTAGGATTTCTCGCGGGTCGCCTCAGCGACATTGTGATCCCGCCTTGTGTGGATTACTTTAGACCTGTGAAAAATCTTGTTCAACAAATGGTGCCGTTGCCGGGGAGCAACTATGCGTAGGTCTTATTTTGTTGTGTTGTGATCATTTGTCTGCATTTCGCGGCTTTTATTTTTATTTATACTCTTTATTTGATATATCTTGTGAGCTGTCTAATCCCTCTTCTTTGTTGACTTTTTGCGAGGTATCGCAGACCGAGGGAGGCGCGTCACTCGAGGCGCCGACGCACCCACGTGAAGCCGGCTCTAGCCCACCTAGCACCAAGGAGACGAGAAGAGAATTTTTGAAGACCGCGCTCTACTTTAGTTGCATTTTCTTTCATTGCATTTATTGGTGTAATTTGGGAGAGAGAGACCTATTTATTGTAATAATATAGGTACCCCCGGACTTGGACTCCTGAGCCTAATTTCCAAGTGATTGTTCACTTGGGGGCTCATCGCGGCTTTTTCGTGTTTTCTCGCATTCTTTTTATTTTGTTTTGTTTTTCGATTTTATTTATTTTGTGTGATTGAGGCCCTAGTTCTAGGATTGCTTGCGATAGACTAAGGCCAAACACCTAATATTTTGCATGTGCCTATAGCCGCGTTTGAACTTAGTTAAATTTTTAAACAGTTGATCATCACCTTCAATCCGTCGCGCCGCGAGCTCTCCCCGCAAAGCGCTTTCTCCTAAACTCAAGTGTGTTGAGCAGAGGAGGGGTGAGCCTAGACCGGACTCTAGGGTTGAGGATTGGCGGTCAACTTGTGGTTCTTCCCGATAATAGCAATTTCTGAAACTTAGGGCGATTTCATCGGCTTGCATTTGCATATAGATAGGTTTCAATTCTGCTGAGCATCCTTGCATGTAGAGTACTGGAGGCAAGGTGAGCATTTCTCTTTAGCATCCATCATCGTTTTGCCGCTTGCATTGCTTTTCCGTTTCTACCTCTGATTTTGCCAACCTAGGAGCTTAAAGGAATTGACTCCCTGATAGGATCGTGCATTTCTCACTAAAAATCCAAAAAAAGTGATAATCAATAAAATTGGGACTGCTAATATTACTTGGCCCTAAAATCCACCAAAAAGAAAGTCTTGTATTGGGGCGAGTAATCCCCTCATTGTCGTCGTTTTACTTGCTCGCGCACACACTAAGGATAGTGCCCAAATCCCATTCAACCCCCTAAGTGTTTGTGCAACATTTTGACTTCTCACCTAACTCTAAAACAGACAAGATAAAAAGACCGACTTTTCGGTCTCTACCGAGTTGAGTAGGTGAATTGAGGGTCTGTATTCTTTTTATTTTTGGTTGTGATTGTTTTATGTGTGTCCTAGATCATACCTGCGCATTTGCGCCTTCTTTTCTACTCTCTTGACTTGACCGTCGTGCTCTCCCGATCATTTTCCTTTTGTTTTCGAGATGGACCCCTAGAGCATTTTCTATCTGAACTTTGTGGATCCCTCGTCCGTTCCAGCCGGTCCACCTCACTTTTTCCAGGAGGACCTTGCTTCTGATTTTTGTACATATCCGACCAACCCACTATTTCAGGATCCGAACTTTGACCTTCACCAGTCATTTCCACCACCATCGCCTACACATTTCGACAACCCGCTCTTCCTTGAGTATCCTGATCTGGAATGTGATTTTTGTCCACACCCACCGCCTACATTCGACTCACCCGATCCTGAGATTTTGGAGTCACCTTTCATGATATCCACACTTGAGACCTTGAACCAGATGATGGAGCATATGAATTACATGGTATATATACAAGGTGGGAAATGAATTTTATTATTTTTCTTTTTTTTTCTGATTTTTATTTTATTTTTATAAATATGTACAAGGTGTGGAAAACAGACATAGATTTTTATTTTTAGAAAATAAATTATTTACACATAGAGGGATATTTACACCATGTTGAGTCACCCTATCTCTCTCTACTTATTCTATTTTGCGGTCAGGCCCATGCTGAGCCCTCCCTTGGGATTAGGTCACTCAATATATATTCTAAATATTTCCCTCTTTTTCTTTTATTTCTTTATTCTTTTATTTTTGCATAAAAATATGCTAATTATCACTATTTACACAATGCATGCATTTTAGTAATTTATTTTATTTACACAAATATACATGGTGTTTTGCAAAGGTTTTGTAGCTAAAATAAAAGAATAAAGAGTGATGAATGGTGATTCATCACCCCCTATACTTAACTTTGCTAGTCCCTTAGCAAACACTTATTTGAAAAAGAAGTGAAAAAAAAAGAAAAAGAAAAAGAGGGGAAAATGAATGAATCAATGCTGATTATTAAACTTGCTTTCATTAAATTGAAATATGGAGCTCGATCATATCTTGGATTATTAATGTGTCAGAACCTTATTTGGACTTAGGTTTAAAACTTAACAGCCTCTAAGATCCACTAATCTATAGTTAAGACTCCTCAATAATCCAGATCAGAACAAGTCTACATACACAAACCCTGAAGACCATGAATCTTTCCTTGTACAGTGTAAGTGAGGTATAGCTCTCCACCTCAGAAGTAGCAAAATGACAACCCTCCCCAACAAGGTAACTCTATGACCTAGTCTGGCCACTCTTTCCTCGAGGAGCAGGGTATTCCCTTCTAAGTTCAAGTTCAACCGGCTCAAGAAGAGGGGGAAGAAGAGAATGGACCATGGCCAATGTAGCCATGTATCCCTGGGAGCTTAACCAGTGTAGCTAAGTATCCATGCTGCAAGCTTCATAAGATGGAACATGAGTCTCAAGCTTTGCTTATTGCACTACATACACTCCGGTGGGATTATCATTTTCTCTCAGACCCACCACTTTTTTGGAGTTATTTTCTTTTTGCATTTTTTTGATGTGCATATATACAACATATCTACAAAGTGCAGCATATATACATAAGGAGTTTTTCCGCTTGAGCCAGTAGACTATCCCTCTTTTGAAGCATTATTGCAACCCATAACTCCTGTCGTTAGACCTCATGGCAACCAGACCAAGTTGAGACACACTTCCTTCACTATAAGAAGAAGAGAGGTTCCGTCTAGAAGTACTACCCTCATATGCTACCCCAAGTCAAGGAAGATTGCCTCCTCACAACCTCATCCGTAGAGAACTCGGTGTAAAGTGTGGGTCCAAGTCAAGCCATTGTCTATGTGAGTCATGTGTGTGTTGTTAAGTGCTCTACTTAAGCTCATCGAGATGACATATGATCATAGCCTAGTGGACTCAAAGAATTAAGTCACCATGGACCTGAAAAGTCTCAACCTAAGCCCTATAAGGTTCCTCTTAGAATTAGGTGGATTAAGATCTTAGCCAACCTCCATTTTCCAATTTAATACCATGCTAGTTTAAATGTCAACTATGATCTAGGAAAAACTGTACAAATATTTATAAAGATGCTATTTACAAACTATCTACACGTGCAAATTTTTTTGAAAAATATTTCGAAAACATGAATGTATGCATGAATGCAAGTTTTGCAAAGTATGTACAAAAATTTACACCTAGTTTTTGCGAACTTTTGATTTTCAAAACATTTTACAAAAATTTTGTACTATATACATAATTTTGATATGAAAATATTTACAAGCTATTTACACAAAAGGTTTTTACAAATATTTTTACAAAAATAATTTGTACAACTAACTATGTATGTGCAATAAAAGAATTTTTATTTACAAGGAAAAATTTTATTTTTTATGGATTTTTGGGTTCTAGCCATTTTTATTTATTAACACACTCACACAAAGTACGAGTTATGGCTAAAGTATATATGGAATATATACACCCCCCTATACTTAGCTCGAACGATGTCCTCAGAGTCAAGAGCGATGAAGAAGACATAACTCGTGCTTAGTATCGGGAAGTGAAAAGGAAGGCTATATACAACGACGAATGAAAGAATAGAAATGTAAGAGATCTCGGGGTTTCCCCCTATACTTAGGATCAAATAATCCTAAGTATAGCAGGCTGTACACGAAGGGAAATCCGAGTGAGAATGTATAGGGTCTACCTCCCCTATACTTAGGGTAAAATATCCCTAAGTATAGGCAGCAAAACAGAGGTAAAAATGAATCAAAAGAAACTCAAAAGTCTCACCCCCCTATACTTAGGGTAAAGTGCACCCTAAGTATAGCAACGTCGAAGATGTAAATGGGGTGTTGGACTGCAGAATGGTGTGATATGGACAACTGGATCTATACAAGTTGGGAGAACAGCGATAATCAGGCGTGAGGTGCAATAGTTGTGAGTCAAGAGACCGCATCTCACGCAAAATGAATCGGGGCAACGTCAACGACCAGCGGCTCATGATCTAGATATGGCTTGAGTCGCTACCCGTTAACACGAAAGGTACTCTCAGAAGACAACTCAGATATATCAATACTCCCGTTGTCGTGTACCTTTTTAACCAAGTAGGGTCCCTTCCATTTGCTCTGTAGCTTCCCTGGGAATATTCTCAACCTGGCATTGAACAACCATACTTGTTGTCCTGGCTCAAACTACTTGTGGCTGATATGAGAATCATGCCACTCCTTCACTCTCTCCTTGTACTGTAGGCTGCTCGAAAAGGCTGCATCACGAAGCTCCTCCAGGGCTGCTAACTCTGCCCTCCTCTGGTCTCCTACACTCACTGGATCCGTGATGATTTCTGTAACTTCCCAGAGTGACCTATGTCTAAGCTCAACAGGTAAATGGCATGGCTTGCCATAAACGAGGCGAAAGGGAGATGCACCCAACGGTGTCTTGAAGGACGTCCGATATGCCCACAAGATCAAGTCCAAAACCTGTGAACAATCCTTTTGGTCAGGACAGATGATCTTCTGAAGTATAGTCTTTATCTCCCTATTTGATACTTCAACAAGACCATTGGTCTGAGGATGGTACGGTGTGGCTACTCGATGGTCTATGCTGAACTCGCTAGCAAGGGCCTTTACCTTGTCGTTAACGAAATGAGACCCACCCGCCAGATATCAATACTCGAGGTACCCCGAACCGTGAAATGATATTCTTCCTCAAAAATCTGTAAACAGTCCTAGCATCTGCGGTTCAGGTGGGGATGACCTCAACCCAACGACTAACATAATCAACGACCAACAGAATGTACTCAAATCCCTGACTCCTAGGGAATGGACCCATTAAATCAATGCCCCATGCATCAAAAACCTCATAGAAGTGAATGGACTGCATCGACATCATATCACGCTGTCCACAAGTACCCATCCTTTGACAGTCAGTACACCTCTTCACGAACTTATCAGAGTCCTTGGAGAGGGTAGGCCACCATAGGCCGGATTGGAGCACTTTCTGTGCCGTTCTCCTCCCAGAGTGATGTCCCCCTGCCTCAAGCTTGTGGCAGTAAGTGAGGACGCTGTGGTGCTCCTCCTGAGGAATGCACCTACGCCAGACGCTATCCCCTCCTTCGTGATAATGGACGGGATCCTCCCAGTGGTAGAATTTGGCCTTCGCGAGGAAGGTCTCAAATCGCTACCTCAATCCTGTGGAACTTTCTTGGCAACAAGAAAGTTCACAATACCGGCGTATCACGGGAGAGAGGTGATAGCAAGGATCGCCTCATCTGGGAAGGTCTCACAAATAGGCTCGATCTGCTCGGAATCCTCAAGATAATCTAATCGGGAGAGATGATCCGCCACCACATTCTTGACTCCAGGCTTGTCCTTAATCTCTATGTCAAACTCTTGGAGTAGAAGGATCCATCTGGTCAATCTGGCTTTTACATCCTTCTTTGCCATGAGGTATCGGATGACAGTGTGATTAGTGAAGATGGTCACTCTAGATCCAATGATGTATGATCTGAACTTATCTAGGGCAAACACTATGGCTAGCATCTCCTTCTCAGTGACTGTGTAGTTCCTCTGAGCTGCATCCAAAGTCCGGCTAGCATAGTGAATAGCGAAGGGGACTCCATCCCTCCTCTGTCTCAGCATGACCCCTACGACAAAATCGGAGGCATCCGTTATGATCTCGAATGGGAGAGACCAATCAGGCGGCTGCAGGACAGGAGCCTCGACAACTAGACTCTTGAGAGTCTCAAATGACGCTAGACACTTATCATCCACAATGAACTCGGTGTCTTTCGTCAGCAGATCAGTTAACGGTCGGGCAATCCGGCTGAACTCATGAATGAATCATCGATAGAAACCGACGTGCCCCAGAAAAGACCGTAGCTTCCGCAAGTTGGATGGTGGACTGAGTTTCCTAATAATATACACCTTGGCCGGATCAACTCCATGCCCCTGTTGGAGATGATATGGCCAAGCACCGTCCCTTGAGTCACCATGAAGTGACTCTTCTCCCAAGAAAGCACCAGGCGCACCTCAATACATCGTTGGAGGACGCGGTCTAGGCAGTCAAGACAGGAGTCGAATCGTCACCGTAGACCGAAAGTCGTCCATGAAGACTCCAAGCACTCCCCTACCATGTCCGAAAAGATGGACAACATGCACCTCTGGAATGTCGCCGGAGCGTTGCACAATCGAAAGGGCATCCGTCTGAAAGCATATGTCCCGAAGGGACAGGTAAAGGTAGTCTTGTCTTGGTCATCTGGCGCAATCGCCACCTGGTGTATCCAGAGTACCCATCCAAAAAACAATAATGGCTCTTCCCTACCAGTATCTTAATGATCTGATCAAAAAAGGGCAGGGGAAATGATCCTTCTTGTGGCCTGGTTGAGTCGTCTGTAATCACACAGACCTGCCAATAAGTGGGTACCCGGGTAGCGATCTCCTCTCCAGACTCGCTGACAACTGTAGTGATGCCCGTCTTCTTGGGCACCACATGCAACAGACTGACCCACTTGGAGTCGGAGATGGGGTAGATAAAATCGGCGCTCCACCATTTCGAGATCTCCTTCATGACACCATCTCGAAGGTTAGGGTTCAGCCGCCGCTAGAACTCACGCGACAGCTTTGCGTCCTCCTCGAGATAGATATGGTGGGAGCACAGGGCCGGACTTATCCCCTGGAGATCGGCTACCTCCATCCTATCGCCTTGCGGTTCTTTTCAAGAACCCCCATCAGACGGGATTCCTGCTCTCCCATTCAAATCAACTGAGATAATGACTGGGTGCATCTCATGCTCGCCCGCAAGGAACCTATACTTCAGCGATGAAGGAAGCGGCTTTAGCTCTGGACAACACTGTGCTGGTGGATCTGCCTCTGAAAGGTCCGAGTGAATGCAGCCAAATCTGTATGGAAGAATGGAAACTCTCTCTCACAATCTGAATCAGGCGAAGGCTGCTCTGCTGATATCTCTCTACTCTGTGTGGAATCTGCTTCCTCCCTAACCCTAGCCGTCAGCTCTGTGGAAGTTAGACACGGTATCGAATCATCAAACTCAGCCCGGTCGAAATCTGACTCCGAGTGATCTGTATCAGTATCACAATTAAAATCTGTCTCGCGATCGGGGACCGGATCTGCTGCCTGAGATGTATCTTGGACCAGGGTTGCACCATCCAAGCTCTCCTCTGCTGTCATCTGTGCATCAGCAAACTCTGAAAGTAAGAGGAAGGCCTGTACTGCAGGGTCTGTCCAAACTGCCTCATCATCTGTGATCACAAAGTCACAGTCCTGGTGGATGTCTCGCCATGTATCTGTTATCTTCTCTGAATCCGAAGTCTGCTCGGAGCAAGATGAATCTCGGGCTCTAGTCTCCTCGATCGTCTCTATTCTTACACTCTCGCCCTCGATGCGAAAGTATACCTTCCCGCTATCATGATCGGATATCGCCTTGGATGTCGCCAAGAACGGGCATCCTAAAATGATGGGGGTATCGGTCACGGACTCAGGGATCTCCATGTCCAATACAACAAAGTCCACAGGGAATTTCAGGCCCTGAATCGTGACGACAACGTCCTTCAGCAATCCCTTCAGCCTCTTGTAGATCGATCAGCAAACTGAAGGACAGTCCTGCCTGTCGTAGAGGTCCTAACTCAAAGCGGTCGAGTAGGCTGCCGGAAGTAGGTTGATCGAAGATTCGCTGTCTATTAGAGTCCAATCAAACCTCTGCTCCTGAATATGGCATCTGACATACGTGACTCCTGCATCTAGCCTCTTGGCTGGCAGACGGTTCTGAATCGTGAAGCACGTGGTGCGAATGAGCACATGGATCTCTGACTGAATGTTCCTCCTCTTCCTCCGAACTATGGTCCTGTCTCTGAGTGATCTCTAGAGTAGAGGTATGTGCTCCAAGGCCTCCTGTAGAGTTAGCTGTATGTGGAATCGATCTATCATCTGCTGGTTGAACTCTATCTGATGGTTCTTTTTAGGATTTTTTCTACCCCTTAGCCAAATGGAGTGCTCTGGGGAAAGGGGACTACAGGGTCCTTCTCAGATGGAGGACTAGGGAGAGGGTCTAGGCTGCTCAAGCACGACAGAATCCACACATACATCATCAATCACCACAGGTGGATCAGAATGAAAAAACCCTTTTCTTTTTTCACAGAAATGTCCTGAGGTACAAGAACAGATGGAAAAAACAACAGGACTAGCTATAAAAGTGTTGGTGGCCTTAGCACTACCCACGGCATCTGGCTGTACGACATCAGTACCGGACGCTCTGGTCGGCATCGCATTTGGTGTCATCACTACCACCTCCTCCATCAGGGTGAAACGACGGCCTCAGTACCGGTCGGCTGGATCAACACCGTGGTGCATCAGTACCACCATCATCATCTCTGGCGGCCTCAGCACCGCTCCTCTCCTCGCCTGGCGCTCCTGAAGTGGCCTCGACTCGTCGCTCAGACGAGGCGCCTCCTGCTGGCATCCTACCGCTCCTAAGTGTAACAAAATCAGCATCAAACATGTATGCAGACATATCACCAAGTGAAGCACTAGGAGTGGTAATCTTAGTGAATTCTACCTGCTCAGACTTCCTCTTGAGGCTGTTGGGGTTCAGCTCAATCTGGGCAGGGATGATGGCCTTCCCTCTCATGATCTCCCTCATCTCCCGACGGAACTCGTCCATCTCCCGTCGATATGTGGCCTGCTGCTCGGGTCATA